>OX596251.1:5189682-5325375 GCA_951394255.1 Polyploca ridens | reverse complement strand
AAATCATTCTTGTTTACAGTAATGGTTGCAGAGAAGGACCGGCGTCATTCCAGCGTGAGTGACACCCCTGTTGCAGAATCGAATGTGCTGAGAAAAGTTGCATCCCTAACTCTTGATAAGCTGTCCGAGTCCAGGGTTGTCAGACCAAAATTTGTCCCAGACAAACTAGACTTTAGACTATATGAAAAGTTTGAAGGTAAGTCACATCTTATTTAATAAATATACGTAAATAAATAAACAAGATCGATATCGAGGCAACAACCATAACGTGCGCTTGAGTGTCACCAGATATAGTTGATGCTATCACATTACGTCAATTGCTTATAATAATAGATTATACCTACTTAGTACCTAGGTAGGTACATTAAATACCTACTCGTTTATCTTTTGCTAATAAACATTTATGTTCAAACCCATATCAACCTACACAGTAAATTGAGCTATTTGTATATCAAAAAAAAGTTTTCATACCGCGAAAATCAATCTATTTTAATCTCCACAGCACCTCAATGCAGGTCAATGAACAATATCACTCTGAAAATGTTATCTCTTATTAACAAATTGTTCCTAATTCTTATCAGCGTTAATCATTAGCCTCGGTAGAGATATGGCCCATTTGTATCTAGTGTATACGTGACTCAAGGTGTAAGCCTTAACTTCAACTTCCTGTGTAAAAGTAATTTTAAAAAAAATGCAAATATCGACAAATCGCGTGTATTTCACCAACTCTTCAGTGTCACAGTTTAACTACGTCAAATTCTTGAGTAAATTTCGTTCGACGCGAAATGGAATCCAAGATATTGTGAATGTGTTGCATCTTGGATATACGGACGATTTCTATCCATTCGGAGCCGGAATATCTCCTAAATCAAAATATCTGCGCTCCTCGTCAAGTCTTAAAAATGTTAGTGCTGTAGTGTTATATGTGCCGTCAAAAAAGCTAAAGTTAAATATTAGAAGAAGTGTACGATGGTTTAGATCTTCTATATTGGTTATTAATAGAGATTATCATACAATGAGAATTGAGTGCGATATAAGGACCGGTATCGTTATGATAAATGTTTACGTGAAAAGCAAAAGAAAAATGTTGTATGTGATTAAATACAATCATTTATTCTGGGAAAGCTTTCTAAAATGTGAGTATACCTATCTACTATACTCCTGTAGGTATATATATACAACTATTCCTTCATCTGTAACTATCATAGTTTGTGAGTAACAGAACGAATAGTCTGCTAAAAAAAGTAAAAAAAAATAAAAACATTAGGTATAATATTAAAATATGCCTCTATAAGTCACTGTCACAGGTTGCTTGTACTAGAAGAGCCAGCCCTAAAAACAACAAGTAGTGGTAGCAGTCTCACTCAGAACAAAATAAGTTGTGTGGCAACAATGGTTAGGGTCGATCATATGGAAATGAAACGGGTCATGTTAGATGCCGATCCACCAAGCCGACTAAAAAGTAAAAACTTGTCACTAACACGGGGTAATACGTTGCCGCTAGTGACAAGTGTTTACCTTTTGATAAAAGTACCTATCTGAGTTTTTTAAGGAATGATTTTCTATTTTCTGTATCATTTCGACGGGCCAGTTGGCGCAGTTGGTTAAGGTTCGCCTTACGCGCCGCAGGCCGTGGGTTCGATTCCCACACAGGACATGCATTTGTGTGCATGAACATGTCTGTATGTCCTGAGGCTGGGTGTAATTATGTATATTAAGTATGTATTTACAAACAAAAAGTAGTATATGTATTATATCAGTTATCTGGTTTCCATAGTACAAGCTCTGCTTAGTTTGGGATCAGATGACCGTGTGTAAAAAAAAAAAAAAATTCTTATTATCTTATAATGCATCCATATATTAAGGCGGTCATCGTTCACTTTACTTCGCCGGTCGGATGGCAGATCGAACAGATTCGATCCCGGGAAGATGGATTGTGTTTACTTAGATTTTTTAAATAATGGTAGGAAATGGGTTATACGAGTTATATTATAAATTCTAGTCACAAAATAAATTATATAGTCACCGTCCATAAAAGTCATGTTTTAGTATTTTTTTGTGGTAATTGCACTTAAACTTTTCACGGACTTTTGAGACAACTTAGCGCGTTGGCTTACCTTAACATAATAATACAAGTAGCGTTGTATGAAAATTGTGATAACTTTGGTAACACATCAGCACAAAATATTAAATTAAACAGTAGGTACTTACTAATCGGAATAACAACCGAGTATTTAAGATCAATCATACAGCACTGTTGAGGAGACATACTTTTTCAGAGCACAGGCTACCAGTGAAGAAACCTTGACGCTTAGAGAGGCCATGGTTGAGCGTATTAACCTGAACCTGCAAGCACTCTCCGATTGGGGCAAAGCTAATCAGGTCAAGTTTAATCCCTACAAGACACAGGCGTGTCTATTCACCGCTAAAAGGAGTCCTTTCAACCTCACTCCTTCGTTTCAGAATATATCCTTACCGATTACCGACCAACTTAAACTTCTAGACATAACCTTGTCTGCCAAAATACATGGTAGTTCTATTGAGTCGAAGGCTACAGCCGCTGCAAAGAAGTTCGGCATTCTCTGTAAGGTGAAGCGGTACTTTACGCCGGGTCAGTAATTGTTGCAAATGTATAAAGCACAAGTCCTTTCGTGCATCTGTCTGTTCTAGATGTCCCCAGCGGTTTCACCCGCGTTCCCGGGATAAAAAGTAGCCTATGTCCTTCTCCATACCATAGGCTATCTGCATGCCAAATTTCATGATGATCCGCTGAGTGGTTGAGGCCTGAAGGCGTAACAAACAAACAAAAGAAACCACTTTCGCATTTATAATATAAGTTAGGATTTTGGATTTTGGAGATGTGTATAGGTATGTGTATAGCACTTCAAGTTGTCTCAAGAAGTCCGTAAAAACTTTTTGTACAATTTACCACCATTGTACTAAAACATGACTTCCAAGGACGGTGACTGACAATGCGGACTATATGAAGTGATTAATTTTGTGACTATATTAGTAAAACTCGAGAAAACTGAAATAAGACAAGGCTGTATGGCTCAGACCTTTGTCTGCCTTTTGGCGAATAAGACAAAAAACAACAAAACCAATCAAATGTCAATGTCATCCGCCCGCCCGTCAAAAATGTCATTTACGTCACGGTCGGTCTCATTTGTTTATTTTCGTCATGAAAAATTTAATTTTGTAACTTTGTTACGAAGAAAATTATAAATTCTCTGTATATATTTTCCAGGTCAGATGCTTCTAAACTGGTTCATGTCATCAACTGCTGAAAACCACCACTTAAAACACCTGTTGAATAGTCAAGATCTTAAAAACTTTGGGATACATTATTGTACACATCTCTTGGCAGCTGGCGTGCTCAGACAGATAGCTGATAAAGATGCGCCCACCGAAAACACTTTCAAGGTAATCATACCATTATTATTATTACTTAAATGCTAAGATCTCCCTTTAAATTACATATGTATTATTAATAACTATTGTCACTTGAAATCAAACATTATATTGGTCAGAAAGTTGCCATAGCATAGGGGATTCTGCAATGTAGGTAGATACCTATTATATATACATCAAGTTATGGCTATAAATGTATGTAAGCTATACCTAGTGGTTTCGGTGGTGGTGGTAAAATTTTGATATAAAAAAGAATGCTAAACATGGGCAACTTAAATATCCTTTGCTTTAGTATAATCAATGATAGATGATTCAGAACTAACTGTGTGGGCAGAGTATTAAACTAGGTGTGTTATGTTAGAAAGCTGTTTTGATTTATGGTTAAGATGTCTAGAATGTGATGTGTGAATCATTCTACTTGTGATATTATTTAGATCTAATTTTACCATGTGATAAATTAAAAATAATGTATTTTCAGCCCAATTTAATGTATTACTGGGCTCACACGGAGGTGCCAGCATCGCAGCCAGTGACTCCGGGCAGGCTGCACATGACCGCATGGCCTCCCGACCGAGATTCCGACTACATCATGCAGGAACAAGTTACTAATTGTCTAGAGAACAATAGGTTCTTTAACCAAAATAACAATGAAGAGATAAGTGACCTCAGTGATGCTAAAATTGTGATTTCTCAGCTAAAAATGAAACTTCAAGAATTGGAATTTCAATTAGAAAAATATAAATTCACTTCTCAGATTGAATCACTCAACAGAAACTTGGAACGGAGCTTTGATACCATAACTGAATATAATTTATCAAAAAAATCTGATTTGATCAGTAAAGAGGAACAAAATACATCTGATCCAAATGAACTAAAGCTATCTAATAAATCTGTGATAAACATACCTGAATATGACCCTCTAAGAACAAATGTAAATAATGAAAAAACATTAGATATAAGTAGCATAGAATGTAAAACTGAGGTGGTTATTAAACATGTTGAAAACAAACCTGATAGTAGATCTGAAAAAATAGAGAATTATTGTAAGTTAAATAAAAGTAGGGATTGTAATAAAAGTTTTCGTAAAGATGAATTATCAGAGAATGATATTGATGACGAAGAATCGAGGATACAGAATTTAAAAATTGTTGGTAACACTCCAGCTGTAGCAAGTGTTTGTAATACATGTGATAGTTCATCTGATGCATCATTTTTAAGCTCTTATACTTCCACCGATATGATAAATAGGACCAATAGTTCTGAAATTGGTTCCTCAGACTTAAATAGAAAAGATGACTTATTTGCAAGACAAGGTACAGATTCAAAAAATGCTCCTGTAACAAAAATTTTATACACACTTGTTGATGTAAAACCATGTCCAATATCTGATACAAGTCTCTCATCAACAGAATTGTTAAGTAATACAGAACAAAATAGCCAAGATTCCAAACATATTAGTAAAACTAATAATACAACAGATGTGGACGTTCAAATGCCTCTGTTAGAGACAACAACTAAGCTTGAAGTGAATGCAAGCCTACCAATCATATCTCATGAGCACTTTCAAGACACCATAATGGGTCATTCACCACCTCCGCTTCCTGGAATGCCTCCACCTCCTCCACCAATGCCAGGAACAGAACACGTCTCACCTGAAACAGTTCCTATTCCCTCCATATCAGAACCAGCAATGGGCCCTAAACCAACCCCCATGCCAGAAATAGGACCACCACCACCCCCCATGTCGGGGATGGGTCCACCACCGGCCCCCATGCCAGTAATAGGCCCACCACCACCCATGCAAGGAATGGTCCCACCTCCACCACCAATGCCAGATATGGGCCCACCACCACCACCAATGCCAGATATGGGTCCATCTCCACCACCAATGCCAGATATGGGCCCACCACCACCACCAATGCCAGATATGGGCCCACCTCCACCACCAATGCCAGGAATGGGTCCACCGCCACCACCCATGCCAGGAATGGGTCCACCGCCTCCACCCATGCCAGGGATGGGTCCACCCCCACCTCCAATGCCTGGAATGGGTCCACCCCCACCTCCCATGCCTGGAATGGGTCCACCCCCACCGCCAATATCTGGTATGGGACCACCACCGCCTCCCATGTCTGGAATGGGTCCCCCACCTCCACCAATGTCAGGAATGGGTCCACCACCTCCACCAGGAATGCCAGGAGTAGGACCTGGGCCACCCCCGCCGCCTTCTAGTTTAGGCCCTGCCCCTTTTCCAGCTCCTCCTGTAGGAGGATGGAATATGCAAAGAGCCAGTAAGTACCTTAATCATAATATTTAATAATTATGATAAAGAAGATATCCTATACAAGTTTTAAATAGCTACTTGTTGCAGCTCTAAGGAAAACTCCAGTAAAACCTGCAGCGCCAATGAAACCATTGTACTGGACACGCATATTAGCTCTTCCAGTGGCCCCTACCTGCCAAGGAGAATCGGACACTAGTTTAAAACCTCTATGGTTAGAAATCGAAGAAACCAAATTGGATAACATACAAGAATTTACAGATCTTTTCTCAAGACAAGTTGTGAAAGCACCGGTGAAAAAAAAAGTGGAAGTTAAAACTAAAAAACAACCCATAAAAATATTAGATAGCAAAAGATCACAGAATGTCGGAATACTCGCTCAAAGTTTACATGTAGAATTTTCAGAGATTGAGAATGCCGTTTATAATTTTGATACTTCTGTTGTTACTTTAGAGGCATTACAGCAAATTTATGAATTGGTAATTAATTATTTATTTATTATAAAGTTTAATAACTTTGTTGTTACTGAATTTTAATCATTATTTGTTTTTAGCGAGCAAGTGAAGAAGAGCTGTCTTTGATAAAAGAGCACCTAGCAAGTAAGTCTGACATTCCATTGGACAAGCCAGAAGCGTTTCTGCACGATTTGTCGGGGATACCGAACTTTGCCGAACGAATATCATGCTTCATGTTTCAAGCAGAGTTCGAAGATGCTGTTAGCACAACAATGCACAAATTAGACAATTTAAAACATACTTGTGAGGTATTTAATCCGACTTATGCAAATGTTATAAATACTTTTTAATTGTTATAATAAATAAATGGAGTTTATTTTTAGGTTTTGATGACAAGTGAATCTCTAAAAAAATTGTTCGCTATAATATTGACCCTCGGCAATTACATGAACGGCGGAAATGGGCAACGAGGACAAGCCGATGGATTTGGACTTGAAATACTTTCAAAGTTGAAAGATGTTAAGGTACCTATTATTCGACTAGTTACTTTTTGTAGACGCGTTGTATTTTATAGCTCTGTGTGACCTAAACCCGCAAAACAGACATAAATCTAAATACATAGATAACGCAAGTCCTTCCATAAGTATGAAAACCAAGCGTGTCACTTTTTTTGTACCTACCATAATTTTACAAGATTGATTTAGGCTGGCATTCGATTTTTAACGTGAAAATGAAGCTATCCTATTTGTCGCTAAACATATCCCTCGCTCGCTACACATATCTGTTGGACATGCAGCTTTATGCGAGTTCCATGTCCGCGCGAAACAGTTTCAAAAGCAGAACATTGTGCCCCACACACAGTGCACAGATTTAGACACGCGAAGTACTCGCGTCATCTATTTAGATGTATATCTCACTTACTTCTCCGTAAATTAAGAAGATCTAAGCGCGAGTTTATGTCACACGTTCGATAAAATAGTATACTCGTGACTTAAGTCCCATTATTGCAAGGCTACTAGACTACTTAGGAAAGTCATACGCATCGTTCGACACACTATTATTTTATATACTTAAGGGTGCATACAAAGCCAGAAAAATATGGCAATGTCAGATGAAACAAACTTATGTCTAATCTTCGCGTGCCGTTCATGAGACGGAGATAGCGTGTTTCGCGGAACAAAAATGAACTTAGCGCTTCTTATCTAAATAACTATTTTAAAAAATCGTTAGTAGCAGCCCTAGGTCATACGATACTGATATTATTTATCAAATTGTTGTCTTAATTAGATACACCATGAACAAATAAAAACCAAAATTCATTATTATTAGAGGTATCTTTGTGATTTTCTTCTATCGAGGAATTTTCATTCCATTATGTTTTTGTTCAGATAGAATCCTCTCGTATATAATGAAAATACCCATATAAAAATATTTTTGTATGGCCGGTCTGTTGATAAGCGGTTAGGTACCGCAATCTTTAAATTTTGAGGCGCGCGTTGCCGACCCTGCATAAATCTATTCACGTTTTTTTTGCTGTACTCCCTAATTAAAAAAAAAAAAAAATATATTATTTAAAAGAGGTTGTGAATTTATCCGCTCAAAGATCGGCTCGAATAGGGAAGTACCTTACAGAATACCGCAGCCCAATAACAGTATTGTGTTGCTGCGCGTGAGTATGGTAGTCAGAGCGCATTGGGGAGGGGAAAAGGGTCGGTAACGCGAGAGCGATGCTTGGTGTGTTGCAAACACAGATATCGAGAGATGGGCCGTGACGCTTGAATTTAGCTTAGACCTGATACGCCAATAGACCAATAGTAGAAATTTTTACTCACACAGCCCAAGAACTCGCTTGTTTGTAAGCGCTTGTAAATACGCACTACCGCGCTCTCGGATCTACACACACATGCGTGTATAGAGATAGATAGACGAATCGCATGACACGATTTTCATTGCATTCGAAATAAAGTTAGCCCTACGCTTCTGTAGAACTAAACAGCAATGTGACACCATGATTCTCGTAGTTCACATGTAGGCTTTGATTTTTGCAGTCGATCACTGAAAAATACGGCATCTTAATAAATATCGTCCGCTCACGCGCTTACTTCGAATAAGTTACGACTGACGCGATTTTTGCGGTGTATGCCGTGAACGCGCATATAACTGTCTCGCGTTAGACAACTCTCTATCGATCTCTGTGGTTGCAAACGTCCTTATGGTAAGGCGGTTATCACAGTGCCACGCACCACGCGGCGTAGCGCGTCAATGCGTCTCTTAACGTTGCTTGTAAGTATCTCCGTTTGTATAGAAAAGACGCAAAGTCCAACACACTGAAAATTCATCTACGCGCGTTCATATAGATCACGCACCTACGCGCGTAGGTGCACGGTGAGACGCAAGGTATGGCACACCGAGTCTCATAGTGCCGTGCATGATTTTGTATGGAATGAGTCAGAGCCGCCGTGAATCCACAGAACGCAACTACGCGCGTGAGTGCGTAAAAAACCCGCACGATGATGCAGATCTGCACTCCCGCAAGTACGCACGTAGGCGCGGGGCAGTGTGATAATCGCCTTACGGTAAATTCTTACCATCAGCTTAGGCCCGGTTTCAATAATTTACTGACCGGTATCGGTTAAGATTTATTAAAATTAAGACTCTTATATCTTTACTAATAATGAAGCAAAGACCTCAAGTTTTGCATAGCAGACCCTCCCATATGGAAGTAGCTATCACAGGTAAAATTAGCTTACGAAATTATCTATATGCCCAGTTTGGCAATAAAAAAACCTACCATTGGCAAGCAAAACGATTCGTTTTTGTTTATTGAAACCGGGCATTAGTCATATAAAAAAAACTCTTGTAATTTGTTATTTTCAGTCGAAGCAATCAAATGTGACTCTGCTGCACTTCATAGTGCGCACATACATGCGGTCGTGCGGCGGCGCCATGTCGGAGGCGTGCGCGCTGCCCGTGCCCGAGCCCGGCGACGTGGTGCGCGCCGCCACGCTCGACTTCGCCGACGTCGCCGCCCATCTTACCACGCTCAGGAACCAACTTACCGGTCAATATTATATTAACAAATATTCTGGGACATTCCTCACACCACACACGGTCATCTGTTCACAAACTAAGCACACCTTGTACTATGGAAACCAGATAACTGATGTAATACATATACTACTTTTGTTTGTATATACACACTCAGGACATACAGACATGTTCATGCACACAAATGCATGGTCCTGTGTGGAAATCGAATCCACGACCTGCGTCGCGATATGTGGTATCTTAGCCAGAGTCTTAACCGACCGCGCCAATCTTTATTAACACTGCTTAAGAGAGCGTACAAAGCCAGAAAAATATGAATAAGATGAAACAAACTTATGTCTAATCTTCGCGTGGCATGAGACGGAGATAGCGTGTTTCGTGGGACAAAAATGAACTAAGCGCTTCTTATCTAAATAACTCGTAAAGTATAGAATATTTTAAAAAATCGTTAGTAGCAGCCCTAGGTGTTAAATACTATTTACTTGGGTAAATTTCAATTCTAAGATATGTTATTTTGCTTTATACGCACTCTTAATTAGGTACTATCTCTTCTATAAATATGACTTTTTCTGACAGCTTAAATAATGCTCAAAATAGTGCCGATTCTGTTGTAAATCGCATTAAACTAATTTTAATCACTTCACATCTCTTTCTTTCAAACATGATTGAAAAACGATACTTAGAACATTCCTATCAAATCGTGGACTTAAGGTTCAAATTATCAACAGTTTGACAGGTATATTGAACAAAGAGTTTTGATTGAGTTTCTTGCCGGAGTCTTCTCAGTTTAAGTGTATTCCGAACCGGTGGTAAATTCAACTGTATGTACCAATTTAACGTTCATAAGGGCCTAAACTGAATAAATGACTTTTTGATTTTGATTTTGAAAGAGGTATCATGAGAAAAACGCCCATCGTCTTGACTAAGGGTCAGTTCACACCGAGGCGCGACGCGATGCGAACTTTTTAAGATAGCGACATAATATAAAACTTTATTTATGTACACAAAAAGGTATACAATTCAGTGAGAACTGTGTGACCTAAGTGACCTGACCCTAGGAGGACATTACCGCGAGCCAGCTCTATTCAAGAATTAAATAATTGTAAGAAATCAAGTAAAATATAGTTATAATTAATAATATCATTACAGCATGCAATGAGAAAACGAAAAAAGTTATAGAAACGGATGCTAATACGCGAAATCTTAACGTGGAACCGTCCACTGGTGAAGGAAGTAAAAAACTGGAAGTATTCAAGGACAAAATGACAATATTCCTCAATGCAGCTGAGGAGAAATTAAAGACTGAAAATGAAAACTTAGAGGAGTGTCGTGCCAAGTTCATAGCTACAGTAAAATTTTATCAATACACTCCAAAATGTGGTAAAATTGAAGAATGTGAACCAAAGGAGTTCTTCTCACTTTGGACATCTTTTTGTAGCGATTTTAAAGATATATACAAGAAGGAGGAACAAATAGCTGTTAAAGAGAAGTTAGTATACCTATTTAAACCAATATTTCATTCACAAAAATATCAAATGTTTCTGTAATTAAATATACCTATTTTCTTTCAAGGTTAAAAGAAGCCAAAAAAATGCAAGAGGAAAGGAAATCTACGACATTGACCCAACCTAAGAAAGAAGGTGGTCTAAAGTCACGGTTGCAGAAACTGTCCAGCAGCAGAAAGTAAATGGGAGATCTACTGTAGGTTACTACCTGCTGAGCCATCTATAATGCACAAATTATACAAGAATCGATATCTATTTACTCATATCATTCCAAATTTTACATTCCATTTTAAGTAACGCAAGCATGTGCAATGGGTTCGAATAGCGGGAATACATATATTTTCTCTCTCGAATATTTACGCTGCTACTAGCGCCCCGCCCTGGCTTCGCTCGGGTGCTTTTTCGTAATACGAACGATAGTTTTACCAATTATATAGCTATGGTTTATAGCTAATCTAATAAAAAAAAACTTTTCGCATCCATGTCGATGTCGCATTAGATATTGGACGAAAAACTATAGATTGGTATCCGATCATGGAAGTATAAAAAAATCAGGACGGAGCGTCGCCTTTTATACGAAATGAAGCAACCCAAGTATGTCGGACCGTCTTGTAAATAAAAGCCTTAGGTACACAAGTATATGTATAGCATAGTATGCCGATCGGTTATTATTCTACATTGAAACGTTGACAATGACAATAAGGCTCAGTATCACTTGTGCCGGTTGTGCTAGCTTGGACTGATTTTACTGATGCATATTGCATAGGTACGTAGGAACTTTTGTAGTCACTTCCTTGTAAGGCGATGCTCCGTCCTAATTTTTCTATCCGTGCACGTACTTATCCGATTTATAAAAATCTGTACATTTTGACAGATATCCGAGTCATGTTTTTCGCCAAAAATTGATTTTATTTAATGCTACATCGTTGTGGAAAGCGTATAAAATGGATCCTAGAAAATTCGGAGAAAATCGCACAGTCAGACGCGTTGATGGGCTTGTCTTATATTACTATGAAATTATACATACCCACCAATGCAACGTCTTGTTAATTATAGTAACGCAATCAAGATATGTGTTATGCAAACCAGTGTTTTTGCGATAAATGTGGCTATGTTAATGTTGGTGTGTGAAGAAAAATATATATGTTTAGGTTTTAATTTAATCTCAATCACATAGCACATTTTTATAACTGAAGTAGGTTGGAGAAAGATAATTTCTTTACAAACAATTTATGATTTCATATTTTAACAGATAGTTTATAATATGTGATTATTTTTGCATTAAAATAAGGAGCAGACATGATCCATATCTTCTAATAAATTGATTGCTTGATATGTTTATCTGTGAAACATAACTTATATTTTGTTTAGTATATTGATATACTAAACCCATGAAATAAGTTTATTCGTGAATTGATAAGCAACATAAAATCTTCAATTCCATATAGGAACAGCTTGCCATTGTAATCAATCTAGTATTGTCCTATCATTTATGTATATATTTGTGAAAAATTGATTTGTTAAGAGTACATTCATGTAGATATTTCTATAATTATTGTACCTGAGCACTGTTTTTTTGGATGCATTATATTAATTTAAAATATCTGAATTGCTTATCTTTTTGTAGTTATTTACCTGCAAAAATGGTGCTGTAACATTTATACTAACTGTAAATATTAACATTAAAAATATAGTAAAAAGTCAAATATTCAATTAATATCTTTTTATTACATGTAATTTAAGCACTTTTCTTTCCATATCTTTTGGATCTTTCTTTCTATTTTTCTATTCTTTGATAGGGTATCACACTGTTGTAATAATGAATTTTTTAAAGCATGCCATTGCATAAGGCTCAGATGCGTTGTTAATGATTGCTTTGTACCATCTTGTCTAAAAGATTCTTCTTTATTCATAAATTCTTGTAGAGATGTAATATTTGTTACTCTCTCAAAAGAGTGAATGTATTTATCATTTTCCATTTTATTCTGGAAGTTCTGTAGAATGAAACTCTCTCTTGATATTGCTTCACCATGGTCTACAGATTTCATAGGTGTGATATGTAACTGATCACTATTTATTAATCTTGTATGTAAAGCTTCATTCTCAATATCTGGTGATGTATCTTCTTCATTATTTATTTGGTTAACATATCCTAAAATATTTATAAAGGCATCAGCATCTTCATCTTCACACAGTGAAATGTTTATATTGACACTTTGCTTCTGTGACCACTGTAATCTACCAAAACTATCTAGGTTTTTAATGTCCAACCATTCCTCTATATCAATTGGTAACTTGTAATTTGCAGGTAAGAAATCCAACCCTTTCAAACTTAATTTGTTTAGATGTTTGTATAAACATGTATACCACGAACATGAGTGCTGTATGAGTACCGAGCTTATGGACCAGACTCTGCTCAGCAAAGCATATGGCATGAGACACATCCAGTGACTCTCACCTCTCTTTATTCTGTCCATATAGAAAATAGCTGCTTGTTTTGAACAAACACATATCCTTAACATTAACTTTGCAAATGTTAGCAGTCTTACCAAGATATACTCGAGCATTTGCCTAGTAGGAAGGTATTCATCGTCTATACCTGGTAGATTGGATGCAAAATTTTCAATATCCTTCAATAAATTCAAAACCAAATATTTTTTAAGAGCAGTATTAACTTTTTTGAAATTCCTGTAGCCAATGTCATTTCGGAATTTTTTATCAAATTTGTACAGGAATCTTGATACAATAGCACCTTCCCTGTGTAGGGGAGATTGCTTTGATAATACTCTCACAATATTTTTACAGGTGTGTGAAAGTTCAGCAATATCTGTAAGAGTTGAATAGATTATTATATTCAGGCATGGACATATAAAAACATCAGGATGGAGAACCGCCTTATAAGAAAGTGAAGCACAATATTTCCTATGTTGTGTGAGTAGAGTCAGTACTGGCACAAGTGATACCGAGTCTTATTGTTACTGCTTACATCTCAATGTAGAATGTCATCAGATTAGCATACAATACAAGATTTTAAGACGATGATAGCTCAGTGGTAGTGACTTTGGATACCAAGACCAAGGTCCGGGGTTTGAATCCTACAATAAACTTGACTTTTCGGTGACAAAAATCATTGTGAAGCGTAGCACATGGTCCCTACCATACTTAGTTAGTAGGTACTTTGTAGTACCCACCTGGCTGGTTACCTCAAGTTGAAAATCTATCGCCAAGCACCTATTGGTGCGTTCAGAAAGCTGCACTTGAGAGCCAGCTCCTTCTAGGCTTTGTGCTTACAACCTTTGGCCACAACATCACTTGCAGAGATTGTGGTCAAACAGGTGAATACACAGTAAAAATAAAAAGATGGCCAGGCATTCTTGGGGTACTTCATTACGTATATAGCGACATTCCACCTTGCTTTTTTCATACCCATGTATTTAGGTTTCCAATTCAAAGTTTCTGCGTGTAGGTCAAACAAACTGAAAACAGGTAGGGTTGCAAAACTGATCTGGCAAGTAGCTGATAGCAGCCATACATATCATGCTTGAATATCAACATAAGATAACCTGTCTCGTTTGTATGGAAACCGCTATATTTGGGCACCACTATCATCATTGATTTTTTTAAAGCTTATGACGCTTACCATTTTTCTTGTGGATAGACGACGACGTGTGTACAGGAGGAGGTAAAATAGTTGGATCATTCCAAGGCTCGAGCATTACTTGAAAAATTGAAATGGTAACAAAACAAAAATACTGCTGCTGCAAATTAACCACAGATTACTTAGAGATACTACGTATAATGATCAAAATACCTGTCAAATCTGTTTGACATTGACAGGTATTTGGTATTTTTGTACATTTCCAAAAATAATATAGTCAGTTTGAGAAACGTTAAAATAGGGCTCATATTATACAAAAAAAGACATAACACAATGTGCCAAATGAACTTCTACGGTCGGTGATCACACTGATCACTGAAACATCTAACCATATTGTTCATCGAAGGTAAAAAAAAAAAAAAAAAAAAAAAACTTTCCCCACGGACAGAACTGTCAGAATTTGACAGTAGTATTAAAGGTGAACGTAGAGTGTCAACAAAAATCTATATGCGTCCTTCTTTTACTCGTGCCCTTGCGTTAACAGTTTATCTCTTTCAAACAACCAGGTCATAAAACATTAAAAAAAAGCCGCCCGCATACGGATAGAAGTAGAACGAACTTAGAGAATATTTAATTATAAAATAAAAAGTGAAGCAGTCTTTCCTTTTTATAATTTTGCAAGAACTGATAGAAATGCCAAAAAATAAGAAGAAACAGGAAAGCTCCAGCAGCAGTGATAGCGATGATGGACCAGTCGATGTAAGATGGATTTTAACCTTATTATTTTTAGTACCTTATAGTCTATTTCAAATAACATGAGTTCGGTGACACATGGTATTTTATTAAATTTCTCAATGGTTAATGTTCATTTCGATATAATAAAGGAATACTATGATACAGCTAGGTTTCACGAAATATTGTGAATATTATTTCAGAGTAATCAAATGGAATTTCACTAGATATTGGTAAAAAACCCTTGACCTTGACGACTCATCTTATGTGAAATAGAGTATAGTACCGTCGGTCTACGCTGTGAACCTATAAAAATCTGCCGATACTTACAAGGCAAGTTCATTATTATGATACCTATTGCTGTTTTTATATACATTTATTGTATTCTTCGATTTGACGTGGATTGTAGATTTTGTATATGTCTATGGGATGGTATCAGCAAATCCAAGACTTACCCTCATGTATCTCTTGACCAAATTGAGGTAAACATTGGTGTAACTTTCTGTACATTATTTATTTTTAGATGAGACCTGTATTTTTTTATAACCTGAAAATATTGGCATTTTTTGTTTTAACCTGGTTTTTCATAATTTTCAGAGAAATCCTCCACCCGAGAAAAAGGCAAAAATGGGTTCTAGGACAGATGATAAAGAACCTACTTGGGTATTGCAGGGTAAAAAGTTGGTTAAAGTAAGGGAATTCAAAGGAAAGTATTATGTAGACATAAGGGAGTTTTATGAGAAAAATGGTGAACTGTTACCTGGGAAGAAAGGTATCAGTATGACTCCAGAGCAGTGGAGGAAACTTGTTTCTATAGGAGATGAAATAAATGAAACTCTAAGTAAATTATGTTAAGGGTAATATTTTGAATTTTGTTAAAATATATCTTTATTGATTACTAAATTAGAAGTTTTAATTTTTAGCCTAAGCTAGTAAAAAAAAAACAATATTTTGATAAAATAGAGTTTTAATTTACAGTAAACAAAAACAATAAAATTAGCAGATGATGCAGATTAATTTTACAGATCCAACCTAAGTCTTACATAAAACTAAACAGGTACAAAAAATTGAGCATATTTAAAAACAGTATAATGTTGAGACATTTTATTTTAAAATTACATTATTATAATGTATGAGTTCTTATATCTCTGCAATTTTGTGACTGGTTGTAATATGCACAGGTTGCATGATGGTGTACTGACATTTAAAGTATTTGTGATTTGCCTGTCATAACATAAGCCAGAAATAGCAACTAATTTTAATAATATTTTGCAAGGTCGAAACATTTAGAACTTTATTAAAATCACCAACCGTCACCATGTAAGTAAAAAACTACGAAGTCACAAATACAGATCACAAACAAGCTGAAGAACTTAACATATCAAGCGATCTATGATTCTAGGAACAGCATGGTACTGACTGGTAAGATCTTTCTCTAGTTAGATTGTCTATATAGTCCAGTCCAGTGAAGGAAAAATAAGATATACATGTAAAAAAAAATGCATGAGATTTAATATCAGATCGCAAACATTGTAAAGAAACCTACAGAATAAAAAGCAAGTTAGGTATTATATTTAATATACCTACTTCTACATAACTACAATGCTACTGAGATGAGAGAAAAGTTTCATTATACTAAACTATCATCTATAATACAGTATATTATAAGTAGATACATTAAAAACTTGACATTGGTAGATTACAATAAATATCATGGAATGGTTCTTTTAAATATATTTTTTTGTTATCTTGTGGAACAAATGCATATTTTTCATAATATTAAAATGGTAGGTACCTATAGATTTATCAAGATAGGAAGAAACGTCTTGAATATCAGTCCAGTCCATTGACATACGGTAACAGTTACAACACTGAGGTAAGTAAATAACAGTCAATGAGGATGTCACCATTATGATTATGATGTAATAATTTTATTAATTTATTAAAATAAATTTCTCTAAATTAACTTCTAGTCTAGACATAAAACGTACAATATAGATATATATATATATATATAAAAATTTGTGAAACATATCTTTTGTAAAACAATTAATATGTTTTAGAGAAACTTACATAAGTAAAAAAACAATAATTTTAAAACCACATTAAAAATTTTACTAAATTTAAATCTAACTTTTCGTACATTTGGCATGGGGTCACTTTATTGTTATTATATAACAATGTTTGTATGGCATTTGTGACATAATAAACTTGACTAGTACAACTAGTAACATCATTTCATTTATTATAAATTAAAATAAACATAATTAGTAAGCGTATCCAAAAACATTCGCAAACGAATATAATGCTAAGAGGATACACTGTTTCCAAGAACCGATTTACACTTTCATTTGTTAAGTAGCGCGTGAAGTATTTTTGTATAAAGATGACCTTATAGATGAAGTAGCTTGTTTATTCAAATGTATTATATAATGATTCACAATTTTAATAAAAATAATACTAAATATGTGTCCCTCGCTTTGTCCATCTTTTTGGCACTCTTCATTTTAAAGTCTCTAAGCTCAGAACTTTCAAAACAGTGCCCTATGATTATTAGTTAACCATGTAATTTGTTTTATAATATACTAGCTGAACCGCGCGGTTTCACCCGCGTTCCCGGGATAAAAAGTAGCCTATGTCCTTCTCCATACCATAGGCTATATGCATGCCAAATTTCATCGCGATTGGTTCAGCGGTTTAAGCGGGAAAGCGTAACAGACAGACAGACAGACAGAGTTACTTTCGCATTTATAATATTAGTTAGGATTAGGATTTATTTCAAGTAACAATTCTATAACAGTATTGAAACGACTTCACTAATGAATGCGTAAAACGCTTTTTAGGACTACAACATATACACAGTTATATAAACATTACAAAATATACAAATAGTAATAGACCCAAATCAAATTTTCCGACTTTCTCAGAGAAGGTAGTTATCAAAATAGGAAAAAGACATACAAGATATTTTGTCATGTTTCACTGGCAGCAGGATATAGTATATAAAAAATATTAAATTAGAGAGAAAGTACATTAAAACGTAAAATAGGTATGTATATTCAATTCAATTGTTCATTGGTCCTCGTAAAGTAAAAAACTTTATTCACATTAACCTAAATAAAAATGGGCTGCTAGCTTTTTACCTGGCAACTAATATAAACATTTTAATAAACTGGTATATCAATAAAATAATAGCATAGGAAATGTTACCGTGAACCTGCACGCTAAGTGCACTATTTAAATACCACCACTTTACGCTACATTTGAACCCTTATATTTACCCATTTATTATGGAAGATCTAAAGTTTTTTTTTAAGTTTGAATAATAACGAGTGCTTGGCTATGCGGGCCATTATAATCCTATGGAATAATTTAGATTCTACGAATACTACAGTACCTTAAGGAATGGAGAAGGTACAGATAAATAGTCTATTATACCTAATTGTATAACTATTGGAGAGTAGAATTTTTCGTCTTATATACAAAATACAACCGCAATACGAGGGTTCAAATAATAATATAAGATTTCACAACATTTAACAGATATTGATTAGCTATGGAATATTTACTTACTTTATCTTTGGTTTGATATGGAAACAATCGATTTTAAAATGTTCACACATTTCTTGTACCTGAAAAAATGAAAATAAAAATTCATGTAGATTATTAAAATACAGATTCCTCATGTCTGTCCGTACATCTGTATGTCACCTTCATTTTACTCCATCTTGGCAACATTTTACATGAAAATGTTTTTGGAGGGATACATATAAACAGCGTACACACTTTCAGGCTGCCTTGCGACAAAAACATTTTTCACCTCTCCTATTTCCGCCCTAGGTCAAGTTGGCTCAGTTAAGGCGGTTTCACAATACTTTGGGAGCTCAAATACCGCGAGCCATCCAGCTGCCTCTAGGATACTGCAACTACGTATCATTGCTCGAGGAATAAGCTAGGTTGTGTTGTTCACTTACCACTCTGGTACCGTAGTGTATATGCGCGACGGAGACTGCGACGCAGAGCGCGGCCAGCAGCAGCAGCTCGGTGGCGGGCGACACTCGCGCCACCAGCGCCACGCTAGTTAGTGTTGTTCACTTACCACTCTGGTACCGTAGTGTATATGCGCGACGGAGACTGCGACGCAGAGCGCGGCCAGCAGCAGCAGCTCGGTGGCGGGCGACACTCGCGCCACCAGCGCCACGCTAGTTAGTGTTGTTCATTTACCACTCTGGTACCGTAGTGTATATGCGCGACGGACACTGCGACGCAGAGCGCGGCCAGCAGCAGCAGCTCGGTGGCGGGCGACACTCGCGCCACCAGCGCCACGCTAGTTAGTGTTGTTCACTTACCACTCTGGTACCGTAGTGTATATGCGCGACGGAGACTGCGACGCAGAGCGCGGCCAGCAGCAGCAGCTCGGTGGCGGGCGACACTCGCGCCACCAGCGCCACGCTAGTTAGTGTTGTTCACTTACCACTCTGGTACCGTAGTGTATATGCGCGACGGAGACTGCGACGCAGAGCGCGGCCAGCAGCAGCAGCTCGGTGGCGGGCGACACTCGCGCCACCAGCGCCACGCTAGTTAGTGTTGTTCACTTACCACTCTGGTACCGTAGTGTATATGCGCGACGGAGACTGCGACGCAGAGCGCGGCCAGCAGCAGCAGCTCGGTGGCGGGCGACACTCGCGCCACCAGCGCCACGCTAGTTAGTGTTGTTCACTTACCACTCTGGTACCGTAGTGTATATGCGCGACGGAGACTGCGACGCAGAGCGCGGCCAGCAGCAGCAGCTCGGTGGCGGGCGACACTCGCGCCACCAGAGCCACGCTAGTTAGTGTTGTTCACTTACCACTCTGGTACCGTAGTGTATATGCGCGACGGAGACTGCGACGCAGAGCGCGGCCAGCAGCAGCAGCTCGGTGGCGGGCGACACTCGCGCCACCAGCGCCACGCTAGTTAGTGTTGTTCACTTACCACTCTGGTACCGTAGTGTATATGCGCGACGGAGACTGCGACGCAGAGCGCGGCCAGCAGCAGCAGCTCGGTGGCGGGCGACACTCGCGCCACCAGCGCCACGCTAGTTAGTGTTGTTCACTTACCACTCTGGTACCGTAGTGTATATGCGCGACGGAGACTGCGACGCAGAGCGCGGCCAGCAGCAGCAGCTCGGTGGCGGGCGACACTCGCGCCACCAGCGCCACGCTAGTTAGTGTTGTTCACTTACCACTCTGGTACCGTAGTGTATATGCGCGACGGACACTGCGACGCAGAGCGCGGCCAGCAGCAGCAGCTCGGTGGCGGGCGACACTCGCGCCACCAGCGCCACGCTAGTTAGTGTTGTTCACTTACCACTCTGGTACCGTAGTGTATATGCGCGACGGAGACTGCGACGCAGAGCGCGGCCAGAAGCAGCAGCTCGGTGGCGGGCGACACTCGCGCCACCAGCGCCACGGTAGTTAGTGTTGTTCACTTACCACTCTGGTACCGTAGTGTATATGCGCGACGGAGACTGCGACGCAGAGCGCGGCCAGCAGCAGCAGCTCGGTGGCGGGCGACACTCGCGCCACCAGCGCCACGCTAGTTAGTGTTGTTCACTTACCACTCTGGTACCGTAGTGTATATGCGCGACGGAGACTGCGACGCAGAGCGCGGCCAGAAGCAGCAGCTCGGTGGCGGGCGACACTCGCGCCACCAGCGCCACGCTAGTTAGTGTTGTTCACTTACCACTCTGGTACCGTAGTGTATATGCGCGACGGAGACTGCGACGCAGAGCGCGGCCAGAAGCAGCAGCTCGGTGGCGGGCGACACTCGCGCCACCAGCGCCACGCTAGTTAGTGTTGTTCACTTACCACTCTGGTACCGTAGTGTATATGCGCGACGGAGACTGCGACGCAGAGCGCGGCCAGAAGCAGCAGCTCGGTGGCGGGCGACACTCGCGCCACCAGCGCCACGCTAGTTAGTGTTGTTCACTTACCACTCTGGTACCGTAGTGTATATGCGCGACGGAGACTGCGACGCAGAGCGCGGCCAGCAGCAGCAGCTCGGTGGCGGGCGACACTCGCGCCACCAGCGCCACGCTAGTTAGTGTTGTTCACTTACCACTCTGGTACCGTAGTGTATATGCGCGACGGAGACTGCGACGCAGAGCGCGGCCAGAAGCAGCAGCTCGGTGGCGGGCGACACTCGCGCCACCAGCGCCACGCTAGTTAGTGTTGTTCACTTACCACTCTGGTACCGTAGTGTATATGCGCGACGGAGACTGCGACGCAGAGCGCGGCCAGAAGCAGCAGCTCGGTGGCGGGCGACACTCGCGCCACCAGCGCCACGCTAGTTAGTGTTGTTCACTTACCACTCTGGTACCGTAGTGTATATGCGCGACGGAGACTGCGACGCAGAGCGCGGCCAGCAGCAGCAGCTCGGTGGCGGGCGACACTCGCGCCACCAGCGCCACGCTAGTTAGTGTTGTTCACTTACCACTCTGGTACCGTAGTGTATATGCGCGACGGAGACTGCGACGCAGAGCGCGGCCAGCAGCAGCAGCTCGGTGGCGGGCGACACTCGCGCCACCAGCGCCACGCTAGTTAGTGTTGTTCACTTACCACTCTGGTACCGTAGTGTATATGCGCGACGGAGACTGCGACGCAGAGCGCGGCCAGCAGCAGCAGCTCGGTGGCGGGCGACACTCGCGCCACCAGCGCCACGCTAGTTAGTGTTGTTCACTTACCACTCTGGTACCGTAGTGTATATGCGCGACGGAGACTGCGACGCAGAGCGCGGCCAGCAGCAGCAGCTCGGTGGCGGGCGACACTCGCGCCACCAGCGCCACGCTAGTTAGTGTTGTTCACTTACCACTCTGGTACCGTAGTGTATATGCGCGACGGAGACTGCGACGCAGAGCGCGGCCAGCAGCAGCAGCTCGGTGGCGGGCGACACTCGCGCCACCAGCGCCACGCTAGTTAGTGTTGTTCACTTACCACTCTGGTACCGTAGTGTATATGCGCGACGGAGACTGCGACGCAGAGCGCGGCCAGCAGCAGCAGCTCGGTGGCGGGCGACACTCGCGCCACCAGCGCCACGCTAGTTAGTGTTGTTCACTTACCACTCTGGTACCGTAGTGTATATGCGCGACGGAGACTGCGACGCAGAGCGCGGCCAGCAGCAGCAGCTCGGTGGCGGGCGACACTCGCGCCACCAGCGCCACGCTAGTTAGTGTTGTTCACTTACCACTCTGGTACCGTAGTGTATATGCGCGACGGAGACTGCGACGCAGAGCGCGGCCAGCAGCAGCAGCTCGGTGGCGGGCGACACTCGCGCCACCAGCGCCACGCTAGTTAGTGTTGTTCACTTACCACTCTGGTACCGTAGTGTATATGCGCGACGGAGACTGCGACGCAGAGCGCGGCCAGCAGCAGCAGCTCGGTGGCGGGCGACACTCGCGCCACCAGCGCCACGCTAGTTAGTGTTGTTCACTTACCACTCTGGTACCGTAGTGTATATGCGCGACGGAGACTGCGACGCAGAGCGCGGCCAGCAGCAGCAGCTCGGTGGCGGGCGACACTCGCGCCACCAGCGCCACGCTAGTTAGTGTTGTTCACTTACCACTCTGGTACCGTAGTGTATATGCGCGACGGAGACTGCGACGCAGAGCGCGGCCAGCAGCAGCAGCTCGGTGGCGGGCGACACTCGCGCCACCAGCACCACGCAAACCACGCCGGCGTACGGGATCAGCAACCCGTTGAACACCTCGCAACGGGTGTCGCTCATTTGTGACACTATTAGACGACACTGCGGGACAATAACGTAATTATTACCTAGATTTCAGGTGAAAAAATATTATAAGGAACTTTTCAAAGAAATGTTTAAATGCAGGGAAATCTTTGGGGATATTGTACTTATTATTATGAACATTACCGTGGGACCAACCCTGAAACCGCGTAAAAAAAACAATCTAAAGTTCATCATCAAGCAGTCTCTGGTCGTCCACTGCTGGACATAGGCCTTTCCCAGTAGTCGCCACATCTTCTGGTCCTCCACTTTTCGCATCCACCTACCGCCCGCCAAGGTTCGCAAGTCATCGATCCACCTAGCGGGGGGGCGTTCCACACTTCGCTTGCCTGTGCGTGGTCTTCAGTCAAGAACTCGTTTACCCCATCGGTTATCCGTTCTGCGACAAATATGGCGTGCCCACTGCCACTGCAGCTTGCTTATTCTCAGAGCTATGTTGGTTAATTTATTTCTCCGCCGGATCTCATCGTTGCGAACTCTGTCCTTGAGAGAAACCCCGAGCATAGCTCTTTCCATTGCACGCTGAGCGACTTTAAACTTGTAGATCAGGCCAACTGTCAAAGACCACGTTTCAGCGGCATAGGTCATCACTGGCAGGACACACTGTTCAAAAACCTTTGACTTGAGACTCTGCGGTATCGGTGATGTAAAGACTCGGCGAAGCTTTCCGAATGCTGCCCAGCCCAGTTGTATTCTTCTATCGGCTTCCTTTTTGAAGTTGTTCCTACCAAGCTGTATGGTCTGCCCAAGGTAGATATACTCTTAAACAACTTTGATGCCAACATTTCCAACGGTTACGGATCCCGGGTAAAATGTGATTATTAAGCATGACTTTTGTCTTACTTAAGTTCATCCCGAGACCCACTCGCCTATAAGAATTACTGAGGTCAGTCAGCATCTCCGTCTAATCTTGCAGCGACAAACCCATGACAACTATGTCGTCAGCGAATCGAAGGTGTGAGATGTACTCGCTGTTGATGTTAATACCACGTCCCTTCCAGTCCAGCGTCTTGAACACATTTTCCAATACGTTAGTAAATAGTTTCGGGGATATGACATCCCCCTGTCTTACTCCACGACGCAATTGGATCGGTTTGGTTTGCTGGTCCTGTACTTGGACGGATAGAGTAGCAGCGTCATACAAACACCTCAACACCTCGACATAACGCCAATCGACTTGGCACCGCTGCAGCGATTCCAAAACAGCCCAGGTCTCGATGGAGTCGAAGGCTTTCTCGTAGTCCACAAATGCTAGGCACAAAGGCCGATGTTTTCTGTATAATCAGCCTCAAAGCAAGTATGTGGTCTACGGTACTAAAGCCTTTTCGAAACCTGGCCTGCTCCAGCGGCTGAAAGCCATCAAGCCTCTCAGACAAACGATTCGCGATGATTCTCGAAAACAACTTGTAGATGTGGGTCAGGAGCGATATCGGCCTATAGTTTTTAAGAAGAGAGATATCTCCTTTCTTAAAAAATAATATCACCACACTCCTGCTCCACTCTTTGGGTGTTGTACCATTGAAGAGGACGGCATTAAAGAGCTTCTGCAATTGTTTTAGGATGGGAGTTCCACCTACTTTTAGCAGCTCTGTTGTAACGCCGTCCTCCCCAGGTGCCTTATTGTTTTTCAGTTGTTTGAGAGCCATCACAATCTCGTCTAGCTCTATCTCCGGAAGGTCCTCGGTAAAGTGGAGGGTTAGGGTCGCTCGAGGGTCAACCTCGTTACAGGAAGCAGGTTTTGGAGCATGGGAAGAGTACAATTCTCCATAGAAGTCCTCAATCTCTGCCAGTATCTTAGGCTTAGAGGTTACGGTAATTCCATCGGATGTCTTGAGCATCGCCAGATGCGCTCTGCCAAGTTGCTTAGCAAACACTTTAGATCCCCTGTTCTGCTCGATCGCTTCTTTTATACAGAGAGTTTTATAAGAACGGAGGTCGAAACGTATTTGTCGTTTTACAAGCTTATTCAGAGGATTATAATCTGGCGAGGTTGTCGATAATTCCCGTCTTTGTCTCATAAGATCTAGAGATCTAAAGATCAATTTTGCACAATCAAAATGTATGAAGATTTATTTTTCGAAATTTCACGAAATTCAGCGTTTTCCAGCTTCATGAGGAGACGCTGCAGGGTCGGCAACGCGCGGTAACCGCTTACTATCGCACTAATGGGTAAGAGGCATTTTCAGTCTGTTTTATAAATATCCAGCTCAAGCCTCTTTACCAAAAATGTATGTGACAGCGGTATATAAAAAAAGTTAACTTACGTTGATATTAGAGAATATAGTGCCGGTGACAATGTAGAAGAGCCTCGGTCCGCGGTTGATGATGTCTGTGGGCGAGTAGAGAGCCCACAGCGTGCTCAGGGCGAGGAATATCGCGAGCGGCACTAGCGGCCTTATTGCCTCGGAATACGAGCGCATCTTGCCTGTGCCGTCGCGGTATGATCTACAATAAAATAAAAAATAAAGCTTTGTGATCTTACAGTAATGATACACACTACGATGGATAGATGGCGCTACAAGATCCTACATCGCGCTATCAAAGTTTCCTAAGCATTCTGATGTACAAGTATCCAACATCTAAATTTGGACCGCGGTTGGCACGATGACCAAACCTTGCGGAGATCTTCCTTTTCAATGGAGGATTCAACCTTTTTGCTGTGATGTTGACTTTCGGAGTAGAAAAATTGTGAGGAAACCATAACGCAGTGGTACCCGGCTAACTGCTTCTCGAGCACCTACCGGTTGTCCAGTAGTTGGACTTAATAGCCAGTTCGTTTCTAGGCTTTGTGAGCTAAACGCCTTTGGCCGCATCATAACAAACCATGATAAGATTAAATGTCAAACGCAAACCAATCATAAAAATACAGGTTACGTGATGGACGTAAAAAAAGGCGGACATATTCTCACTAACAAAAAACTGTGTCGCTCAAGTCGGCTACCACGCTGTACGTACAAGCCGGCATGCACACATTCACTCTCGTTTCCCGCGGAATGGCCAACTAATGTGTGCGTGTGAGGTGGCCGACACTCATTGACACAATTTTTTGTTAGCGAGAATATGTCCGAATTTTTGTAACGTCCTTGGGTTACGGTAACATACTTGTAAATATTCCACAATATAATAGTCTGACTGGTGAGCATTGCTGAGAAGTATAGCACAAACTCAAAAACTATTCCCGGAGTGATTCCTCCGGGCAGCGACACGTGCCACGCCTTCGGGCCAATCACTGACGTCACCAGCAACAGGATACATGAACCCTGCAACCAATTATATCTTCATCCACCATGGCATACATTAGAGATAATCAGCACAATTTATATTAGTTGGCGAAACTTAACCAGGGATATTGATAATGCATTATAATGTTTATAATGTTGTCGGTAAGATTTAACTCAGCCAACTCACTACAGCTGCGGAGTCAAGTACACATTGGATGCGGAAGTGTGCATTGTAAGATGTGTTAATTGATACATAGCTAATACTATCGCGTACATGTTTTTATAACTTATTAATAGTTACCAAGTGCGATTGCAAAGTTTCGTCAACTAATTTTGTATAGTACTGTTTAAGCTTTCGCGAACTAAATTCATTGTAATATTAATGTATCGGGTCTATTCGCGCACTAGTTAGTCTGCTCTCGATTTCAGACAAGCCGTTCGCGGCATTCCTCCACCACGAAACGAGGAATATTTGCACGGCCCGTATAATGAGGGACCCATAATTTTGTATAAACCTTATAATATATATTTAACAGGATTTTGAGTTAACGAGTTACACGTCTACAGTGCGCGAAAAATATGCCTCCGCGTGTCCAAAATTGGAATGAATCGTGGCACGCATAACTTCGAACTTTTCTTAGGAAGCAGCGCCCTCAGTCGCAGGCTTTATCTATCACCTATTGTAGCCATCGCGCTGTGCCTCTGCCCAAGGTGCATAATATTAGAGCTAATTACATCCACATTATACATCTGCGGTAATATGTTATTGTGTAAATACCTGATGACATGGAAGATGTAAACAAGAAACCTGACGATTTTACCAAGGACTATCCTTGTTTTGAAGTAAAAAGCATAACTGTATTACTAGCTTTCGCCAGGCGGTTTAGCCCGCTATCCCGTTTTTCATAGCCTTAAACATCAATCAAGGTAATTGCAATAAAACCGGCCAAGTGCGAGTCGGACTTGCACACGAAAGGTTCCGTAAAGACTTTTCTTGTATGGACGTTTCGTGTAAGTATGTCCATTTTTAAATTTGTTTCATTTTTATTATTTGTCATTATAGCGGCATTAGTAATACACATTCTGTGAAAAATTCAATTGTCTACTACGGTTCACGAGATAAATAGACGGACAGCGGGGGTCCCGTTGGCACCCTTCGGGTACGGAACCCTAAAAACGCATCAAAAGCAGTTTACATAAGGTAGCTGGACAAACACCAGAATACACCGGTTGCAATAAGCCTGGTTTTCAACTTGAGGATGGTAGTTGGCAGGGTGGGTACTACTAAGTACCATATGAGTTATGGTTTCCACATGATGTCGTCCGTTACCATAAGTTAAAGCTCATTGTAGTATATTAAACCACGATTTTCTCCAACATCGATATCAATATTCAAAATCGGCTCTATTGTGCCGATTTTAGCCATTATCAATGACATACATTTTATTATATAAAATTAATAAATCGAGATAAATTACAAACACGCGAAAATATTCCTTACTCAAATAACAATAAAGTTTGTTTTCTATATTCGCCCACGTTGAGTATAACGAATTTCCTTAAATGTGCGTTATTCCTGTAACATGTAAAGCGAGCAGTCGATAAATGTATCAACTTACAAGCATGGTGAAGTCATAGCCCCACGGTAGAAACATGACGCCAGTGTTGTACTTCTCCCAGTGAGTTAAGTAGAAGTTGATGAATATGTTCCATATTACGAAGAAAAATCTCAGTGGACTTAATTCATCTCTGGAACAATCGATGTATTTAGTAAATGCTTTTCTATAAATCTAAGATATTAATAACACGCATATAAAATACTAAAACATGTATAGAACGAGAGTCAAAACTTTGTGTCAAGAATAGATTGCGTTAATTGAATATAAACCTTATGTCACAGGTCCAGGTTCCAAGTTCAATTGTTTCAAAGACTCAAACTAGACATGGACTTTGATTGACGTTGTAAAATACTGACATAAGTTAGTTATTAGAAGATATTGTTCCGAGTTATTACCATTCCAAAATAATAAATATAATACCTTCCAAAAATGCTGTAGAGGCAAGTTGGTATGAGCACGGCGGAGTATGAATCGAGACCGTGGTCGAAGAGCTCCCCCAGGGGACCGCTAGAGCCAGTGCGTCGGGCTTGCTTACCGTCGATGCCATCTGCAATTAATTACATCACATTAAGAGGAAAGGATGGTTGCAAGAAATTTGAAAAATTGCTGTCGCGCTGTGCCCGAGCTATTATACCGCCCGAGGGCGATGGAGACAACTACAGCTTGGACCGATTATACCTATTAAAATTAGACGAAATCGCTTGTTCGTAATACCTAGTTTTCTCCTCCAAAACTGGATCATTAAAAAAAAACAAGAATGTTAATAAGAAGGGCTTTGACTATGTCTGTCGGTTTTCCTTTGTTTTTTTTTTTTTTTTTTTTTTTTTTTTTTTTTTATACCACTACGGTGGCAAACAAGCATACGGCCCGCCTGATTTTTTGATGTTTTTTATATTCGTCATATTTGTTCGCTGGACGTCTGATATGGGCGTTAAAAATGGTAAGTTTTTGTGATTTTAGAAGGTTCCTAATTCTTATTATAATGAATTTATGGAGAAAAACACAACCGTGAGACATACAGTGGTACCTACAGATTGCATGGTAAAATAATCATTGCCCTAGTGTCATTAGAGATCCAGAGAGAAAACTGAGGATTACCACCAGCATTTCCTCTTAATACTGGGACTCATGACAACTAAACAGAACCTAGTACTAAGGAACCAGAGAACTTATAGGTAATTCGATAATTGTCAAGCTTCTTAGACGATGATACCTCAGCGGTAGTAGCAAGGACCCGGATCCTCCAATGAGTTTGAGCTTTCGGTCAAGGAAAACATCGTGAGGAAACCATTGTATGGCGGTAGGGTCCTTTGTAGTACCCACCTGGCTGGCGTCCGCCACAGAAATAGATATTTTCTGTGGGCTTCCACCGTGAAGTTGAACCTATCCCCTATCGGTGTGTTCCGACAGCTGCACTTGAGAGCCAGTTCCTTCTAGTATTTGTGTGCTTACCACCTTCGAGCACATCATCACTTACCATACAAATAAAAAAATACATTAATAAAATTAAAAGTTTCTTTGCCAAGAAAAATAAACCATTCTGTGTTGCCCTTTGCTGTTGGTTACCGCGAGGGACGCGCGTCCTAGCGTAAAAAGTGTTTTCTTTGTTTTTTTTTAAACCGCGATCCAACGGATTAAGTTGCATTCCATATACCAGTACCAACATGAACGAAAACGGTCTATTGAAAAGTCCAATGTGACGTACTGTGACGATAACAGTCGTGTGGTCTCCACACGACTGTTATCGACGAACTCCCACAATATTTTCAGTACCTACTATATTTTTTTCCTAAATGGCCAGAGCCTGTCGGTGACGAGACTGATATACGTAAATGCACCTTTATGTTATGTATGACTTCTGTAACTTTAACTCTAGTGAGATCAATGTTGAGTAAATAAGTACGTTATGTTTGAATATTAAGTTGATTTTGCATATAGCTCCAATCGCGTGAAGCCCGACTCACCCTTGGTACTCTTATCTCAGAATCTCCCGATAAATATCGAAATGATCGTGAAAATAAAATATGAATATATTTAAAAGTCTCGTAAAGTTATGAGTAGTCTTACTGCGCCGCAAAATCATTGTTTACTAATTTTGAGGTAGTAGGTACTTATATTAAAATGATTCAAAAAAAATAGTAATCGATTGTATTAGTGATTCTCAATAAAGCTTCCTAAAAATAATGCGGTAATATCTTTACTAGTTTTAAAGTCATCTTATTAATATTTCGCACCATTATTCTATAAGTGACGGAAAAGCAAGGTCAAAGTGTTTAGCAAACATGGGTTTTATTTTTGAGCTATCGTTATAATTACACATCTAAATTGCGAATCTTTCCGCGCGTGATTTATTATTTACCCAAGGGCGGTTTTGACATCAATTTAGGTGTATTATGAATGAACTAAATAATGTATCCCACCCATCGAAATATAAAACTAAGGAAGCATAATTGTGAACAAAATCAACGCGAAATTCGGCTCCACACTTCACTACATTGACAAAATATCTCTAGTATTCGAACGAAAGAACACACATGCAAATAAGCCAATTACCTGCGCTTACCGCGTTTGCCTAACGCGTTGTATTCCGGCAAGCGCGATGATTGGTTCTCGGCGGGACAGCCTAATGCTAATTGGTCCGCACGCCTGCTGCAGTGCGAGATGCGTGGACGATGTTATGCATTGATTGTAAGAGGATAAGTTATAAAGTATCCTATATTTGCACTATGCATATGCATATATAAGTTGGATTAATTAGTTGTAATTTAACTATACCACTCTATTATATTCATTTAAAAGTTTGTGATGTGCTTTTTGAATTAAAATATTTCTTTGTGTTATAATTGTAAGGATCTAAAATTAAGAAGTATTTTAATCAGTTTATGGTTTTTACATACGAATTATAGAGTGATGGGTCGCGTTAAGGTCAGATCAGAGGGCGAACCACAAGCTCTTAAAACAATATTATTATAACCTTATTTGACTTTTGTTTTTCTTTGACATCCGACGTCAAAACGGGACAAAAGACGAATAAGGTTATTTTAACCTTGTTAAGAGCTTGTGGTAGGCCCCGAGGAGATACGTGGATGGTGTTATGAAAAATAAGTAAGCTTGTTCATGTGTTTACTTTTTATTTTTTGTAAGCTATGTGGCACCTTTGAAAGTAAAAAAAGTGTATGATGTGTGATCAGTAGCGAATATTGCAGAACTCTAGAACTCTAGGCTGCTTGCTGTGTGCTCAATAGTCAACACGGAATGCAGAACTCGGAACTCTAGAACTCTTTTCAGTGGAATCGGCGCCTAAAGTGTCACGTTTCCGAGATATTTGGAGGTAAAGATCGCCATATAATAATAACGACAATCATTAAAAATGAACTTATTACGTGTTTATATGCATTGAATTGTATTTAAAGAATAGTACCCAGGTTGATTAAACGGATAAACGTTGAGACGGGACGCTGGTCTGGGCATTCAATTTTTTTTAACAGTTAGTAAATGATCTAAGAAGTCTTTCTGCAAAGTCATTTCTTGAAGCAACCTCATAGTTTGTATTGAAATTTGTTAATACAATCACAATTTTGCGACTTTTGACATGACTGTTGCGTTTCTTTAGGAAAAAGTGTAGTCCATACAGCCAAATGAGATGAGTTTTAAATGTATTTATATTGAAATTCAACTTTGATAGGTTTTTTTTTTATCCAAACTTATTTTATATGTATAAAAAACTGCAATTATACATTTTACAAGAAATATCGTAGGTTCAAACGGTTCAAAAACCAACTCAGCGCACCCCCACTCTTTGTAGTCTTGTGGTTACTACCCCTAGAGTGTATATAAAAAGCCGGCGGCGCGGAGGGAGAGCAGGCATAGGCGACCAGCAAGCATCCCTCCCCGTACACCCTCACATACCCCCCTCCCCCACGTCTTGGAAAGTTTTACCGATTTAACTATTTATTTGGATATTACCTCCAAATATCTCGGAAACGTGACACTTTAGGCCACCATATTGGTTAACATTTTTTGTTTGTATAAGTGTCCTCTACCCATATACATAAGTAACACCGTGCGCCGCAACATTGAAAAAAAAAACTAAAATGGCGGCTGGCACGCTATGCCACAAAGGTTCTATCCTCTTTATAATTATAGGTACTAGTTAGGGCATGAATCTCGGAATCTCGGAATATCGTAATATCGGAATCTCGGAACGTTTTTTCCGATATTACAATATCGGAATTGAGTGATCCAATATCGTAATATCGGAATCAGATATTTTTATCTATTTGAATTTTTAAATAAAGCTTTTAAGCGCGCCACAGGGTATGGTCGTCTAGAGCTATAAAATTAACGAATCGTACATCAATTTTGCGTACTAGTGTTGAAAGTGAGCGTATTTTTTCAACAAAATACGAAGTTCATTATTCATAAATATGCTTGACGCTTTGTTTTTAGGAAAATATAAGCAAGAAAAACTAGCGTTTAAAAAATAAACATACAATGGTGCTTATCCTGTTGTTTACAACTAAACTAATTTAGTCTCATTATATCTCTTTCTAACAAAAAACTTAAGAAAAAGACGTAAGAAATTTAGTCCTGTCAAATTAATCCAATGCTTGTTTTCAACATAAATTTAGTCGCCATCTATCGCGGTTAATTCTAAATACACACAAATGAAGACGGCAAAGACTAATTTGACAGCTTTAAATATGTCCTATACTTTTTCAATAATGTTTGTAAGATAGAGATGTGGTGTGACTAAAATTAATTTAGTGCGATTTACAACAGAATCGGCATCATTATCTTTATCTATACTAATATAATATTAATTATACTAAATATATTAATATCTATCCTTATATAATAAAGGGTTTCTTTGTTTTTTTAAACGGTGAAACCGCGGGAGACATTTAGTTTTAATATAATAAAGCTGAATAGTTTTTGTTTGTTTAAATGCATTTATTTTTCGAACTACCAGTCGGATTCGTGTTTTTTCACTAAATTAAAGCTACACAATCCCCAAGTATTATAGGCTACTATTAATCCCGGGTGAAACCGCGGGGAAGCTAGTTTCCAATAAATTGTTGTTCATAACTGTTGATGCACATTTTCAGTTTTAGTTATTTTGAAGAGGTAGTTTAATTAGTAATATAGGATAATAATACGAAATCTGCGATACGTGTTAAGTGTTGTACCAAATTCAAGAATTTGATATAAAACATATTTTTTACTGATACTGATAAATAATTTACGCTACGCTGATGACACTACTCTTCTTAGCCAAACTAAAGAAGATATGGAGGACCTCTTGGCTCATTAAGAAACCACTAGTCGCCAATATGGACTTGCAATCAACAGAGACCAGATGAAAATGTTAATAAAAGACCGGGCGTAACTTAATAGAATGGACATACTGCAAAAAAGTTACATCTACCTGGGCTCTACCATTTCCAACACAGGAGACAGTGAAGATGAGATCAGAAGACGATGTGCAATCACAAGATCAGCAGTAGGAAGATTTGGCAAGACAGAAGGATAACTAAGAAAACAAATATTCAACATATGAGATGCCTGGTCTTTCCGATTTTTCTCTAAGGAGCTGAAACTTGATCCTTAAGCCTACAAGATCGCCGGAAAATTGACGCACTGGAGATGTGGTGCTGACGACGCCTCCTGAAAATTCCATGGACGGCCTTTCGCACCAATAACTCGATCCTGAAGGAACTTTGAATAACATACAGGCTTTCGTCGACTGTGCAGCTTCGAATTCTCAAGTTCTTTGGTTACATCTGCAAAAACGAACACTCGATGAAGATAATTGGTGTCCAGGGTGGGAGGGTGTACTCGCAACGCTACGAACCGCAAAAAATGGGAAAGCATTGCGAAAGCTGTAACGCTAGTCAAGAAGAACATTGGCGTTGAAAAACCACCATGTACACAATCCATTGGAACCACGACCACTCTGACAAGAATACTCGACTGAGCAGAAGATGTTTTCAATTCAACTTTATAACGAACTGTTGCCCCCGAGGTTTCACCCGCGTTTCCGGGATCAAAAGTAGCCTATAATACTCGGGTATAATTTAGCTTCCTATAAGTGAAAAAAAAAACGAATCCGACCGATAGTTCCACAGATTAGCCAGTTTAACCAAACCAAAAACTCTTCCACTTTATAATATTAGTATAGATAGATAATTATGTGCAGTTTATAAGGAATATGGGCAATTTATAAGGAATATGTGCAATTTAAAATAAAAATTTCTAATTCCGATATTAATATCGGAATTCCGATATTGAGATTCAATATAGGAAATCAATATCGGAATTGAAAAACCTTCCGATATTACATGCCCTAGTACTAGTGCATAACAGTTTAAGTGAAATATCAAAACGTGTTAAATAAATACGCATGTTGCGTTCATGTTGCATAACACTTTCCAGAGTCACAAGTATAGGATTTCAAAATGTTTATTTACTCACATATGAAAAGTGATTCCAGCATTCTTCATATCTGTATGGCTTCTACACCACTTAACAACACATGACGGCATATTTGCACAATGTAAACAACGCAAAACACAATAATAATCACAGTTCTAAGTCCCTCGTGACACGAACGCATCGACTCAATGATACCGGCGAACTGTCAGCGCAGTGCGTCTCTCTTTTTCGGCAACGCCCACCGCGGTTCAGTTTGCGTGGAATGATTTTTGAGCTCGAGTTACATTTCTTTAGTTTTATATTTCGATGATCCCACCAAAAACATTTTTATGTAAAATGTTGCCAAGACATATGGCTCGTCAGTTATCAGATCTCATGAAGAGCCAAGCTTATAACTCTACATGCACTTACTCTACAAGCCCTAACTTCACAAACTTGTTGTTTGTGTACTAATACAAGCTTACATACCAAATTTCAGCTTTCTAGGACTTCAGGAAGTACCCAATGAGTTTTGATGATCATCAGTGAGTCAGTGACGAAATCGGGGTTTTTTAGATATCAATAAAATTAACTTATTCTGCATCTATCCATAGATGACGCATCCTACTGTAATACTGATGTTTACTTACGTCATGCATGTGTAGCTTATATTCTTTTAACGAGCAATTAAAATAGTGTTGATTTACATAATTTTAATTGATAAATTTATCCAGGGCCGAAAAGCGCTGGTTAAAATTTGTTCCGATAAATTTTTATAAAATGATTAAAAAAACAATGGAGTGGGACCATTAGAGAGTTGTAAACCACTATTCAAAACACTTCACATACTTCCTCTTCCTTGCCTGTAGGTATATATTTGAAATCTGTATGCTTGTAAGAAAGCAACCAAATATGTCATGTAAGTGTCCCAGAGCAAAGATTTCTTATATGTATATAAGACAATTACAATTAATGAATTTTACCCACATACCTACCAAAAAATTTTGTGCACAATTTTTTTGGCAAATAGATTTATTCTATTCTATTGTAATGAGAAAAAATATTATCATTATTCTATTATTACCTGAAGAGAATTTATTCACACTTAAAAATAAAATACTGTCCAATTTCGACCACTATACGGATCAGTTACGGAATTAATACCACTTGTTTTTATAATTTTTATTCCATGCCTTTTATTGAACTATGTTACCTGGGATGAAATAAGGAATAAAAATACTACACACTTTCAAATAGGTCCAAGCCTCTTCAAAGTTATAATGGAATATAGAAACGGACAAATTTAAATATTTTTTTTTTATTTATTTACCTACTATTTCTATGTGCAAAATAAAGACATTTCGCCAATTTATCCACGTAAGAATGAAAAAGCCATCTAACACGTTTTTTTATAGTGATTTGTTGACTAGTTGACAAATATGTATACGATAGGGGAAAGAGGAAGAGAAGAGAGACAGAAGTGTGTATATCCACATATGTTAGATAATAATCTAAATATAGAACATCATGACAATGTTTCACTTAGATATTCACGTATAAGGATGTGGTGTAACATGTTTTAGCTATTATCAAGACGACACATTAAATTTAACATTAGATAACAAAGGGCACAACGAATACGATCAATCGCCGGACAATGTCACCACGATACGCGACGCCACAACTATTTGATTACAAAATAATAAAGTAATATCACTACATTATTCCCCTAGCTGTCCCCCGCGTTTCCGTGATAAAAAGTAGCCTATAATACTCGGGGATAATATAGCTTCCAATTAGTGAAATAATTGTACGATTCCGAATGGTAGTTCCAGAGATTAAACCCGTTTAAACAAACAAAAAAAAATCCGCTTTATAATATAGATTTGTCACTCGCCACGTTTTTCTGTCTGTATAGGCTAAACTCAGAACAACTATGGGGATTTTCATTCAGTTATCTATCACTTAAATATATCACTAATAGACTGAATCGCGAGATTTGGACTTTTTTCGAGTCTTTGTGTATATTAGAAATAACTTTCACGTCGACCGACTTACCAATCTTGGTAATTCAATAAATAAATTCAAATTCATTCGATAAAATTTTCTGTTTCTATGCAATTTTTTTTTGAGTCTTGCATCTGCCCCAGTTATATCTCCCCAATCGCATATTTACTAAAGGTACATGAGGTTTATTTTATTATATCCAAGAGAGAAATTTATTTTGTCCGAAGGTGTCTGATATGTCTGAAGGATTTTGCCAACCGAATACCGAGTTGTTTTCTTTTGGAAAAAATATGTTTTTGCCAAGTCCAACGTCTAACCAGATGTAACATCGGGTATAAATCATATCGATTTTGTTTTTGAGAATGTGGAATTTCTTTGTAGATATTTGAAGATTAACATTTAAATACAAATAATGGTGCCGATTCTGTTGTAAATCGCACTAAACTAATTTTAGTCACATCTCATCTCTTTCTTAAGAACATGATTGAAAAAGGATAGAACATATATTAAGTTGTCAAATTAATCTTTGCCGTCTTATTTTGCGTGTATTTAGGCGTAACCGCGATAGATGGCGACTAAAATTATATTGAAAACAAGCATTGGACTAATTTGACAGGACTAAATTTCTTACATCCTTTTCTTATGTTCTTTGTTAGAAAGAGACATAGTGACATTAAAATTAGTTTAGTTGTGAACAACAGAATCAGGGCCAATGTCTCTAATTTTGCAGCAGAAATAACGCAGTCTAATTAAGTAAAATCAGCAACTAAAATATAGTTGTCTGTCTTAAGGCATAGTAGTCTTGCCAATCAAAAATATACATTTACGTACTAGCTTCCCGCCTCGCGGATTCACCCGCGATTCCCGTTTTTTAGCGGTTATTATCCATCCATTTTGGGCCATCCCTAAATAGCGTCACATGAATTTCATGATTTTGAGCACATTTAAAATTTTATAGACCCTACTTTGGTTTGAGCTGTTATATAGATAGAAGAATGTCCCAGGATATTATTAGTATTCTTCTGAATTGTGGTCTCATATACAGAGTGGAAATTTTAGACGGGTCAGGAAGGGCAGCTACCTTAAGGGTTGAAGCTACGCTAATATGGTCTCATGTGACTGTCCTTTAATTTTAGATTTATTGCAATCGGCGTTTACAGATTTTAGAAAAAAGGTACAGTCAGCGAGAAATTTTTATTATCTTAATCGATCCAGTATCTGACAAGGATCAAAAGGCTCTATGGGGCCAAGTTAGGTTAGGTAACAAATGTATTCCAAAACTTGTAGGCTCATACTATGGAAACCAGATAACTGATATAAGTCTAGGTACGTAATGTAAATTATACTTTTAAATTTGAACTATACTCAAAACAAACAAAAATATTTATGCACCCAAATATTTTTCCTGGACGAGAAATTAACACACGACCTGTGGCAGCAGTTAGGGCGTCAGGGTGTCTAAGTTCCACGCCTACCCATAGCTTTACTATCTGTACCTCGCGGTATACCCGCGCTAGCGTGATTTTTTATTAGACTATAAACTTCTTCAATAAAATTTTCTAATCGTACTGCTAGTCCTTGAGATTAGCGCGTTCAAGCCTCGAGTTAACGCATACTAACTCTTCAGCTTTATACTACTGCCGGCGAATAGAATTGTACGAAGGTACATCTTAGATGAGTTAAGTATTCGATTCTCCATAATAGCACATAATTACTAGTACAAGCGTAACTATAGTAAAAGTACAAAGGGCAAAAAACACTAATTCTACGTCGGGTTTTATATGTAGACGGAATAGAGATTTATCGAGGCGCAATTTAAAATAAATATCGTTGGATTTATTTTAAACTAAACTGTGCTGTACCTATGTTCTATGACGCACACAACATTTCAGTGTACGTTGATAATAAAATTAGTAGATTAGTTACGTTACTGACGGAATTCAACGCAGTTTTGACCTTGGATCCGGGTCCGGGATTACAGATAAGTTGATCCAACTAAGGGTTTTCAAAACTGAACAGGGTTTAGGGGGTGTTAAAATTTGAATGGGCCTAACGCGCAGTCCGATTAACTTGAATATTATTTGGACAGAAAAAAAGTATCATAAGTATTTGGGTTTCTCCCAAAATCAACCCATAACGGGGCAAAAAGGGGTAATTACATTTTAAGGGGAGAATCTGCGTCTCTATTAACACAAAATATGTAAATTGGTTACTTTTGCAGCCTATAATTTTTGGAAATTCCATTTCTAAGGGGGTAAAGAAGGGGGCGCGGGTGAAACCGCGGGGCGTAAATAATGATAATTCTTTATTATCAGGCTACTTTGGCCCATAAATATATACCTCACATACTAACATAGATATTAAAATAAAACGGTTTTTATTAGTATAAAACACTACGTCACAGTGCGATCGTGTGGCACTTGTCCGCGGAATCGACGGAACACCCCCTTGCGGGGTCCTCAAGTCTTCCTCCATGACAAGGTAGATAGCACGTTGGAACTCGCATCACGAACGCCATGAAATTGACGTTGTGGCTCGATTCCATCAGCTGCACCCTCGGCGTGTGTAATGTTTTCCGCTGGAGTGTTTGGCTTTGCGGCACGTATGGTTTGCTTGGGTCGCATCGGTTTTTGTTGACATCTTGCATCGTCTCACGAAACCATTATCATCACGAGCCCGCATCGATGCCTTTTCAGGTACGGGCTGCGTAAAAGGCGCTGACGTTGTTGACACGGGCAGTGGGCCTGCGAATCGGGTAACTCGAGGCGGCGCGGGCGGTGCATATTTATATAGATATATGCACACAAATGTCTGTATCGAACCTAAGACCTGTGGCGTAACAGGTAGGGTATCATACCAAGCACAGCGAGGGTGCTGGGGCGAGGTGTCAGACTTCCCCCGGGACGTGCTATCAAAGCGCCACGCTTGGAGAGGTAATATACTAGGAGGTGACGACAAAAATGGTAACGATAAGGTAAATGGGTGAACTCTGGTTCATCGGATAGAGGATACCTCTCTGATGCCATATAAGTCGGTCTGCCTGCACCAAGTGGTTGCGTTGTCTAGATATGGCGCCTGAAAAACTGTTTATCGTGACCAAAAAAAAACGATAAGGTAAATGGCTGAACTCGACGTAGAAAGTAAGTACTAGTTGTACTGATGACAATTTAAAAAAAACTGACCAAATATTCGGTTGCGTTATCTAGATATGGCGGCTGAAAAACTGTTTATCGTGACCGAAAAAAAATGATAAGGTAAATGGCTGAGCTTGATGAATCATGGAAGTATTAGTGCATACTAGCTTAGTAATAAAAAAACTGACAAAAATTTTGGTTGCGTTTCGTAGTTATAAGCGATCTACGTAACAGTTATCACTATGGATAATTTGAGTGTTTTACGGTTTTCTCGGAATTTGCATTGTCAAAAATATGAAAATGATATCGGTGAGGGAGGGGGGCACCCTCCCTTTATACCTCACGCCGCCCCGCCAGCAGTGAGCGGTTATATTCATCTTCGTTTATAGTTTGAGTATTATATGAAATAAATGCTTAGTTGTCTGGTAGGCATGAACCTATAGTGATGTTGTTAGCGGCAACACGCCATCAATTATTTTCCATCTACCGTACGCAAAAAATAACTGCTGTTTGGAATTTTGAAATCAATACATTAGTTTTAGTGTACTTTGAAGGCGGTTTATTTTTTTGTTAAAAAGTTAATTTATTGCAACTTTACAGCGAAATCGCATGACGTGTTCTATAGAAAATATTTCGCTCACTTCAAAACAGTGTCAGATAGGAGTTATTTCATACTTTTTTTTGTTAAAATTTATATTTTTTAAGACATTAAAGTTAGTTGCAAAAATTTATTCGGACTTTCCCAATTTGAATTTAGATTTTTATTGTAACGTGTCGATAGTTTTACAATTATTATAGAATCAACAATTTACTTTAATTTATTGACTGGCGAAAAACTACTGGGAGTTTATCAACAGGCATTGCTCCATATGTTCCATACATATCTTGCGCGTAATATGCTGATCCAATTCTACTTTTAAAGGTGGCATTGAAGAAGCATCAAAATTCATAAGACTCTTGTAAAATTTCTCATTTTCTTTATTAGGTTTGTTTTTTTTTAAAGCATCTTATGGCGATCTTCGTTGACTGAATTGTCATAGTTTTGCAGCCATACATGTCGCAAACAATTGCCAAGGCCCGAGCAACTTTCGTGCATATGCGCCCCTTATGGCAGTCTCGGAAGCTGACCCAGAGTTAAGCTCAAGATATTCGAATCCAATGTGAAGTCTGTACTTCTTCTGTACGGGTGTGAATCATGGAAGGTAACCAAGGCCATCTCGCACCAGCTCCATGTTTTTGTCAACCGATGCCTTCGCCAAATTCTCGTTATCCACTGGCCCGAGAAAATCTAGAACGTAGAGCTCCGAGAACGCTGCCACGAAACACCGATCGACCAACAGATCAAGCATCGCAAATGGAACTGGATTGGCCACACTCTCTGAAGGGACCCCGACCAGGCAATGGACTGGAATCCGCAGGGGAAACGAAAGCGTGGCCGTCCCAAACAAACCTGCCGACGTACTGTGCTTGACGAAGCGAAGAAGATCGAGAAGTCTTCAGAGTTTCCAGAGTTTTCTGTAGACGCCCTCTGCCCCAACTAGGGGACACAGGGTCATAATCCATGTCGAAACAAATTGTTCTATTTTTTCTCATGTTTTATTCTTCAATGGCTCATCGTCATATAACTCTATTAGTGCATCTTGATAATCTTTGTTTTTAGCAAGAATATAATATAATATAAATATTAAAGTGTGCTCGGTGTATTAGGCACTGTAAGTAAAATTTCTTCAACTGTGTATCTGGTAATCAATTATGTGTATCTGGTACTGCGTTTTTCTTAGTAAACTTATGAAATAAAGTGGACGTACTTTTAACTGCTGTAAACTTTTTATAACATGATAAATGATAACTACAATGACAATCTATGTTATTTGGTAATTATATGTTTGCGTACTTCAGTCAGATACGATTACCTCGAATTTGTACACTTTTTTTAATGCGCTCGTGGTGTAGCATGGTTAGCCGTTCTTAATCGATCGGCTACCACCGTCGTGGTTGATACCTGGATGGGTGACCGCCTAGTGGTATTTCAAATCGAGCGTTTCTGTGCTTCGGAAGGCATGTAAAGCCGTTGGTCCCGGTTATCACTTAATTATGATAGTCGTTAAGCTAGTAGGATGCCTCCTAGGCAGCTTGAAAAATTCCAACAGTAGGTTGACCACTAGCCTACCGCCATCAATTCGCAGTGGGCATGCGTGGTGGAGTATTGCCCAGTCCCTTTCACCCTCATTTGTGAAAGGAGGGTCGGCAGTGGGATAGGCTGATGATGATGATGATTTTTTTAAAGAGTTCTCATTAAACAACACAACTTTTTCATTTTTACACTATTTACAGTAATCTGGTACATTAATGACATATTTCTAATAAAACACTTTTTTCAACTCGTGAACAGCGCGAGTAAGCGTTGCCTGAACTTGCCTGTAAGCTCGTGCAGGTAACTAGTGCAAAATATCTTTCACAACAATGTTATAATCTTATACTATGTCTGTTGACTCGTGAATGCCGCTCAGTGCAGGCGGGGTAGCGGGGGATATAAAGGGAGGGGGGTGGCACTAATTACATTTTCATATTTTTGACAATGTAAATTCCGCGAAACCGTAAAACACTAAAATTATCCATATTGATAATTATTACGTAGATTGCTTATAACTACGAAACGCAATCAAAATTGTTGTCAGTTTTTTTATTACTAAGCTAGTATGCACTAATACTTCCATGATTCATCGAGCTCAGCCATTTACCTTATCATTTTTTTTCGGTCACGATAAACAGTTTTTCAGCCGCCATATCTAGATAACGCAACCGAATATTTGGTCAGTTTTTTTTATAATGACATCAGTACAACTACTACTTACTTTCTACGTCGAGCTCAGCCATTTACCTTATCATTTTTTTTCGGTCACGATAAACAGTTTTTCAGGCGCCATATCTAGATAACGCAACCAATTGGCGCAGGCAGACCGACTTATTTGGCATCAGAGAGGTATCCTCTATCCGATGAACCCGATTTCATCCATTTACCTTATCGTTACCATTTCTGTCGTGCCCTCCTAGTCTATAAGTAGGTACGCGTTAAGAGCACTCAATTCGCCATACTTTTCATACAAAACCTCTGTACTTATTATGGCGTTGTTAAACATTTTTCGTTAGATGTTTTGAACAAATTAGTATCTTGTGCACTATATCTAGCCGTGTATCTAGGCGAAATTAAAAAAAAGTGTGAAACAAATTCAGTAAAAGCCTCCGAAAAACAGCGTTTTTTCTCAAATTTTACCTGAACTTTGGCCATATCTAATACCAACCAGCAAAACTAAGTCTTAAATTAGACACTATGACGTTTTCGTCAAGACTAAATGCATTATCGAATGCTCCTAAAATGGTTTACAAAAGCTCTACAAGACCGGGTTTGGGCACAAAATCTAAGATTAAGAATCCTAAATTTGTCTGTTTAAAGTCATACAAAATGCTAAATGAGCTTGATTTTATCTTGAGAACGTCATAATTTATGCTACAAATCTTTTGCCGTGCTAATTTAAGTATCAAATAAGACCAAAAGTCAAATACAGCTAATTGCTGATGTAATGAAGACAATTATAATAAAATATAAAATAAATTGACAAGTCATAGCCCGAGTGTTAAATAGCTATATAGTGTGTATTACAATTGTTTAATAATTGCTAATATTCAAACGAAGGTAAGTTTTTCGACTATATTTATATGAATTTGCAGCATTTTTCCATTGCCCCTTGCTTTTTTGGTATATTTAATATTTTCGAAAATAATGCTTTTTAGGTACTTACTAAACCAAGACTATTTCAAGACTTAAAATCTGTAACTATGCTTTATTGACACTTTAATATTTACTGTCTTTTTTATGTAGTAGGTATATGAAACCATTTTCATAATATTTAGGGTTCATCACATTATTGAAATAGTAGGTAAAACCTTTGGTTATAACAGGTGGAGATTTCGAGATGGCATATTTTAGAAACATATGTTGGATTAGTCATGCTGAACAACTTTTACTATGGAACCAATAGCGGATTCTCAATTTCACTCAGTTTGTATAGTACCTACGTGTTTTGTTAATAGGTAGGCGTATATTAAATGTTAACTGCTTTAATTGTTTCAGTTTACTGGGCTGAAATAATTGAAAATGGTAAGCCATTTTTAACAGCCGTACCTCATCAATGGTTAAAAAATGAGATATTGCTATGGCCGAAGAAAAAAGCACAACAAAAAAATAAGAATACGTCCTAAACGAAAACTGGACACCGATACCTAATTGTACCTATAACAAAAAGAAGGGATATTATATTGTTTCAAGAAGCCGAAGATGAAAATAAATGATCTTAATTTTATTGGTTCTTTTATTGTTTTTCCAGATTTTGTTGATATGTCTAGGCCACTTTCTAGATTTTTTATTTCAGACACAATGGGCCTGAATAAACTTCTAAATCCAAAGGTTTTGTTTGTCCTTCATATTATATTGCCACCATCATTGGTTATCTGGCAATTCGAAAATGTTCCACAATATTGGCCACAGTTGATGCCTGGAGTCCAAGGATTTAGTTGACTGATTTTTATGAATTGATTTCCCGTATTCAAAATGTACAGAACCCTGACTCTATTATAAGTATTAAGAACTTATTATTTGGGAGTCAAGGAGTAAACTGGTATTTTTCTGATAGACTTCATATTTTTTTTTTACTTTTTTCAGAAGCCTCCACTTCATTCTTCAATCTTTTTATATCCATTTTAATTTTTAATAAGTTTAACGATGATCTCCTATTTTTGTCAAATAACAAAATGGTCACAAAAAAGCAAAATATGAAATATGTTTGGGATTTTTAGCAAAAAAAAATCCTATTTAAAGACAAAGTAAAAGTAAAAATCCAGTAAAAGTCTTGCAAAGTGCGCAAATAGGTAATATATACAGTTAGCTGAATATTTTGCACTTCCAGGACCATATGTCTTATGCGAATCCTAATTAAGCATTTTATAAAGCGTTGTTTGGTCTCATGTAAAGCGTTATTAATACTTGAGTATTTACGATAACTTATAAATCTCATATTCTACTAATACAAGACTAGACGTCACTGAAGTCTTGTATGGGTCATATTAAAAACGCTTTAAAGATTATTTTAAGTAGTTTTTAGGATGATCTTTTAAAAGTAATTTTCAATGCTTTCAGAAGTATTAAAGCTTTATCCATAACGTTTTTATGGTTTCTTCAAGATTAATTGCATTACAAAGACCGATTTCCAAGACCAATTTGCTGGTTGGGATGTACCTATAAATTTTAAAAGTAAAGAAAACATTTATATACCGGGCTTGCAAATGTATTGGAGATTCTAAATAACTATATTTTCACAAACTTGTAAGATTTTTTCACAAGAAGTATAAAAATCTCGTGTCACGGTGTTTTGTGGTCGCACTCCTTCGAAACGGCTCGATTGATTTTTATGATTAGTATATTTCATACCGCTACGGGTAGGGTAGGGTTGGGTCGGTCCTACCCTACCTGTTATACCCTAGTTTAGGGTACGACACCACGCAAATGAAGTCGCGCCGATATGGCAGAAAACGTTTGCCGGGTCAGCGGGTCAGCTATATAAAAATAACACACTTTTAAGAACTTTTCTTATATTTAACAACTGAACATGCTGAAACATTAAAAAGCATTTTATTTTTTGTTTCATCAAGTGTAAGTAGTACCTACTGAGATCTTTATCGACAGAGGCATCCCTGGCAATCCACGCTAAACACGCAGCGGCGAGTAGTTACAAAGCAAAACTAAATTTACGGTCGTAAGCTTGGGTTCATTTTCGTTCGCAGCGTTTATCGACTCAAAAGAGTAGGCTATTATAGCAGTAGGTATTGTCAATTTTATATGGAGTGATTTATCTGTTACGTAGTAACTATTTAGTAATCTGTGACGAAGCCACTCCGTTCCACTCCACTCGGGCAAGATCTTCTTCGTCCGTGCCATATTCAACATGGGGGGAAGAAGTCTCCATGGTGGTATTCTCTGGTTTAGAGTTATTCTCCGCAAGGCATTTTAATTGCTGTTGAAGAATTTCAATTTGACTCTGCAAATCCTTTACAAGGCTCTGCAGTTTTTCGCGCTCTGCGCGCTCCTCACCGTAATGTTTGTACAACAGATGTTCAGTTTCTGTTGTAAGCCTGATTTTACTCTTGCCTGGGGATTCCTTCGAAGCCATTTTTACAAATTTATTAGCGAAAACTATCTTCGCCTTAACAATATTATTTGCTGACAAGCGTGGCCACGGTAACTGGGTCATCGCGGTGCGGCCGCCTCGCCGGCTTTGTTATGACGCGTTAGCACTTTGCACTGTTTGGACCGCACGGTCGCGTCTTCGCGAGTTGCACGACTGTTCTCAGCGAAAATTGAACGATCACTACCCTGTGAGGATTTCCCCACGAAAAAATAAAAAATAGGGTATCATACCAGACAGCCGGCCTGTCAGTAGGTGGTACATTCATCTTACTAACTTAAAATAATATAGAAAATATGTGGTAGCATAATCATGTTGAGTTTAGGTTTTACCCAAGTTCAGCGGAGGACATTTCCTCGAATTATTAAAGTGGCACGTATTATGGTTTATTATTTGATTACAAGTATTATATGCGAATATAATGACAAACGGTCGGTAAACATACGTAGATTAAGTGAAGACAAAGTCAACATGAACGTCTAATAGGATAATGAGAACGATTTAACTTAGCCTTGACCATTGCTTCGTAGTGTCACAGATTACTTACTAGTTACACCTAGTTAGTAAGTAAATTTTCTCAATGAATGAATGAAAATGTTCTTTATCACCATTAGAAAGAATCGATCGCCATGGTATCTGTATCGTCTTATTAAATGCATTCTTTGTACCGATTTTGTTGAACAGATCAAAAACAATAGTAAGTTATTTTGAGTAAATAATTTTAAAATGTTATAGTAAATTTTGTAATTAAGGGGCGGCTACGGCTCGGGCGCGGGAGAAAATTAGGTATTGAAACGCGATCGCCACTACTCATACAGCGATCGCGCTCACGCACACGACAGTCGCTTAACACAGTGGTTCCAATGACAGAAAGCGCGAACTTAAGATAGGTGTGGGAATAAGCGGTACATCGAGCGGTGCATCGATGAACGTACGGAAATTATTATTACGTTAGGTCATCTGGTAATGCATTAACTTTGTTTAGAATTATTTTTTGGAACTACGTGTTCAAATCAACCAAATTAAAAAGGAAGACATTTTGAAGAAATTTGTATAAACTTCAAGTACCTATCTATCTATATAAAAATGAATTGATGTTCGTTAGTCTCGATAAAACTCGAGAACGGCTGGACCGATTTGGCTAACTTTGGTTATGAAATATTTGTGGAAGTCCAGGGTAGGTTTAAACGATGAGAAATTAAATAATAATTAACGGAAATACTGTATGTTTGTATGTATGTATATTTGTCCTCGCATATCTCCGAAGATATTAATCGGATTGTAACCAAAATTTTTTTAATTGGTTTACTTTTACTTCAACATAGGGAACAGTGTAAGTTGTATCGAAATCGCTTCAGTCGTTTTCAAGATCTGGACAAATAAGTTTGACGGCCTGGCTTATTGGTACGAGCTACGGGTGTGGGGTCAAAGGAAAAACATCTCAAAATGTTGGTCAAATTCTAGTTCATTTAAGAAAAACTAAAAATGACGGAATGAAAAAGTAATTTAAAAAAATTAAATCGACTTCAGAATACACTAAAAAGTATGAAATAACTCTAATCTGACACTGATTTAAAGTCAGCGAAAGAGCTCGACTAAACATCGAAATATTACATTGAAAATATTTCGTTGACTTCAAATCAGTGTCAGATTAGAGCTATTTCATACTTTTTAGTGTATTCTGAAACCGATTTAATTTTTTTAAATTATTTTTTAGATTTTTTTTTTCACATGGTTGTCAAATAGGTATTTATAGATGCGTTCAGATTTTTTTCTGTTTTTTAGCTGTAGCTGTGGCTGTAGTATGAGGTCCGATCTTTTTGGTCTGTTTTGTTGGAATGGAATACAAAACAGTTCTGTTTCAGAAATAAATAAAACCGGCCAAGTACGAGTCGTACTCGCACACGGAGGGTTCCGTACAATAATAATCATAATGTAACCTTACTCAAATTGACTGTGAAATTAGTAGTAGGCGCAAACTTTAAAAGTACCAAAACTTATATTAATTTTCAGCTTTTTTATATTTCGTGTCCTTTTCAGCTTTTTTATAATTCGTGTCCTTTTCAGCTTTTTTATTTTCCTTTACTTGTGCTTTTTGCTTTTTGCCAAATTTCGTGATTCTAGGTCAACGGGAACTACCATATAGGTTTTCGACCCAAAACCTATAGGGTACTTCCGGTTGAACTAGAATTGTCTTTGGTAACAAGGTCTTACAGCACAAGTAAAGGGAAAATTCCGAAAAATTTAAATAGTTGAAAATTAAGGTAAATTTTGATACTTACAAGTTATCTCGAAAATCTAAATTTGCCCATATTTTTTTATCGTGTTGACTTAGGACCTTGACTTTATTTACCTAATAGGGACTATAGACCTCAGTATCTGGTATAAATTTTAACTTGCTAGGTCCACCCGTTCCTAAGAAAATCGGTGGTGACACACGGATAGACAGACAGACGGACAAGATTGTGATCTTATAAGGGTTCCTTTTTTACCTTTTGAGGTACGGGACCCTAAAAAGTAGTAAAACTCGAGAACGGCTGGACAGATTTGGCAATTTTTAAGTTTTTGAAATATTTAAGGTAGGGTAGGGCACCACGCGAACGAAGTCGCACCGGGCAGCTACGGTTATAACTACGTAGCAGTCTGTCGCGACTTAGAAGAAAGAAAAAATCAATGAAACGCAGTAGAACTTTTATGGCACCCTCTCATTTCCGTAGTCTGTCTCGCTCTATGATTAAACGTCATCTGTCACTTGTTTTTTCCCTCCAGTTTTATATAAATGTTTGAGAAGTTCAGAATATTATATTATACTTATTACAGAATATTATACAGGATAGTAGTTAATTTTATTGCTAAGTAGAAGTGAGAAAGTGGAAAGTGTGTTTAAAAAGTAGAAAGAATGAAGTATAGAAAATGCGAAGTGTGAGGATTAAGATCGGAAAGGAAAGATGGTAAAAAACGTGATTTTATGGCCAAATTTCCCCTGGATGCAGTTCGGTCAGTAAAATATCATTCAGTCCTATAATTCCTTTAATAAAAATATCTTAATATTAACTTAATCTAGAAAATACCATAATAATATTTTAGAAAATAGTGTGGTGCAATTAGGGTTTCGTTTTTCCCGGCCTTTTACCATTCCCGGGACCCGGGAATGAAAAAAATGATTTCCCGGGAAATTTTGAAAAGTTGTTAGTTTTGTTATTTTAACGTTTCAAAAGTCAGTAAAACACGTAATTTACTTAATTAGCAATTTATTTGTCTCAGAAGTAGATAATAGTACATTATGAGACATGTGTGCAAAGTTGGTAATCACACACAAGGCGGTACCTATTAAGCCGAGAGTGTAATGATCAATGCACACGCGTGTAACACGACGTTTTTCAACACACTTGTGAGGAAAAAAAACTTGTATTTTTATAAGTAGATTTTTGATCAATGTCAATGAGAACGTTAACAAATATGGCGCGTAAGTTTTTTTTTGACAACGAATCTTTTTATCCTTTTAAATTAAGAATGCTTTGTCTACGCACATATCAATTGCATTGAGTTACAAACTTAACATAATCGGGATTATACCTATCATAAAACTGTGCGGTAATGTAAAGTAAAAAGCAATAGATCGTAATAAGCTACATTATGATACTGAAAACGGTGCAATAAATTTCACTTTAAGAGCAAGTTTGTTGAAAAATTTAATTACCAATTCACAAGAAACAAACTATGCTCGGAATTTTCTCTACGAGACAGGGAAACGACGACATTACGATAAAATTACTGATATAGCTCGTAGAGATAGTAAGCTGAAGTGGCAATGGGCAGGCCACATTGCTCGAAGACGATGCGTCAACGAAAGCGCCGTGCGGGACGACCTTCCACCAGGCTGATCGACAACCTATTCAGAGTCGCTGGATGCGGCCCAAAATCGTTCGAAGTGGAAGTTAATGGGGGAGGCCTTTGTTCAGCAGTGGACATCCCTAGGCTGATATGATGATGATGATGTGTATTACTTTACTTTTAATCGGTAAAAATAAGAAAACTAATTATTTAAAAAATGCATATTCGGCAATATTAAAATTTTCCAATACAAAAACGCTGATAAGCTTTATCTCCAAAAATACACATTTAAAAAAAATATTAATGCAACTTTAATTTTCTTCAAAATTAAGCTCATTCTGAATTTTTCTCTAAGATCGGCATTTTAAAAACCACACATAGTAACACCTGTAGATTTATGTGATAATTTTTAATTTTCTACTTGTGTTTGTGAGACACAAATAGGTAAGTAAATTTAATTACGTTTGACAAACAACATTTTTTTATATGTATTTTCGGAGTACTTCAAATTTTTCAAAGAAAACAACGTTATCTCTGTAAATACACACTTCTTACAGTTTCTTTCAGCGATTTCCTTTAGCTTGTAGTTCAGTTCATTCGATTTCGGTGGATGTAGACATTTGTATAATGAATGTATGCAACATGTTAGTGTCCAAAGGTTTTTCGTTAATTTTGACCAATATTTGCAGGTGTTTTAGAGCATTCAATCTCATAAAGAAATTCCCGGGAATTCCCGGGAAATCGCAAAAATAATCCCGACTTCGGGAACGACGTATTTCCCGGGAATTCCCGATTCCCGGGAACCGGGAACGAAACCCTAGGTGCAATATTTATTATAGAATTCGATATCGATATTTTTATATTTTTAGGTGCCGAAAATGGGTGAAAATGACAGGCAACAAGGACTTGGCTTACATTCCACTTACACCCACTTACCCATTTTAAGTGTATTCCGAACCAGTGATAGTGTCAACTGTATCGTAATTGTAAGTGCCTTATCAGGGCCTAAACTTGATAATTTACTTTTTATTTTGATTTGCATTTCATAAAACGTCTAGTTGCAAATTTTATGTAGTTTTAATTAAACGCCAACCACAAACCTTACTGTATATTAATATATTATATGGTATATTTTTATTTTTAGTCATAATCTGAACAAAGTACCACTGGTTTTGTTTTGGTAGTGCTAAAACAAAATCAGTGGATCTTAAATATCTATATTATTTACAACAGTATATATATATATATATCGATATCGATATCGATAGATTTAAATATCTACTAAGAGCGCATCTCTATTCCATTCTAAGGTTGGTAGTACTGATTGGTAGTACTCATTGTGGCTTTTTTTGGTTGCCACATTGATTTTTATTATTTTTATCTTGCTCTATGGAGTCCCGTCTCTTCTTACGTAGTTATTGAATACTCTTTGCTACGTAGTATGGCAGTATGTAACTATGTAAATAAAATCTAGGAATACAATTTTAAACTTTGCAAGTGTATTAGTTCGTTTGAAAATACAATCCCGAAAGGCTCTCTATAGCAGACCAACGTATCCAAATCGTGTTTGAGGTTGTTGGAATTGTCGTGAGACGAACTTTGACTATATATGGTTTGCAGGGTCTGATGATGGAGTAAGGGAGTACGTACTGAAACTCCATAGCGGAGCATCCTATCCTAGCCGTGTTTGGGGTTGTTAGAATTTTCGTGAGACGATCTTTGACCAGATATGGTATCCCGGATCTGATGATGGAGAAGGAGGTACTAGAAATTGTTATGGAATATCTGTGAAAACTTTTAATTAGCCTTTCATTTCCATATATTGATGTATCTTTATGTATACTTAGCTGTAAGTTTTCCATTGAAAAAAAAAAAAAATTAACTTCATAGCGGAGTAACGTATCCTACCTAGCCGTGTTTGGGGTTGTTGGAATTGTCATGACATGAACATTGACCAAATTCATTATTCATTATTATGGTGGTATGGCATAATTAGTTTAGTGCGATTTACAACAGAATCTACACCATTTGGGTCACCGCTTACTGTAACAACACGGCTATGCCTCGGCATTTACCTTGCCATGCAAGTGAAGCCTTTAAATCGTATGCGTAAAAGTAAATTTTACAATGACTAAAACTAGATAAAATAGTTGACGCCTCGCGGCAAGCGCGCTTGCCGCTACAAGCCACTAGTCCTGCTGACCACACGCTTCCAGCGAGCAGTCCGCTCCCTTGCTGCGTGACGCCAGCAAGCGGAATCTTGCCAAAGCCGCGTCACTAATTTTCCAGCGCCGCGCCGTCCGCGAGCTGCCACCTCGCAGGCGGCGTGCTGGCAGCTAGTGGTTGGATTGAGTTGAGTACCGGGCTGTTGCTGCGATGATGCTGATATAGGAGCGACGACCTTTATAGTATACCTATTTCAGTTTCTTTAGGTTCTAGGTGGTAAATAACATATGAGCTTGAGTTTTCGTTGAAGGAAAACATCGTGAGGAAACCATAGCATGGTGAATACCCGGGAAATAAGTCGTTCCCGAAGTCGGGATTTTTTTTTCGATTTCCCGGGAATGTCTTTATGAGATGGAATGCTCTAAAACACTTAACCAACTTTGACCAAGATATGCAGATATCTTGATTAAAACAAACGAAAAACCTCTGAAACAAAGATGTTGCATAAATTCTTAAAACAAATAGCATAAATTCTTAAATCTACATCCACCGTAATCGAACGAACTAAACTACGCAACTACGCTATGAAAGCAACATGTGGCAAATGGGTATTTACTGCGGGTTAGTGTTGTGTGCAATGACACGCACACAACATTCTGCACTCTCGAAAAGATTCTTGTTTTGTGACCCCAAGGACTCTCAAATATCGATTTTGAGAGCAATCGGACCGGTATCTAAAAAGTTCAACATGGCGACACTTTTTGAAAATTTTAAGAAGAGATTCTTGTTTTATGACCCCAAGGTCTCTCAAATATCGATTTTGAGAGCAATCGGACCAGTACTTAAGAAGTTCAAGATGGCGGACACTTTTTCCTAATTTTGACAAAAGATTCTTGTTTTGTGACTCCAAGGTCTCTCAAATATCGATTTTGAGAACAATCGGACCGGTATATAAATGTTCAAAATGGCGGACACTTTTTCAACATTCTGAGAAAAGATTCTTGTTTTGTGACCCCAAGGTCTCTCAAATATCAATTTTGAGACCAATCGGACCCGTATATAAAAAGTTCAACATGGCGGACACTTTTTCAAAATTTTGAAAAGAGATTCTTGTTTTGTGACCCCAAGGTCTCTCAAATATCGATTTTGAGAGTAATCGGACCAGTACCTAAGAAGTTCAAGATGGCGGACACTTTTTCCTAATTTTGAGAAAAGATCCTTGTTTTGTGACCCCAAGGTCTCAAATATCGATTTTGAGAGCAATCGGACCAGTACTAGAGAAGTTCAAGATGGCGGACACTTTTTTGTAATTTTGAGAACAGATTCTTGTTTTGTGACCCCAAGGTCTCTCAAATATCGATTTTGAGACCAATCGGAACAGTTTCCAAAAAGTTCAATATGGCGGACACTTTTTCCTAACTTTGACAAAAGATCCTTGTTTTGTGACTCCAAGGTCTCTCAAATATCGATTTTGAGAACAATCGGACCAGTACCTAAGAAGTTCAAGATGGCGGACACTTTTTCCTAATTTTGAGAAAAGATCCTTGTTTTGTGACCCCAAGGTCTCTCAAATATCGATATTGAGAGCAATCGGACCAGTACTTGAGAAGTTCAAGATGGCGGACACTTTTTCCTAATTTTGAGAACAGATTCTTGTTTTGTGACTCCAAGGTCTCTCAAATATCGATTTTGAGAATAATCGGACCGGTATCTAAAATGTTCAAAATGGCGGACACTTTTTCTAAATTTTGAGAAGAGATTCTTGTTTTGTGACCCCAAGGTCTCTCAAATATCGATTTTGAGACCAATCGGACCAGTTTCCAAAAAGTTCAATATGGCGGACACTTTTTCCTAATTTTGAGAACAGATTCTTGTTTTGTGACCCCAAGGTCTCTCAAATATCGATTTTGAGACCAATCGGACCAGTATATAAAAAGTTCAACATGGCGGATACTTTTTCTAAATTTTGAGAACAAATTCTTGTTTTGTGACCCCAAGGTCTCTCAAATATCGATTTTAAGACCAATCGGACCAGTATCTAAAAAGTTCAACATGGCGGACACTTTTTCAACATTCTGAGAAAAGATTCTTGTTTTGTGACCCCAAGGTCTCTCAAATATCGATTTTGAGACCAATCGGACCAGTATATAAAAAGTTCAAGATGGCGGACACTTTTTCAAAATTTTGAGAAGAGTTTCTTGTTTTGTGACCCCAAGGTCTCTCAAATATCGATTTTGAGACCAATCGGACCAGTTTCCAAAAAGTTCAATATGGCGGACACTTTTTCCTAATTTTGACAAAAGATCCTTGTTTTGTGACTCCAAGGTCTCTCAAATATCGATTTTGAGAACAATCGGACCGGTATCTAAAATGTTCAAAATGGCGGACACTTTTTCTAAATTTTGAGAAGAGATTCTTGTTTTGTGACCCCAAGGTCTCTCAAATATCGATTTTGAGACCAATCGGACCAGTTTCCAAAAAGTTCAACATGGCGGATACTTTTTCTAAATTTTGAGAACAAATTCTTGTTTTGTGACCCCAAGGTCTCTCAAATATCGATTTTAAGACCAATCGGACCAGTATCTAAAAAGTTCAACATGGCGGACACTTTTTCAACATTCTGAGAAAAGATTCTTGTTTTGTGACCCCAAGGTCTCTCAAATATCGATTTTGAGACCAATCGGACCAGTATATAAAAAGTTCAAGATGGCGGACACTTTTTCAAAATTTTGAGAAGAGTTTCTTGTTTTGTGACCCCAAGGTCTCTCAAATATCGATTTTGAGACCAATCGGACCAGTTTCCAAAAAGTTCAATATGGCGGACACTTTTTCCCAATTTTGACAAAAGATCCTTGTTTTGTGACTCCAAGGTCTCTCAAATATCGATTTTGAGAACAATCGGACCGGTATCTAAAAGATAAAGATAAAGATAAAGATATTTATTTGCGAGAATATGGTAACAAAAAAAGTGTCCGCCATTTTGAACATTTTAACATATTAATACCATTTAATGGTATTAATATGTTAAAATGTTCAAAATGGCGGACACTTTTTCTAAATTTTGAGAAGAGATTCTTGTTTTGTGACCCCAAGGTCTCTCAAATATCGATTTTGAGACCAATCGGACCAGTTTCCAAAAAGTTCAACATGGCGGATACTTTTTCTAAATTTTGAGAACAAATTCTTGTTTTGTGACCCCAAGGTCTCTCAAATATCGATTTTGAGACCAATCGGACCAGTATCTAAAAAGTTCAACATGGCGGACACTTTTTCAACATTCTGAGAAAAGATTCTTGTTTTGTGACCCCAAGGTCTCTCAAATATCGATTTTGAGACCAATCGGACCAGTATATAAAAAGTTCAAGATGGCGGACACTTTTTCAAAATTTTGAGAAGAGATTCTTGTTTTGTGACCCCAAGGTCTCTCAAATATCGATTTTGAGACCAATCGGACCAGTTTCCAAAAAGTTCAATATGGCGGACACTTTTTCCTAATTTTGACAAAAGATTCTTGTTTTGTGACCCCAAGGTCTCTCAAATATCGATTTTGAGAGTAATCGGACCAGTACCTAAGAAGTTCAAGATGGCGGACACTTTTTCCTAATTTTGAGAAAAGATCCTTGTTTTGTGACCCCAAGGTCTCTCAAATATCGATTTTGAGAGCAATCGGACCAGTACTTGAGAAGTTCAAGATGGCGGACACTCTTTCCTAATTTTGAGAACAGATTCTTGTTTTGTGACTCCAAGGTCTCTCAAATATCGATTTTGAGACCAATCGGAACAGTATCCAAAAAGTTCAATATGGCGGACACTTTTTCCTAATTTTGACCATAGATCCTTGTTTTGTGACTCCAAGGTCTCTCAAATATCGATTTTGAGAACAATCGGACCGGTATCTAAAATGTTCAAAATGGCGGACACTTTTTCTAAATTTTGAGAAGAGATTCTTGTTTTGTGACCCCAAGGTCTCTCAAATATCGATTTTGAGACCAATCGGACCAGTTTCCAAAAAGTTCAACATGGCGGACACTTTTTCTAAATTTTGAGAACAGATTCTTGTTTTGTGACCCCAAGGTCTCTCAAATATCGATTTTGAGACCAATCGGACCAGTATCTAAAAAGTTCAAAATGGCGGACACTTTTTCAAAATTCTGAAAAAGATTCTTATTTTGAGACCCTAAGGTCTCTCAAATATCGATTTTGAGAGCTATCGGATCAGTATCTAAGAAGTTCAAGATGGCGGTCATCAGACCCTGAAAACTGGCCAAAGAACGTTTCGAGACGATTCCAACAAGCCCAAACACGACTACGATACGTAGTGCCGTTAAGGAGTTCCAGTGCCAACCTTCCGACTCCATCATCAGACCCTGACAACTGATTATGGCTAAAGAACGTTTCGAGACGGTTCCAATAAGCCCAAACTCGACTAGGATACATTGTGCCGTTATGTGGTTCCAGTGCATACCCTTTTTTATACCACTAAGGTAGCAAACAAGCATACGGTCCGCTGATGGTAAGCAGTTACCTTAGCCTATGGACGCTTGCAACACCAGGACTATCACTCGCGCGTTCCAGACCCTGCAGCCTCTTCACAGCCTTTTTCACACCCTTTTTGAAGAACCCCAACCTTCCGGTTCCATCATCAGATCAGCTCGATGGTACAAAATTATAGTATTGTACGGAGACCATTTTGCAGGCCGGAAACTACATTATTGCAAAGATTCAAATTAGTACATCGACTTACTAGATTTGATTATTCTACTTATACCTTCAAGGAAAGCTATAATACGAGGTGTTAAAAAATCAACATGTTTAGTACAACAGTACAACCGATGATGAAAAATACCTCATCATTAAATTCTATAATTATCATTTTATTTTTATTACATAAATATTTACAAAAAACAATAATTATTTCGTAAGATGTCTTATCAACTGAAAAAGCATTAGAAAGTATATACATACATAAAATATTCCCCAAAATTATTATATTATGTTTCATAATAGTTATTCATTAAAATTATCATTATAAACAAAAACACATAAGTTGTAAATGTATGAAGTAAAAAATACTTCTGGTTCAAAAAATCAATGAAACGAAATTATAAAATTACTTGACTACCTTGTTTCTATTCTTTACCAACGTTTACCTAAAACCGACCACTGTGCGTGGATGTTGTGTATGTACACGCCGCCACCTACGTCTTATTTTTTTGGTGGGGTGGACTGAGCTGCGGAGTTCACCGAGCGACTATATATCGGGAAAGCGCGCCGCCATAGTAATTTTGTATGGAGATTTCGGGCGAAAAGTTTGCAAATTTTTTACTCAAAATATAAGTATGGTACTGTATAAAACAAAAATATTCGGCGGCTTCTCTGTTCTTTATTCTCCATAATTACGTATAGTTTATTAGGTTTAAGTTCTTAATTACGCCAAAGTTATGACAGTACGGGAGTCCCTTTTTCACGTTTTTAGCCATATTCTATATTTTTTTTACAGGAATCTAGAAAGTTTTTCTTGAATCGGTTTTTTTTGGCGGCTAGTTAAACTCTTCAACTAGGCAGATGTTTTTTTTCGTGGCTACTACTTTACGTTTTCTATATAAACTTATGACAATACGGCAACATGTTTGGCTAGTACCGAGCCTTAATAATAAGGTGTTTACTGTTTATCCCTGGATAATATTGGGTTAAATTTTTTGTTAGGGTGTATATGTACTTTAGAATCCTTCTAAAATTAACCCTGTATATATTTGCTTGAGTGAGATATGTATATCGGACTCGCGTGCGCATGATAGTTCCGTAAAAATAAAACTAACTCCATTTTGTGGCTTTTAACTCAACTCTACTACTATACCTACTATGAAAGGTCTAGCAATTAATTAACATATTTTTATTGAATAACGTCATAGCCATAACTTTTTTCACTTACTACTTGTTCCGAACAGAATATGAATAAGATAATAAGAATATATTAGATTAAAATTACTAAACTTATGAAAAGGCGTGTTCAAAAATCAGCTGAATAAATAAATAACTTTTTTCGATGAGTCCTGAATGGGGTCCCTATTTCCCTAGAATTTTGATGTTATCTAATTATACCACCAAAAAATTTTTCATATAAAATGTTGCCAAGACGAGACCATATGGCTCGCACTGTCAAAAAGTTATCAGATCTCATGTAGAGCCAAGCTTATAACTCTACAAGCCCGAACTTCACAAACTCGTGTGGAGTTAGGGCTTGTAGTCAAAATATGTGGCTTGGCCGTTTTTACATACCAAATTTAAGCTTTCTAGGACTTCGGGAAGTACCCTACCCTAAGAGTTTTGATGATCATCAGTGAGTCAGTGAGGAAATCGGGGTTTTTTAGATATCAATAAAATCTAAAGTATAAGAGCTGTGTTATTGAAACTTAATAAGTTTACTATCAATCGACATCATATCCCGAGAATTTTGTTTATCTGGTATAATTCAAACCCAAGTTATGAGGGTTCAAAAAATTACGAAGCTCTTCGAGAAAAGGTAGGTAGTGCCCTTGCGCTTCGCTTGGCGCGAATTGGCGGGGGGCACTGTCGTGCCCCCAGATTTTAATAGGCTACTTTCCTGAAAAAAACTAATTAGTCCGTCATTTACATTATCACGTATTTTTTCTTTTGTCAATTAAACAAAAAAGTACGAAGATATCGTGTGTTGAAGTTCCGCGAGACGTCACGGTGTGGTACACTTTTTAGGAACAAGTGACGTCACGAGCCCCCCCGTCAAATGTTAATGATTTGGTAAAGCAAAAAATATGTGTCCAATATTTTTTGATAATCTGGGGGCACGGAAGTGCCCCCCGCCAAGACAGCCAAGCGAAGCGAAAGGGCACTACCTACCTTTTCTCGAAGCGCTTCGTCGTTTTTTTGAACCCTCATAACTTGGGTTTGGATTATACCAGATAAACAAAATTCTCAGGACATGATGTCAATAGTAAACTTATTAAACATATTAAGTTTCAATAACATAGCTCTTATAATTTAGATTTTATTGATATCTAAAAAACACCGATTTCGTCACTGACTCACTGATGATCATCAAAACTCATAGGGTACTTCCTGAAGTCCTAGAAAGCTGAAATTTGGTATGTAAGCTTGTATTAGTACACAAACAATAAAAAAATTATAAAACTTGGAAATTTCAATCAAAAAAAAAACATAAGCAACTTACAAAAAGAAGTGAAATCCCACCAAAAACATTTTTATGTAAAATGTTGCCGCCAAGACATATGGCTCGTACTGTCAAAAAGTTATCAGATCTCATGTAGAGCCAAGCTTATAACTCCAAATACACTTACTCTACAAGCCCTAACTTCACAAACTCTACACACCGTAGTCAAAATATGTGGCTTGGCCGTTTCACTACTACAAGAACTATTGAATAACAAAAAAAGTAATGAACAGTGAATACATTTTTCACCTTACTCCCATGTGACGGTAGCGAAACGGCCAAGCCACATATTTTGACTACGGTGTGTAGAGTTTGTGAAGTTAGGGCTTGTAGAGTAAGTGTATTTGGAGTTATAAGCTTGGCTCTACATGAGATCTGATAACTTTTTGACAGTACGAGCCATATGTCTTGGCGGCAACATTTTACATAAAAATGTTTTTGGTGGGATCTAACTGACGGGCTAATTAGAATTATTATATTTTTACCCAGGCAACATCCCTATTGTCATGATATAGGCCATAGTAATAAGTATTCTGTGAAAAGTTACACTAGCTATTTGCCTGTTATGGGTGTTGGATTAGTAATAAGGTCCCATTAGGCACCACTTGGGTTGGGAACCCTAAAAATAAAGGATAAGCAATCAATACATTTGAATAGACAAAATTTACTGTATATTTTTTAATGAAATAAATGAAACCAAAACCACAAAAAGGAATTTTAACTAATTTTGTTAGAAGTAGAGTATCAAAACTGCATCATAGATTATTAAATCGCATGTTTTATGTAATAGTTAAAGTTTATTTAATAATAACAATGTATCATATGATTTTGCTAGACTGATAATAAACATAATATGTATCATGTTATTATTGTAAATATAGGATGGTATCTAAAACTGATCTATTAAAAGATAATGTAGGTATGTACTTACCTACAAACTGAAAAACAATACATAATTTTTAAAAGTAATTACTTTCTGGGTTATTACTAACTTTTGAACATTTAATAATTCTAGAACAAGCCTGAAAGATTTATTATCAAGTCAGACTGGATATGACTACAACTGCAACATATTGGTATTAATACTTTGTAGCTAATTGTAGCTTTTTATATGTTCAAAATTATATAGATTTATTAGCTGCCAAGCGCGACTGTGTGTGTGGTTCTACCCTACCCTACTGAAAAATAGTTTACGTCCTATTCTCAGATCTACTGAATATACACACAAAATTTCATAAGAATTGGTCAAGCTGTTTCAGAGGAATTTTGTTACAAACACTGTGACATAAGAATTTTATATATTAGATTTATATTGGCAGTTAGCTGCTTACTATCAGGTAAGTATAGTATTGCATCAATTCATATTTTAAATGCCAATGTAGAAAGATTAATCACTTGAATAGCAGTTCCTGGAATTCTATTGTTTTTAGAAATGTAGTTACAGAACATGCATTCCATTTGAGAGCCAATGGGTTAAATTATTGAATTACATTTGATAATCTTATAAATCACGGGACCATGAAACAAAGTTTTCAGAGCCAGAAAAGGCCCGAACAAAACTTAAATCTCACTTTGCTGTGCTGGAGTAAAATGTGCGGAGATAAATGAAATATGATGCTCACCAAGGGTATAAGCCACAAATAAATTCACCGCTGATACCGCCCACACCCACGATGGTATATAGTCCTTCGAGACATTCTCTTCAGTGAGGGCATGGAATCCATAGTCATAGTAGGAGAACAATAAGAAGTTAAGGACGGTGAGTAGAAAGCCGGTAAATGTTAGCAGGTTTGGTGCCACCCACACCGGACAAAACTGCAATCATGTAATAATATGTTAATACAATAGATATATTGCCTTCTGATTAGATAAACAACACAGGTGCCAGATTTTAGTATAAGCTATTTAATAAAATAATATCCTTGTATTATTAAAATTATTTATATATGTTTAATAAGCAGATAAATATTAACAAGGTAAATATGCATGCAACTATGTTAGTGTGGCATGCACAAAGCACTTGCACTATTTTTAATTAGATTTTTCTTTGAAAAGGCCTGCACTTTTGATTGCAAATATTTCATAGTAAAGTTTATTTGATTTTAAAGAATCCTTACCTGCACGCACCAGTTCCAAAATGGGTGCATAACATAATTGCTGAGAATGCTGGTGTCCACCGAATTATACTGAATAAAAAAAAACTTTAGTAAATATGAGTAAATTTATTTCTCACTTACCGGTACGATCAATTTGACAAGGTATCAGTTTTCAGGGATTGATAGGGATAATAAGGAAGCGTATATACTAGAACATTGTAATTGTATTGTACTTTTTTTGTTATGGACTAAAAATTGATTGATTTTACCTTGTATTTTTCAAATCCTTTCAATTTATCCTGAGACAGGAAGCGAGCCATGACGATGAAATACAACTGTTAACTAAAACATAACTATTTGATCCATTCTCCGAAATGATAACTTCATTTTATAATTCAAAAAACTACTCAAATTAAACGTGTGCGTGATTGTTCACTGATAAATTTCACAGTGATTTGATTTGATTTTACTTAGGAAATGAAATGGACCAACCAACACTTCCTTTTGGTATAGTTACTATACTCTTTGAACCAACACTCACTGGATTGGATTGATTGATTTTTTTTTTTTGTTAATTTTTTCTTGACCATGGATACTAGTCCTTCAGTCGCATACATTTTATTAATTATATCACTTTAAATTAGTCCACACATACACTTTCACATAGTCCACATGATCAGTCACCGTCAAGTCATGTTTTAGTAAAATGGTAGTCATTGTACTAAAACTTGTCCCGGACTTTTTGAGACAACTTGTAAAGTCACGATACACATATTCATTTCATTTCACTTCATTGGTGCACATAGATTGATCTTTATTGGATAAAATACCACCGATAATATGCAATAAAACTCAAAATACACGAATTTATGAAAATAAAAATGAAACTGCTACGTCACTCTGCAAGTTCCCGCCAAAAAGTCCTTGGATTGATTGAACACGATCAGTGTTGCCAATAACAAAGGACAATGACGTCCGCCATTTTTTACAGCTTAATTAGCCTAAAGTAGCTGAATTTCAGAGTAGAGTCTGGCAAACGAAAGTTGAGCCTGGCTGTAATTGAAACTCTTTACATGGTAACATTCTATTAATGTCACTTTCGTCACCCGGCATAAAAAGTGTCAAGTTTACTTAGTTTACTGAACCAGTTTTGATACTAACCCTTTATTCATAATGGCTTTATAGCTAAATCAGTGTTATATTGTTCACCTTCTCATTCTTTCGATCACCTTGATATTCTAAAATATGCTTAATGAACTTCTACGGTCGCTTATCACTGAAACATCTATCGAATTAATGTTCTACGAAGGTAAAAAAAAATATAAACTAGAAAAAATAAAATTTCCACAATTTTTGAATTTGAATATATATAGTACGCTTAGTTTGGGATCAGATAAGCGTTTGTGAGGAATATCCCAGGATATTTATTAATTAAAAAGTATTATATATAAAAATAGAATATAACGAGTTTATGTAAAATTTTAAAACATTTACATGCAAATAATTAGTTAGGAAAATCAAACATACCATAATATTTATATAAATTTATTGTAAAGTATCAAAACAATTTATTCCTACTATACTTAGTGATACCACATCTAGATTTTTTAAATTTGCCGCGCTTTTTCAGGTTTTACTTTCGTATGCCAGACTATAGCCTAAAGTAAACCAAAAGCACCATAACGCTTAAAAAAATATAGGTACCTACTTTGAAAACATTGAAAACTTAGGTAACATAATAGCTAAGACAAATTTTTGTTATTCCCCGAAATTAACCAACCATAAACATAAAGGATGGCCATTATTTATTTCTTATATCACTGAACTTTAATATTTTTTTGCGTGGCCATAGATTATTTCTTCTTACGATTATGCTCATTTATGAGTTGGCTTATATTAACAGTTAGGGTATATTCCAAATTGGCCAAAATCGCTCATAGCGCTTACAACAAAAATTTTGCGTACCGATTTAGATATCGCGTCTATGACAGCTAGGGCATCGAGAGCCGGTTTTTTCGGTTTCGATTCTAACCCAAAACCGGGTACCCAGTTCTTTCGGTTCCATTATTAGGTTTATTATAAACTTTTGCTCATTTTATTAATTTATCTACAAAATGATTATAGGTAGTATAATACTAACTAACCATAAAATTGTTTTCTATTATGTAGAATGACAATCAAACAGTGACTTCGGAATCACAGCTTTTGATTAAATTAACATAAATGTAATCAAGTCTTTTAAAAATCCAGTTGTTAATTTACTTATTTTTTTTATAAAAATATATGTAACATAACACATTACCTACTCATTGATAGATACCGATACGTTCCATTTAGTTGTCGGTTTAAACTAAGGGTCTGCCATCGAGGAAAAATCCCTTTTGAGTAGTAATACTAAACAATCAAATTCCGCAACTAGTCAGTGATTTGTCACTTGTTTTGAACATTAAGGACCAATCACTACATAGTGTGTTTTTGACAGGGGTCAATCAGAGTGCATGTGTCCTTGACATAGCCAATCAGAGCGCATTGTCGGCGGTGGGAAATTGGCGGAATATATTTCAACCAAAATGAACGTGATTGCTCTTCTTTGGGTTAATTGTTCGATGGGGTCTGCTATGACTCCTTATAACTTCCTGCTGGAATGATGCTTTGAAGTCGAAAATACGGAAGGAGACACCCTGGTGCATGCTTTTTGCCGATAACATTGTTATCGGCGGATAATAAAGTTTTGTCTTTTGTCTATAGTTTTGTCTATTGTTCTCGTCCGTGAAAATGGCCAGACCAGGGAGGTGAAATGGCAACATGAGCTGGAGAGAGCTTGAAAATTTGCTGAACTAAAACTGAACACATGTTCTGCGATTTTGGCGCTTTATACTTTCGCGCTTATTTCACTTGATGGAGTTTCAGTACCAGTCTTCTACGACTTCTGATACCTCGGTTCACAAATGCAGAACGATGGTAATAATAATGGCAACAGGTCTTAAGACAAATATGTGATCCACGGATACCCCTGAAGCTAAAGGGGAAAATATATAGTCCTTGATAATACCTTAATATATGGTTCAGAATGTTGGGCATTAGGTAAAGAAGATGGATGAAAGTCATGCAGCTGTGATGATAATGTTAGGATGGATGTATGGAGTGACAAGAATGGATATGATAAATAATGAGTACATAAGAGGAAGCTTGAAAGTAGCGGTATGGACATGTTATGAGGATGAATAACTCCGCCATTTATTAACCGATTTGGAAAATTCTTTTTTTATTTGAAAGGGTACTTCCTGTTTGGTTCCATTGTCATCAGATCAGGATTTGATTGCTTCTTAGTGTACTTTGAAGTCGGTTTAAGTTTTTTGTAAAACAGTCCAATTATTAAATTCATCGAAAGAACCGAAAAAACCAAAAGAACCGGTTCTTATTGCAACCCTCAGAACCGGGAATTCTCAGGTATTTTCAACCAAACTCTATAAAACCCTATGGAAAGAAAACATCTCATTCGGAATGCAACCCGTGTCGTAGTACCCTAAAACCGTTCTGATTTATTCGTCGCCTATTTTCGTCTTAAGTAGCCTAAATGGCGACAAATCGCGTACGTTGGCAACATTAAACACGATTATTTTAACTGGGACTTTTTGGCGGGAACTTGCAGAGTGACATTGCGTTTTCATTTTAATTTTCATAAATTCGTGTATTTTGAGTTTTATTGCATATTATCGGTGGTATTTTATCCAATAAAGATCAATCCATGTGCACCAGTGAAGTGAAATGAAATGAATTATGTGTATCGTGACTTTACAAGTTGTCTCAAAAAGCCCGTGTAAAGTTTTAGTACAATGACCACCACTTTACTAAAACATGACTGGACGGTGACTGATAATGCGGACTACGTGAAAGTTAATGTGCGGACTATATTAAAGTGATATTAGGTCTTTACCTATGAAATTGCCGTTTTGTATGAAAAAATTTAAACGATTTTTTTTCATGTATTTTTTATTTGTATTAATCGAAGTAATCACCCATGCAATCAATGCATCTTTGTCAACGCAGTGGCAGTTTATTGATGCCCTTCTTAAAGAAATCAGCTGGACGGGAGGCAACAAATTCTTCAAAGGCATTTTGTACTGCCTCTCGGGTATTGAATTTTTTTCCCGCCAAGAAGTTATCCAAATTCTGGAAAAAGTAGTAGTCTGTAGGCGCAAGGTCTGGTGAGTATGGCGGATGACGGAGAACTTCCAACCCCAGTTCTTGCAACTTGGAGACCGTCTGCTGTGCAGTATGAGGTCGCGCGTTATCGTGCAGGAGCATCGGAGACGAGCGATTGACCAATGCTGGTTGGAGATGTGCCAGCTTCTCCATCATTGTGTTCAGTTCTTCACAGTACACATCTGCAGTAATGCTCACCCCGTTTGGTAAGAAGCTGTGATGAATCACACCGGCACTAGACCACCAAACAGTGACCATTACTTTTCTAGGGGTACGTTTTCATTTAGGGCATTGTTTAGGTGCTGAACCAGGATCCAACCAACTTGCTGAGCGCTTGCGGTTATCAAACAGAATCCATTTTTCATCGCAGGTAACAATGCGGTTCAAAATTCCTTCATTTGTGTGTCTGTTGAGCAGTGCAAGGCACGTTTCGATGCGTACTTCGGGCTGGCGATCATTGAGTTCGTGGGGCACCCATTTGTCAAGCTTTTTTACCTTGCCAATTTGACGCAAATGGACCAATATTGTTTTGACGCTAACGTCGAAAGCTGCTGCTAATTCAGCCGTCGATTGTGTATCATCAGCTTCCACAATCGCCTTTAATTCGTCATTGTCAACCAAAGTCTTTGGACGACCGCGAGGTTAATTTTTCAGGTCGAAATTCCCAGAACGGAAACGAGCAAACCAATAACAGATGGTGCGTTGGTTTGTAGTGTTAGCTCCGTAAACGTCGTTGATGTTGCGTGCCGCTTATGCCGCGTTGCTGCCACGACGGTAGGTACTCATATTCCATAATTACTCGAATTTTTAACGTATCCATGATGACGAAAAAGATTGAAATGCGATGAAAATGTAACACTAATCAATAAACAAAGGACTACTTTTGGAAAATGATATTCCATGTTTTTAAAATAAAATTAATTTGAAATTGGAATTCTTAGCCAAACAAAAATTATTTTGATTTGAAATGGCCAGTACTGCAGAACAGCAATTTCATAGGTAAAGACCTATTATTATAAAGAAAATGTATGCGACTGAAGGACTTTGTATCCAACGTCATGAACAAATTAAAAAAAAAAAAATTTAACTGGGCCTTTTTCGCGGTAACTTGCAGTGTCACGTTGCATTTTCATTTTTATTTTCATAAATTCGTGTATCGGTGGTATTTTATCTCACTAAAAAAAAAGCTTGTATTAAAATAGTAAATTATGCAACTACTGATTCAAGTGTTATAATCCTGAGCGACGGGAGTGATTCATGGCCCTCGATATAAATCCGTTTTATTCAAGATTTGCATACTATACTTTATACCATGACTACGAGAAAAAGAAATATTTAAGCGAAAACAACCTCTGAAAATGTGCCAGAAGCACAAAGACCGAGCCAGAAGCTTGATTTTCATTTTTCCATTTGCAAAACTCATCGTAGGCTTTGATGTAAACCAGCCGTGATTTGTTGGCTAGCAAGTTTTCTATATCGGCCGCTCTCGCTCGCTCTCCCTTTCATAAACTCAGGGTAGTAACTATTTAGTAATCTGTGCTCAGGTGTTATGTAACACATCTTCATCACTTGAATGCATTTTCAATCGATTTGTTAAGTAACAATAAACTTTTTGTTCGTACACTTAAAGTATTTAAAATAGCGCCAATTTACTAATGACAGCAAAGAACACAAAACAGTTTCTATTCTAATGCTAAACTCCTTGTCGAAAATGTCGACCAATCAAGGAGTTATTTACACAAGGATTTTGTATCGACTATTTTTTCGCAAGGAGGTTGCATAGCATTGAGTTGGTGGTCGAATATATATTGGTGTGTTCTAAATTCAAACACCAAAACAGTGATTAAAAGGGCTTTTTATTCACTGTTTTCAGTGAATAAAATAAGCTTTTAAGAGGGGGAATGGTATAAATGACATTTTTAACAAAGAACTTATTTTAACTGAGCAACTCACTTACTCCGCACTCCAGAGTACATTTTCTGGGATTTTATCACCCGGTTTCTGAACTGAGAATTCAAAGTTGAAAGCGTCTCAAACTCTACTTATGTACCTATAACTAAACTATTTTTCATTTCTGAATTAAGTTTGAGTAAAGATGAGTATTTATCCTTGAGTTTGAACTTCTATGGTCGCTAATCACTGAAACATCTATACTTACATATTGTTCAACGAAGGTAAAAAAAAAACTCGAAAAGTGAAAAAAAAACACAAATTTCCCGCCTCGATACTGACGTTTAACCTTAACTCAAACTTATTAAAAAAAAAGTCTTTCTTTTTAATTTTATTTTTGGAAACCAAATCCAAATTAGGACTTATTTCTGCCAGTTACATTATAATTTCCAGTCACAATAATTATCACTTTCACAGTATGTATTATATTACTCATTTATTCCTATCCTAAGCAACGTTTATAAGCTGTTTTCGAGAATCATTACGAATCGTCTCGCACGTAGGTTTGACGACTTCCAGCCTCCCGAACAAGCCGTGTTTCGTGAAGGCTTTAGTGTCATAGACCATATAGGTACATGCCTACCACACAGATGCCTACACTACACCGTCACTAGAGAAGACTGAGGAGTATAATCGGCCATTAGGCCTGGTATATGTGGACTATGAGAAAGCCTTCGATTCAGTCGAGACTTGTGCGGTGTTACGGAGTTTACAGCGATGCCAAATCGACTATCGCTCCATGTCAATCCGAGTGATCAGAGATGGAGACCAATCCATTTGCAGAAAGGTTAACATGGTGACGTTATTTCCTCAACACTCTTCACCACTGTAATGGAGGATGTATTTAAGCTCAAAGAAGGGATTTTCGTTTAGACAGTGGCGTAACTATACCATCTGGGGCCCGTGGAAAATTCTTTTGATGAGGCCCTATCAGTACGCCTACCATGAGTTTTCTATACTAACTCTGTGTAGAAAACTCATGGTAGGCGCACAGTGAAAATCGTCACGTTGTACTCAGTTTAATTTTAATAAACTTCGAGATTTTCAGCGTACTCAATTACACGTTGTATATGTTCCACTAATGGCCATAGGCCTCCTCTCTTAGGCGAGAGGGAATGGTCCCCACGCTAGGCCAATGCGTATTGGAGACTTCACATCCATAGAACATAATATCTCAATGCATTCATTATCTATTTGCTAGCTTTTCGGTGAAGGAACAACATCGTGAGGAAACCTGCATACATTTACAATGAAATAAAAATAACAATTTAATTTCAATAAGATATTTATTTAAAAAAAAATATTAAATATTATTATATTATTTTTGGATTTTAAGTAGAACTTATAAAAATATACTTTTCAAATAAAATAAAATACTCAGGTACTTACAATGTAAAATAATATTTTTGAGCTCGCGGCCCTTGGCATTTTGCCAGCCCTGCCACCCTATTGTTACGCCACTGCGTTTAGATGTTCCTTTCCTCAAGGGTTTGCTGGATGAAAACTTTTTAGGGTTTAGCTCACATGTTTTACAATCGAATGAAGAATACATACCTACACCTACAGGAGCTTTGATTGAGCTTCGATTTTGTTTTCCTAAGTAGATACTTTCTTAGGACCTATTAAATCTCGTCGAGTATTTGAAGGTTCATGATCATCATTAAGGCATAGAAACACTTGTTGTACCTACCTAAGTACTCTACATTCGCGTAATTTTACAAAATCGCTCTATCCTCCTCACATCCATGCTCCTGGGCTAAACTGTGGCTGTAATTTTTGTGGTGATTTGAACGAAGAAGCAAGAATCTGAAACAGTTGGATCCCTTTGGAATTCATAAGCCTTTACAGCACTGTTTTCATTCCACTTCAAAACGTCAAATCTTTCGGTCGTTTTTCTTTTAAGATTTTTAGTTGGTTTTACTAATGAATGCATATGCCGCAACCGATATATTGCGATAATATTATCACCTACTCATAAGGCGGATTTGGATTTAGGTATTTTCTTCGGGAGCACACAGAACATATCATTGCTAGGTAGGTCTCGCTCTTGTACCTACTCGTGATAAGTATGCACTGGTATTTTTCCTCGCATGGGAAGGTTCAGGATTTTATATTGATTAATAGTTTGTTTCATAATCATTCGCTCTTCGCTGTCCATCCACTGCTGGATATTGGCTGGTACAAATCCTTGCTATCCGTACCTATCTACTAATTTGGACTAGGTAGATACTTTTTGTGGTCGTCCGTCAAATAAGTAAGTAAATATTTACTATTTGTCTATGTATATGGTGCTAGATATATATCTAGCATCGTGTAGGCAAGCAAAATAATATGTACGGAAATAAACTTAGAAGGACACGGTAGGTATAATTAACAATTTTATTATTGAACAACAAACTGACTAGGTATCACTATCTCTAGTGATAAAAACGTCATGTCGATTGTAATGTTTTCTTAAATGAGCTTCGTTATTTTGAAGCACAATAATAGATTACATACTTACACGCTTCGCGAGAAGCAGAACGTTTTCTGTGTGATCACTTATCAATATTTGCTTTAATTAATGTGAGGCGATATTTAATAATAATAGAAATGTTACATAAAACTGCGGCTCTTCGCTCCCAGAGTCGCTATACTAAACATGTAGCGTACTATTCTACTGCGAAGGTATGTAATTACTTTCAATTTAATTGTAATAGGTATATTTAGGTAAGATTAATATTAACTTTTCATCACGTTTCGAACCATAGTCTTAACGCATCAAAATCCGTTACAATAATGCTTTGCTGTAGTTGTCCAGAAGCGTAAAATTTAGAGAAAGTGATGAATTCAAAATAAGCATTTTATCGGCTACGTTATAATACCTAACGCACATACCTCTAGATGTTACCTATATGATTATTATTCTGCTAGAGGTGCTGTGGAAATGTCTTAAACAGAAACGCGATAGTTAGCGTTTACTAAAGGCACTTTTTTACACTCAGGGTGCTGAGTCTAAACCACAAACTAGTCTAAAACCACGTGCGCGGCTAGCCGCACAGCTAGCCGCATACATTGACGACAAAAACAAAAACTTGCAAAATAGCATTGCACTCAGCTTTCGTGTGCCAGTGGTGAGCATGGCAAATACTTATAATAACTACTAAACTAAGCAATGCATCGCTCGCCGACTTTTTGCTGGCTCATAAGGCATAGAGTAAGTGGCTAAGGAAGGGTAAGGTTTAATAAGCTATACTTTCCTTAGCGCACAGAAATATTTTGCTTTATTTTCTGTATTTATTACATTCATCGCGCTATTATCGAATTGGTTCTTAATTATTTTTCGTTAATTGTGTTATCGTTTGTTATCGAAGGTCATTTAATAGAATAAGATTGAAATGCTCATGTACCTACCTACTTTGATGAACTAAATTCGATATAAAGTTTTATATCCAAAAGCATTAATATTACTATTATAGCTTACTGCCGTATAATAGCAGCTGTAATATCAAGTGAAAAATACTCAATAGTACCGTCAGAATTATTTCACGGTCTAAGTATTCCTGAGCGCATCGCCGCCGGCGGCGCCCACCCGGCTCTAGGGTCGAGCGAGAGAAGCGGTCGCTCTAGGCTCCAGCTGCCAGGGGCACCAAAATGCCAAATGCGAAACTCAATTTCAAGAAAAAATAAACTAATGGGGCTCTTTGTTAGGCCCGGGCCTACGTGGCGGGGAGCCCGCCGCGCACCGGTGCGTTGCGCGACAGGAAGTGAGGTACACTTGCGTTGTTTCCAGACAGCCAATTCAAGTCAAAGGGCGCTGAAAGAAAATCTCGCTGTACTCTGATTAAGGGCTAGGGCCGGCACTGCCTGAGCGATTTGTATATCACCGCCTACAGGCCTATATTTTTTAGTGCTACTCAAAAAGTTAGAGATAGACCATATTAGACTAAGACCATATTCTATATATACATATATTGCTTCCCTCACTGACCCGACTAAAACCAGACTGTATTCCAAAGGTAAACTATTTCCTATACCCAACTTTAATAAGATTCATATGAGCTTAAGTTGTACAGTACCCCGAGTTTATTTATTACATACGTATACAAAACAAGTTACAGACATTCAATGATTAATACATATAAATTACATAAACACAAGGACAGGTTGTAATTCTAAACATGTACACACGGCTACACACCAAGCTTTACATTTCCAGTATAAGCTGAACTCTCATTGTACGGAAATCCCGTTTCTCACACCGCGACCCCTGCGCCTGCTCTTGGTAACATGCGTAATATTGATAACATCTAGCTAGATTGCTGTTATTATGAACAAAGCCTTTACAATAAAGTGTAAAATATGCCTAGTGTAAATGAAGCATTATCAATAAAACAATTTGTTTATAAAGATTAGAAACAAACACGTACATGCTATTACGATATCTAGGAACTAATTGCTAGAAAAAACTATATCAGCAATTGCGCAGAAAACCATAGTTATACCTTCAAGATAAACATTAGAAATGGTGAAAAAAATAGCCTACCTAATATAAAATCTTTCTGTAATATCCACTTAGCGGTACAAGCCTTTTTCAATGAGTGCGTATTCCATCCACCACGCACGCTACGAATTAAAAACAAACTTATCACCATCTTATCACCACTTCATTGATTAGGTAGCCTACTTATGACATCCATACCTACTTAGAAATGCCTAAAATGTTGATGAAATTAAAGTCAGAATACCTAAATGTGTATATACATGCGCGTGCGGTTGTAGAGATTTACATAAGAATGACCAAAACTTACGCCTATGATAATTACCTTCTTGCCAGGGTTAGTTTTCACAGGGTAGCCAAATTTGTCAGTTACGTAATTATTGCGTTTGCGTTTTTTATATGAGCACTTGTACTAAAAAACGAAAACGCAATAATTACGTTAATTCTTTGCAAAGTCAAAGTCAAAACCATTTTTAGCATTTTTACACTTGGGTTAATTACTGAGGTTATTTTAGTCATCATTCTGAACAACTTTTCCATAGAACGACACCATTCTCATCAAATGTTCATAGGACGCTAGGACGTAAGGGAAAATTGGAAGGAATCAGATCGCGCAGCGGTCACCTATGCTCTGGCTGGACTGACGTAGTAAAATCCGCAGTAGGAAACCGCGTAGGTACCTACCAGACAGTCTGCCAACAGGTAGAGATGGTGTTAGATCGTGCGCGGAGAGCCGTGTCCGCCTCTACCACTGAACGTATCGTCAAGTATACTGTGAACGCCTCGACGTAACCACGACCGCTCTGGCAAAAGCGAAATGACACAGAAGAAGAAGATGAACAACTTTTACTATGACTAGACCAACTCTTAAATCTCGAAAAATAACACTTTTTGAATACATTTTGAGCATGCAGTGTTGATCTTTAGTAAGTATGAAGATTTTATTTTTCACGATTTCAGAATTGGTCCTATACCTATAGAAAAAGTTGTTCATAATGATGAGTACAATGACCCCTGAAAATGTGACTACCCCTTGAAAAATTACCCTGTATAGGTTAAGCATAGATATTTACACCCAGGCCCAGAACAGAAATGTTCATGCAATTGTTTGCTCTGAGTGGTTGAGAGGTGGTGGCTCTTCAAGCTAGAGGGTCACCTCACCACTGATGGTGGTTATGTTAGACAACCTTTAGGTATTATGTTTCGTAGCTAAACACCCGAATGCGAAGACAGAATCTTAGTCATTGGGCAATAAAAATAGAAACTTCACAGTAAATACCCTTTCATATAGTATGTAGATTTAGATAGTTAAGTATGATGTGTGGATGAGATTTACCAATACTAAATTATGCTGTAAGATATCATAAAGTAAGAAACAACGAAAAGTTCCAATCAGTGCACATATTGCATAAGTAAAATAAACTGATAAGGAATTGTTACGATGGAAATAAACTGTGATATGTTATAAATATCACTGATTATTGTTACCTTAAACTTGTTTACACCACTTATCTTTAGGGAGTGTCAAGAACTTTTGTAATGTGTTCCTTTCGTATCGAATGGAATGATGGAGGCTTGAGAGAGCCAATTACGGTAGGTCAGAATTCTCAATGGATGTATGGCATTTTGTAACATCTAAACGATTTGGTAAAGAAAAGAAATAAGTGGTGACACGTTACACGGACCTATTATCACGCATGTGACGACGTGGGTGGATCCTTAACCACAACTTATGGGTTCTTATTAGGTATATAAAATCTGGTGTAACAACAACAAAAAATGTCACCCTTTGGTGGTAATCGTAACGAACACCATTAATTATTTCATCCAATGACGCGTACGCGTTATGACGCGACGATGACCATTCCTGGGCCCTGATTGGATGAAATTTATTAATGGTGTTACGATTACCACCAAAGTTACGCGGTAGAGCCCCAGGTTAGTATAAACTAATACTGTTTAAACTCCAAATTGTTCATATCTTACACAATATTCATGTAACATGTTCTCTTTTGCAGACTGGTCGAGTGATAGCTATTCGTAGAGAAGATCAGTCAGTATGGGAGAGACGAGCCCCATTCTCACCTTCAAATGTGAACAAACTTGTGAGGCAAGGAGTCAAGGTTATAGTGCAGCCATCCAATCGGCGTGCCTATCCTATGCAGGTAATTATAAATCGTCAAAAAGCAGAAGCTGATGTAGAAACATCATCATCGCCTTTACCAATACTCAGCTGGATAAACTACACTATGCCTATTCGTGATTTATAGCTGACTGCCACTCCTACCAAATCACGTTCTCCTATATGACACTCATGTAGAGCTGCAGATCAGCAGTTGTCAGATGCTGTTTATTCTTCTATCTTCTTTTCCACCTTTCTTCTAAGTGTTTATTAATATTTATTACTTTTCCAGTCATACATAAATGCTGGGGCAATCATCCAAGAGGACATAAGCGAAGCAAATGTTATATTCGGAGTGAAACAGACGCCGATAGACCTGCTCATTCCCAACAAAACTTACTGCTTCTTCTCACACACCATCAAAGCTCAGGAAGCTAATATGCCAATGTTGGATGCTATTTTGGCAAAGGTATGCTATGCTCATATAAGCATGATGATAAAATAAGATAGCTGTATTGTCTGTTCAAGATGACCAACTAACTGATTACAATTAGTTACCATCGATGTGGTACGTGGTACCTAATTAAATGAGACTGGGAAATCCATCTATGCTAGTATTATACATGAGAAAGGAACTCTGTCAGTTATTCTTTCACCTCTGAATCGATGACGAAGAAACTGGGCACGCAGACAGCCTATATGTAAAAGAACATCGGATACTTTTTATCCCGAGAACGCGTGTGAAACGGCAGGGGACAGATAGTATCTAAATATATGTAGCCCAAATTTTATGCTCAGCAAAACAGTGACGTTCATTTTTTATTCTTGTTAGCCACTAATGGCTTTTTATACACTAATTATTTCTAATTTTGTAAATAAAATCTTTCAATATTTTATCCCAAAGCCTCCTACGATATTTTCAGAACATCCGTCTAATAGACTATGAGAAGTTAATGGATCATGCTGGTAACCGCGTGGTGGCGTTCGGAAAATATGCTGGTGTCGCTGGCATGATCAACATACTGCATGGACTTGGTCTGCGGCTGTTAGCCCTCGGACATCATACGCCATTCATGGTAGGTAATTCGAGCGAGGAGTTGAGTTTTTGATGTCAGGTCTCTGCGTTATTTAATCAACAATCTTAAAATCATGGACTGCTGAACTGCTTTCTTCATAGATTGCCATAAAAATGGTTCACTCAGCGGTTTTTAGAGTTTTTCTGTTCAAATGATTTTGGTTTTAATTGGTCTGATTGGAAAGAGCCTATTAAATGTGGACTTTTTATTTTTCTTTCTTACAGCACATAGGACCAGCTCATAACTATCGCAACTCGAGCATGGCGCGGCAAGCGATCCGGGACGCCGGCTACGAAGTCGCTTTAGGGATGATGCCGAAGTCTTTAGGACCACTCACATTCGTGTTCACAGGATCAGGGAATGTGTCTCAGGTGAGGTCAATATTACCGATGTTGTGTGCATAAGTTGAGAAGCATTTATAGTTAGGCAAACGGCTTTTTGTGGTGACCTAAGACAATAGTAGTAATACTTACTATATGAGTGCTAAAGATGTAAGCAGGTCGAGAGTATTGAACTTGCTCTCTAACACTAGTTTTAGATGCATTACATAATGTATTTGATTCAAGTTTGAAAGTTGTCGAATTATATCCAATGGTATTATTTATCTCACAAAGTAACTAAAGCAATGCATAAGTATAAAAAATATTTTTTTTACTCAGGGAAGTCAAGAGTTATTTCAAGAGATGCCACATGAATATGTTCCTCCAGAGATGTTGAGGAAAGTAGCTGAACATGGAAGTAAGAATCTTATGTAATCAGTTGAAGACGCAAATTCGTTAACCTATAGCACATGTTCTTGAACTTATAAACATTTGTCAGGTCCAAATAAAATATACTGCTGTGAAGTGCGACGTCGCCATCACCTTGAAAGGAAGAATGGTGGTGGATATGACCATCTGGAATATGAGGAGCATCCAGAACGGTACATCTCCACTTTTGCTCAAAAGGTAAGTTTTATTCGCTTAAATTATGAACCCATTTGTTTAGTTCTAGTTCCTTGTAAAAAAATATTCGGTTTGGTTATTGTATCTCATCATCATTATCATCATATCATCGGCCTGTGTTTGACCGCAATCTCACCATGGTAAGTATCCACTGCTGAACATAGGCCTCCCCCATAGATTTCCACTTCGAACGGCTCTGGGCCGCTTGCATCCAGCGGCGCCCAGCGACTCGTTGCATCTATGAAAAGATAAGTCACCGAGACTTATATTAATAAAACATGAGTACTTAATTCAAACAAGATTTGAATAACAATTCAAAACTTAGGCAGTGATAAGATAAAGTTATCAACGTTTAAAAACTGATTATTTTGTTATCTGATTAAATTAAGTGCGTAACAACAAAATAATATGAAATTGTATCACGACTTTTATCGTGGAAAAGGGGCGCGATTTGCCACACCGATTTTTACATATGAAAGTACTAAGGTAATCAACGATAAATCAATTTGATTGTTGCGAAGTGAACAGATATACACACACACAGTCACACAGTTAAGATAATTTTAATAATTTATAACATTCAGACGGCGGAACATTAATTTATTATTTCTAAGTAAAATAAATTATGTGATAGTACATTAGAGAAACATTTACCATATATTTTATATTATGATCTTATCAACAAATATTCACAGATTTCAGGCAGGTAAATATCTAGGCACAGAATAGCTAGGCAATACAAATATATAACTTTGGCTTTTCTATTGAGCCGAAGACAGAAACAGCTGTTAGAAAGCTGGGTCCTTTCTAAGGTTGACCGGTACTTCAAGCCTGGAGAGTTGCTTCAACTTTACAAAGAATAAGTCCGGTCATGCATGGAGTACTGCTGCCATCTCTGCGATGGATCCGCTTAGCACCAGCTTGACTCCCTCGATTCAATAGACTGCCGATGCAGGAGACTCATCGGAGATGAGTCTTTAATTAAGGCGAAATTTACGGGCCTCGACCATCAAAGAAAGGTTGCTTGCCTATCGGTTTTCTACAGGTTATGTTTTGGAGAGTGTGCGCAGGAATTATTCAATCTTATTCCACCCATCCACCATCCCCATTTTTACAATGAACCACAAGACGACGGAAAATTTTCGATCATACGTTGTTGATATACCGAAAATACGGACACATCGTTAGGAGATGGAATATAAACTTTATTTACAACAGAATATGTACAAATTACAATCTTTATATAAAAATTTACACATCATTTTGCTTCCTCATTTATAATGGGGACAGCAAAGGGGTGGAACTTGCTTCCGGCGACTCTTTCAATCTAGGGACTTTCGAGGCCAGAGTAAAAAAACGTGCTTGAGCTTCGTCATCGTCCTTTAGGCCAAGCCAATTTATAATAATAAAAAAAATATATTTAAAAATAATGTTTTCATAAAACCATCAAAATGTTTTGTCAATGTGATTTCCATTTCAGATTGCGCCATACACGTCGGTTCTAGTGAACTGCATTTACTGGGCAGTGGACAGCCCCAAGCTCCTTACCATTCCTGATGCCAAGCATCTGCTGATACCATCGCACACACCATGGTTACCCAAGAGTATTGGTGCGCCAGCTTTACCCCATAGGTAGGTAAAACAAATTGTCAAATTATTCTGCTTTCTTTTTAGCCTGCACTACCTGTAGGAAAGATGGGCTCGGGAATATATTAATATGGAGCTGGCTGCTGTAGATATAAGCATAAGAGGCAATTAAGACTCAAACTTTTCATAAAATTATAAGGCAAAAGACACGCCTTTGTTGGCCATAATAATATTGCGTGAATGGTGAGTGGGTTTAGTAAACCCTAATATACGCGAGAGAGATCCTAGTCTACATTTAGCAGCAGGATTGCCAGAGTTGACCAGTTTCTAAAAAGTATGGTATGTGAGTGTGGATGAGGCGTGTAAATGAATGTACGGATGAAGATCAGTAAAAATAAGGAACATGGCATATAAAGCCGACCCTAATTAAGGAAAAGTGAAGGAAGGTAAGCTCGCTCGATCCATCGATAACATCATTCGACTTTAAAATGTAAATGATTTGCAGAATGTTGGCAATATGCGACATATCAGCGGATCCAGGTGGTTCCATCGAGTTCATGAATGAGTGCACCACTATCGACACTCCATTCTGCCTCTACGACGCTGATAGAAACAAGGACACCAAAAGGTAACATCAACATGGTCTTGATGAATGTCTCGATTTCGTATATACGTATAAAATGGCTCACTTGATGAATCTAAACGTTATGTTTATTGAAGATGATTGACATTATAATTGCATGTAAGATATTTATATTAATTTACTCCATTAACATAATATTTACAACAAATATATAACATGCAATCTATTATTATCTTTATTTTCTATTTAATCTCACTTGCCGTTCTTGCACACGTCATGTCGTTATTAATAAACAATGTTTTGATAGTTTCAAAGGTCCAGGGGTTTTGGTGTGCTCAATCGACAATATGCCAACGCAATTGCCGCGAGAATCCACCGATTTCTTCGGTGATCTATTGCTACCGTATGCAGACGACATCATGACGTCAGACGCTTCAAAACCTTTATCAGAACATACTTTGTCACCAGTTGTTCAAGGGGTAAATGTCTTTTTGAGGAATTTAATAATCGTGTGATATTCTGATTACTTATTTGATTTTTTATTCACAGGCAATTATAACTAGCAATGGAAAATTGACGCCAGCTTTTGAATACATTAACGAGTTGCGAATGTCCAATACGTAAGTATTGCATAACCACTCCATCCACTATTTCAACATCAGATTCAGCCTTTCTAGTGTGAACCCCTTGTTTCAGTGGCTCTAACATGCATCACTCACTTATTTATTTGAATACGTCATTCATTCTCTTATCTATCTAGTCCTACTAATATAAATGCGAAAGTTTTTGAGTATGGATGTATGTTTGTTACTCTTTCACGCACAAACTACTGAACGGATTTGGATGAAATTTGGCACACAGATAGAATATGTTCTAGATTAACACATAGGATACTTTTTATCCCGGGAAAACATACGCTCCCTCGGGAATGCGGGTGAAACCGTGCGGGACAGCTTGATGGAAGATTTTGTATGAACCCACGTTTGACTTTAGATAGCCGTTTATTGAGAAATTCTATGAGCCATATAACTACGGGTCACAACTAGTGATAACATGAAATTAATACCACAACAGAGTCGGTCTGGTGTGCCAATCAAACACAGATGTGTGAAGGTAATCTTATCCTGAATTCACACCTCTCGTGCCCAGTTAAGGAGGATTTAGAAGAAGAAGTACAAGATATATTATATATTCTAATCGATAAATTACAGAAACCGTTCTCGACATAAGGTAGAAGGCAACGATCAGCAGGCGACTGTAGTGATCCTCGGCAGTGGCTTAGTGGCCGCTCCGGTAGTTGAATACCTATCGAGAGATAAAAATATTGCCGTTACAATTGGTAAGTCGAAGAATTCAGTATAAAAGTAGATAGACTCTACTGTGTAAAGCATTCCGTTACGCGGTAGAGTCCATCTACTTCTGCAGTAAGTTTTATAGTATTTTTTTACTAAAAATTTACTTGATTGGCATCTATGCTTCATATTTAGTATAATAGTTTTAGAAAGTGGCAGTGAAGTTTTAGCAAACCTTAAAGTATGGCTAATACCAAATAGCGGCTTGTAAAATGTACGGCTACTTATAGCTGAAACAGAAATTAAAAAAATCTTATATATTTCCACAGCATCTCAAGTAAAAGAAGAAGCGGATGCTTTAGCAGAGCGATATGGGGTATCTTCAGAGTATATTGAAGCTAATGACGAAGGAGCATTAAGGTCAATAGCGTCCCGGTCCCGTCTCGTAATATCTCTTTTGCCTTATGACCTGCACGGAGCGGTGGCCCGGGCTTGCATCAGCGCCGGCTCGCACATGGTTACAGCGTCTTACGTCAGGCCTGAAGTTCAGGAGTTGCATCAGGCGTAAGTATTCCTATAATAGTTAGTAGCCTTTTTAAAAATGTTTCTACAGAAGACATTTAAAATCATCAATTATTTAAAAAAACAGGGCCAAGGACGCTGGTTTGACGATATTGAATGAAGTTGGTTTAGATCCAGGCATCGATCATCTACTGGCTTTGGAGTGCATTCACGATATTCAGAACCACGGAGGAAGAGTCGACTCCTTTGTTTCATATTGTGGAGGTAACAATACAGAATATTTCTTAATCAATTTAAAAATATGAAGTCGACGAATTCGTCGACATTTCATTAATTGTAATTGCAATTAATGAACTTAATAACCTTAGGTCTTCCTGCACCGGAATTCAGCGACAATGCCCTTCGATACAAGTTCTCATGGAATCCAAGAGGTGTTCTGCTCAACACTATATCCGCTGCAAAATATCTGAGTAAAGGACAGGTAATATTGATCCATACATTTTATTCAGAATTGTAATAGATACTACAAAAGCAAGTTCAACTTTATCAGTAGGCTTAATTGAAGCACTTCTGCTGTTTCCTTCCGTTTTTCAATAAGCATTCTCGTTAATTCACTCTCAACAACACTTCAACTCAACGCTACCTATTAGTACTGTTAATTATTCTGTGCTATTACTCGCCCTTGAATGTGAAGTAAGTCAATCCTACATAACATTAATGTCAAATGAAGTACCTATCTGCTCTCCTTATCGTGTCTCTTCTATTGGAGTGATGACGGAATCACGGAAGCCAATGAATCTCTGACGATTATTGCTCGTCAGAGATTTACAAATAATATGAAACGATGTCAATGGTCCTAATTAAGTCCGGTAAGCTAAGCTATTATTTTATGTCTTCTCTTGCAGAGATTTACTCATTATCAATAACTGTAAGCTTACCAAGAATATTTGTAAATTCTACTGAATTGTTTTTTTATTAAAATTGATCTTTATCTTTGTGACTATTTGTTATTCCCGAGCTTCTCGTCAATACTTATTCAACTTTCACTTTGGTACTAACTATGAAATTGACAAAAAATAATAAGGCTATCTATACATTTTGGTCGATAAGATATTGAACTTTTGCATGTACGGATGTATATTCTTCTCTCTCATTAGATAGTAGAAGTATTAAGCGGAGGCGAGTTGATGTCGGTAGCTCGTGAATTGGACTTCCTACCAGGCTTCGCTTTCGAAGGTTTCCCAAATAGAGACAGCACGCAATACTCATCGCTTTACGGCATTGAAGATGCCCACACAATGTTCAGAGGAACACTTAGGTATAGAGGTAAGTAGACATATTTAACTATATTATGAAGTTAATGAAGTGTTTTCTGATATACGATAACCTCACTGTCCTATCACTATATTATATTTTTACTAGACTCAGATGTGTGGGCGGGTAATTGAAATATGTATGTGTTGAATACAGAAATACGTTTATTGTCAGGTGGTTATATTATATTAACTTTCCAACGTGCGGCTCTAGCGTTAGTCCGGACCGGAATGCCTCGAAGACAAACCTTGTAAGCTTTCGTCCGTAGAGAGAATAGTGGCGGGCGGGAGCCCGCCCTAATAAGTATTTCAGCAACTTGATTGGGCGAGCTAAGTGAGGCCCGCCCCCTGGTCATGCAACGGCTCACAGGAAACTATATTCATTACCTATTGATCTAATGTATACAATCCAAATAATATAGACACTAATAATATAATTATAACAATATTATAGTGGTTAAGGTTTACTACTAATCTCTAAGACTAATAGAAAATGGTTGTCTTCATGCTTGGACAGGTTTTGCGGAAACTATGAAGGCGATGCAGCTATTCGGATTCGTAGACCCCAATCCTCATCCATCTCTACATCCTGATGGACCGAATATAACTTGGGTAAGATTTATAACTGTAACTAATCACTACAATTAGTTGCTTTAACTACGCCACAACTGTAAACAACCTTTAATTATTGCTTGACTTAAATTTACAGTAATATTGCAGTGGTTTTACTAATCAATCCGCTATAAAAAAATATTGCCGTATATTGCTAAGTTAACGTCAAAATACTTAATCCTAAATGAAGGGTTTTCATGTTTAGCGCCAATTCGCCTGTGAATTACTCGGACTGATGGACACGTCGATATTCTACGAGAATCTGAGGACCCGTCTCGCAGAACGCATCGGCAGGTCCGGCGCTCAGGCGCTGGAGTCTCTGGGTCTACTGGAAGATGAAGCTATAGTCAAGTGCAACACGCCCCTCGACACTATCAGTCTTTATCTCAGCAAGCGATTACAGCTTCGTAAGTTTGTCTCCAATTTAAACTTCATTAGTTGTAGTATCAGATTCAAATCCCACGTTTCAATGTAATGTTAATTAATTTCCAGAAAATGAAGAAACAGACTTCGTAGTATTGCGACATGAGATTGGCGTCACGTGGAGTGATGGCAAGAAAGAGCGTCGTGAAGTCACCATGACCGTTAGAGGAAATCCTTCTGGATATACAGCGATGGCCAGAACTGTCGGACTGCCTACTGCCATCGCTGCTAAGATGGTGCTTGACGGTAGGTCAAAAGCTAAAATTACAATTTACAATGCGGTTCAATAAGGACTTAATTGGGAGCTCAAAAATCATAGAAAAGAAAAACGAATTTGCTAGATTAATTTCAAATGGTCCTTTAGGCGCCTTCAACGTATAAGTTTGTTAATCTCATTTTCTTGTTTCAGGGGAAATACAAGACCGTGGTGTGGTGCTGCCGTTCGCCCCCGTAGTCTACAAGTCTCTGCTGTCTCGACTTAGGTCAGATGGCATTACTGCCAGGGAGGTCATCAGGCCTCTCAACTGAATCTGAACTGTTCACTAATGCACTGTTAATTTAAGTTTTATTGTTACTTTAATTCTCATGTTTAAGGCCCGTTATTTGTATGTTTAATTTGTTAATAATTATTTTGTTATTATATTATACTGTGACGTGAAAATATTTGTATATTTTTTTGGAATTGAAAAATTCCATACCAAATTGCATCGACCTCAACCTTATTATAAAATTCTAGTGGTACACGATCGCCTTTACGTCTAAAAAACTTATGTTGAAAGTTTTCAATATCAACAAGGCATCCGATGAGAATGAAAATATTGTTATCCAGTAATGTCATCTGGAAAAAAAAGGTGTGACATGATTGTCATTCTTATATCATTTTTTTGCTAACCTAAAATGTTTTATCAAATGACTTGATCCTGCTATTTTGAGTTATTTTTTACAGTTATTTTTATAAATTTATAGAGCTAAATCTCGATTGTGTCGTTACACGTCTGTTGCACTTAAGATTTTTTTAGCGCGTGACAATTTTAATAATGATGACTTTACGTTAAAGTCGCACTGAAATGGAAAACGACCCGAATAACACAGTAAGTACAGCTTTAGCGAAGCCGGGAACCCTGTATGCCAAGGCTTATAAACTAAGATACTTCCATTGCTTCGTAACCATGGTTTTTATAGATGCATCTCTTCTAGGTCATGTTTAGAATCCTCAAAATCCTGGTAAATATAGGCAGGTTTGTATTTGAGTACTAGTGGTACTAGGAAACTACGTTTTGGCGGTATTTAACGAAATGTCCTTTGGCAATACGCCATAGTGCTAAAATCATAGCATGTTACGTTACCTGTGCTCGAACCCTTAGCTTCTATTGGTTTATTATTTTGTGGATCATCATCGAGGAAAAACCCTTTGGAGTAGTATACCACGCGATCAAATTCCGCTAACTAGTTAGACTTTTTCATCTTATAATACAACTATAATAAGCGCATTTTCGGTAGAGGGGTATTGTTGGAATTGATTTCAAACAAAATGAATGTGTTTGCGCTTGTTTGGTTTAATTGTTCGATGGGTTGCGTAGACGGCGGGTCGCGAGACTGGACGGTGTATGTCGGTGGCGGCCATGCAGGCCCTGCACCGGCTGCGCGAGTGCCGGCTGCTCTGCGACGCGATAGTGCGTGCGGACGACGGCGCCGCCTTCCCGGTCCATCGCGCCATACTCTCTGCCTGCAGCCCATACTTTCTGTTAGAACACACTTCGTATATTTTCAGCTTTAAGTTTGTTTGGTCTAGTTTTATTATACAAGGCTATATGTAGCCCTTCTTAATCGATCGACAAAGTTAAGCTACCACCGTCGTGGTCGGTACCTGGATGGATGACCGCCTAGTGGTATTTCTAAATCGAGCGTCTCCGTGCTTCGGAAGGCACGTGAAGCCGTTGGTCCCGGTTATCACTTAATTGTGATAGTCGTTAAGCTATTTCGAGGCCTACTAGGCTGCTTGAAGACTCTAACAGTAGGTTGATCACTAGCCTACCTCCACCGATCCGCAGTGGGCACGCGTGGTGGAGTATCTGCCCATTCCCTTTCACCCTCCTTTGTGAAAGGAGGCCTGTACTCAGTAGTGGGACATATAGGCTGATGATCATATGTACACCTACATAGGGAAGATTCCTTTTTTTTATCAATCTCAAATCGAAATCGAACCGTTGAATTCATTAGATGATATTTAGAGCAAGTAGGTACATTTAGTAGCAGTAGAATAGACTATAATAATGATAAGCTCTCCATTATACTCTTATGATAAGACTAACTAGACCATTTAATGACACAGGGCACTTTTCACAACAACACTTCATTCACGGGAACAGAGTGATGTATTAATATCGGGCGTGCGTTCTGAGATCCTATTGTTGTTGATCGAGTATGCGTACCTTCGCCGCATCGATGTCACTGACACCAACGTACATGAGCTGCTTATGACTGCCGACTACCTCGCCTTCCTTGGAGTTCTACAGCTCTGTAGTGATCATCTGAGAGTTTCATTGAACCCTAAGAACAGCCTAGGCATCATGATGTTCGCTAGGTACATTTTCAGATGAATTTTTGTAATAACTAGGTATGTGTAGGTAGGTCCTTAGTTGTAAATGGTATATTATGTCGCGCAAATTGATATGAATATGCTCTCAGGATATATTACATAAGGATTAAAACATTTCAGACGAGTGTTTTGTTACAAACTAGAGGCGAATTCTCGTCGATATTTATTGCGCTATTTTGTAACTGTGGCAACTCAAAGTGATGAATTTCTACACTTACCTCTCGAAGAACTGAACTCTATAATACTAGAAGATGAGCTAAATGTGAAGAGCGAGGAGGTTGTATGGGAGGCTGTGTTGCGTTGGGTCAACTATGACCCCGACATACGATGGCAGCATACAGTCAAATTGATGGGTAGCATTCGACTTGGACTTCTGGATACACAAGTAGGACCACTCCTTTTTATTTTGTCAGATAAAAACAAATATTCTATTAATACACCTGTTCTTCAGTTTTTCCTAGAAAACGTGAAAGATCATCCATACGTTACCGGCAACGAAGGCTCCAGGCCTATTATAATAGAAACATTGAAGTTCCTCTATGACCTGGAAATGATTGCTCAGAGGGATGGTGAAGTAGCTACACCTGAAATAGCTCGTCCGAGAGTTCCACATGAAGTAATTCTCTTTTTCATGCTTACTGAAATACATTCAAAAGAAATGTGAATTTAACAGACAATTTCTTCTAGGTTCTATTTGCCATTGGAGGATGGAGCGGTGGTTCGCCAACAGCATTTATAGAAACATACGACACTAGAGCTGATCGATGGATCAAAGTTTGTATCGCTAATATCACTCTCTTGGGATTGTTGCCTTATGACGTCACTTGGTTGTATTTTCATCAGGTGGAAGAAATAGATCCAGCAGGACCTCGTGCATATCACGGCACGGCAGTGCTTGGCTACTGTATTTACGTTATCGGCGGTTTTGATGGAATGGACTATTTTAATTCATGTCGATGTTTTGATGCAGTTTCTAAAGCTTGGCGTGAGGTAAATTATCAGTCCTAATTTTAGTTCAAATTTATATATATTTTAGTATAAATAATAAGCTATTCCCCGCTTTTCCGAATTAAAAAAGGAGCCTATACCACACCATACCATAGATAAACACAATAAGACAAATTTCATATTCAGAGGTTTAGTCGTGTAAGTAACAAACAGATAGACAGTCATTCAGTCAGCGTGACTTTAACATTTATAATATCAGTGTGATTAAATCAATACTTTATTTAGATAGGTACTTATGTGGTTATCTATACACGTAACATGTTATTCAGATCTTAGTGTTAATGGGTCCAAATGATCTAGGTAGCACCAATGAACGCAAGGCGTTGCTACGTCTCAGTTGCTGTGTTAGGTGAGACAATATACGCGATGGGAGGATACGATGGTCACCACAGACAGAATACCGCGGAGAGATTCAACCATAGGACTAATCAGTGGTCGCTTGTTGCTCCCATGAATGCACAGAGGTCGGATGCCAGCGCCGCTGCACTTGATAGTTAGTATTACTCTATGTTTCTAGGAATAAGATTAATTATAATAATAAAGAACTAAAAAAGGCTATGGCCATAGTACTCATGATACTTTAAGCATCAGCGATCTTGCGGCTCCATCGAGGCTGTTTCGCATTTTGCGGCGTTCGATCGTGGTCAACATCAGACGCGTTTTAGCGTTCAGCCGCTGCATCGAGCTTCCAAAAAGTGTCATGATCGCCGCGACTGGAGTTTGTTTATGTGCCGATTGGAGCATTCGGTCGGACTCATCGTCTTCAAGCTTTCCAAAAGCAAATAAATTGCCTATCTCCAATGCTTAAAGTAGCAAGTTTGCTTTGGCACTATAAATAGTAAAGACATCATCGTAACTCTTGGCACTAACCTATTTTATGAAAAATATGATTGTTGGTAATGACTTTTAGCAACCAGTACAAGTGAGTTTGGAGACCTCTTGCCCTTTTGATAAGATAATTATTTTACATTTATATTTTGAATTTTTAGATAAGATTTATATAACCGGCGGATTCAATGGCCAGGAGTGCATGAATAGCGTGGAGGTGTACGATCCAGATACGAACCAATGGACTAATCTTGCGCCGATGCGGTCACGCCGCTCTGGTGTCTCTTGCATCGCTTACCATAACAAGGTAGTTAGGAACATTCTTTACAGTTCAGTTAGATCTATATGTACTAGCTTTTGATTATATAATTATTTATCGCCTAGTATTTCAAAGCTTATCAATTAATCGTATATCTATCATACTCTATACTCATGCACGTATTTGTTTATAAACAATGTTGTTATCGACAAGAAATTCTGTAGAATTATCCAGAATTATTGGATCAATTCATAACAGAATGAACATATACAGGATGTGCCAATACTCAACGTTAAGTGAGTACAGGTGAAAGACTAGTCTATACCAGGTACCAGGACTATATCTGGTAAGCAAAATTACCACGTAGTTCAGTGATAAAAGCCATTTGATTGAGTCATGGTTTAGAAAAATTATACCAGCGAACTTTGACACGTCATAGTTTAAAAAAGTTCTACATTAACCACGGCAAGTAGTATCAAAAGATGGCCTATTTATCCTCCTTACCGCCATTAAAATTTGGCAAACGATGAACCAATCATGCCAACAAAACAATAACAGTTAAGTACACTAGTATAGTATCATGATTGGTCGCCTTATCACTATTAACAATCTAATACACTCGGAAAATAACGGGATGCAAAACTAATTAATTAATACATAATATAAATTAATATATTATAATGTACTTGTCTAACTTTTATCCGAGTTTTGTTCAGTCTTTCAGTGTCTAAAAGGCTTACTTACCTTAATTTAAAATGAGGCGATTGTTTTTAGATCTATGTGATAGGTGGATTCAATGGGATCTCGAGAATGTGCAGCGGTGAGGTGTACGATCCAGGTGCCAACACCTGGGCACCGGTGCCAGATATGTACAACCCTCGCAGTAATTTTGCTATAGAAGTGATCGATGACATGATCTTCGCCATTGGTGGCTTTAACGGCGTCACCACCATATATCACGTCGAGTGCTACGACGAGAGGACTAATGAGTGGTTAGTATATTTTACGACTTATAGACTGAGATCCCAGGGCCGCCAGACTTACTTTCTGTACATTTTGTCCGTCAGAAAATAAGGAATCTCCTACTATTACGTTCGACCTCAAACACACCTCTTTTAAAAATGAGAAGATTACATTTGAACATGATTATTTAGATAATGACTGGATGAATGAACTATTACTATAACCTTACGTTTGATTGCCAAAGTCGCGTAAGAGCGATTTCATCATTATTTGGTTTAATAATTTGAAGTCATTGTGCTTTTTGTTGTGTTAAATCAAACTTATACAAAACAACTTATTGACTCACACACCTTTATCAAGCTTCTTCTTTCAGATAAAATAAACCGTTATTTTTTTATATGAAAGCTAATAACGTTTCGTCTTCTTCACTTCCCTATTCACTGCTATAAAAAAAGCATGCTCATTGTTCCCAGACAAAATGAAAATTTTTGCTTTATTTGGAATAAATTCAACCCGTTGGTTCGCTGATGCAACGCGCGTCCATCATATTTATGAATAAAAATGAATTCTAGGAAATGCGAGTTATCCGACTAAAAGGAAAAATTTCCGTTTTTATGTCGTTCAAAGTCGTTCTAACATAGGGTTCTAAATAGTCTGCATCTGTACTTAATTAACATACGTTTAAGTCTATCAAATTACCTTTGGGCTTCTTGATCTAAAGGCAATAATATTATTTTCAACACACTCGCTCGTAAAGTGACATTTATTGCAAAATTCAAGTCTGTTTTTTTCCTCAAAAGTGTGTTGAGAAACGTCGTATGACACGCGTGTGCATTGATTATTACACTCTCGGCTCCCTTATCGCGTTCGCCTGATACCGCCTGGAGTGTTAATAACCAACTTTGCAAACATGTATCATAATGTACTATTAAATTACACCTAATTTCAAATAAACTAAAAAAGTAAAATCAGCAACAATATCTGCGTCTATGTTAGCATTAGCAATAATCTTGCTAAAATCAAGTCCACAATGAAGCGTACAGCGTCCAGGAAACGCAAATGGCTTAGAAAGGCAGTGGATAGTAAAATCAGGTAAAACGTTGCTATCTCCCAGTCCAATATTTGTAAATAATAATATCTTATATTTATCATTTGACCTGAAAGTGTTTGATGTTTAAAAACCCAGTGCATAGGTATTTGTAAAAGTATAAATACTATCAAATATTACTGATAATATAACGAATACACGTGTATTATAAACGTGTGCTTATTCATCAGATGTATCCAATTGGCATCATGTAAAGCTATCTAAATAAATTAATTAGGGACTCTCCTAAATGCTTAGAAAGTGAAGATAACGCTCCCCTTAAACAAAGCATCTATGCCAAAGATACCCATTAGGCTCTTCATCATTTTGTCACATGTGTTTAGATAGTTATGATTGATCTACTGCAAATCGACATGACGAAGCCCAATAATTATTATAACTCAAAAAATATATATATCCAACTTTAATGGCATCATAAGATTGCACTTGTGACAGTCGAAAACACAAGTATAGCGTGAGAAATGGTGAGAAGGGAAGACGTCATAAAGGTCTAGCTAAGCTACCATACGGTGCCACCAAAACGGTTACCGAAGCATATAGACGTTTGCAAAACTAAGCTATCACTCGTGCGTTGCCGGCCCCTTTACCTAGAAGGGGTTGAAAGGAGTCAAGGGTTTCAAAGTGCACTATCATTTGGTACTATTACTGCACGCAATGCCAGCACAGCGCATACTCATTGAGCTCTGGCGACCTTACTTTATCTGCAGCGAAGCTACCCTCTAAAGGAAAGTTCCTTTAGTCCGTTTTTAATAAAACAAACGTATTGAAGGTACGAAGCCACCGACATGAACATCTACCGCTCAGCGCTGTCTGCGTGCGTGATTATGGGCCTGCCTAACGTGTACGATTACATCCACAAGCACCGGGAGCGGCTCATGGAGGAGAAGAGACAGAAGATCCTGCTGTCGGAGACTGCACGCCACGGCCAGCATCGCACCGCCCTGCCTGATGTTAGCGTAGGAAATAGCAAATATTGTTTGCGTGTTCTATTAACGAGTCCTCGATATCCAGACTAGAATCATGCCTTTCGTGGAAGTCATATGAAGCGTCGCGTCGTAGGAATACCGGGGCAACATCTCTGTGGTTGTAGCAACACAAAACGACGCATGCTTTTATCGCACGGTGGTCAAGTACAAAGTTCAATACCCGTTTTTTTGTTCACATTATGTTGACATTTTCGGGTTATCGGTTACCCTTTCAAAAAAGATTACTCGTGTCTGTAACTCTAATCTTCGCTGGAAATCTAGAGATAAGGCATGAGGGGAGCCTTGTAAGAAGAAATAATCAGTCTTTGATGGATCACTAGCTTCTGATGCGCAGATATTATAAATTCTAGGGTATGAGTACAGTCACGGAATGAAAAGGTTCGTCAACTTGGAGTCACTTTTCGCTTGCACCAGATTGCAAGAATAAATTTTATTACTGTACCAACAAGAAGGCTAAAAGGTTTTAGTCCATCAAAACTTGTTGAACGAATCAAGATGAAAACTGAAGAAAGTTTTCATTCCGTCACTGTACCTCTACCTACATAATTTAATCCAAATCTAATCAAGCATTTCATTGTGATTGAGTAATACAGTACAACACTCGCCCCGCGTTTCACACGTGTTGCCGAAGGATCTATCTTTCCCGGGATAGAAAGTACCTATCCTATATGTTGATGCAGGTTATGATGTAACGGCCTGTTGAGGCCTCTCAAGAGGTATCAAACAAACAAACGACATTACGTTGCATTCATTATCTTTTTTTTTAATCCTTGATATAAATATGACAGTTTGACAGATTCTCTATACAAATTATGTTTCACAGTCATATTTATACCATGTATAAGTGCTAAGTTAGTAAAATTGGGCCTTAGGGTAAGTAGGATTGGTTTGAGATTGAGACTTAGTTTCCTCCAGCATATAGCTAGAGAGCCAGTGAAAATTTTAACATATTCAAATGACAGCTTTGTTGAAAATCAGATTTGTGTACCTTTGACACCTGATTAACTCTGAACCCACCGCGACCGGGCTTAGTGAGTCCCCATCTCATGTGCAAAGTAAGTATAGGAGAGTAACTGGATAACATTTAAGGTTTGTTCAAATCTATCTGTATTTCACTGGCTCTCTAGCTAATAGATTCAAGAAAAATATAATAAATTCCTATAGCTTCGCATTGCCTGCGGTTCGTGAATTCAGCGAACTATTGGTTCAATATTAAAAGATATTCTTTATATTAATTTGAGTTCAAAGAATGGTTGTAAAACAGGTACACCTTATGGAAGACAATAATGATATGCTGGAGCAGTTAGGGCTGATGGAGAATCAGGCGAACAATGACGTGGCCGTGCCGCCGCCACCGCCGCCGCCGCCGCCTCCGCCGCTTCCACCCCAGCCTATGGAGCAAGACTAGTCAATTCTTTGGTAATTATTGACAAAATACAATCTTTATTATGCTTTGCTTGTGTCGAGAACACAAACAAGTCCTAGCTTCTATCTTATGATGAGGATATTATGGTCAGGCCGTCCACCCACGTCTGTTATTCATAATTTATTCATAGGGAGTGCGAGCGTCTAGGTGTGACTACAATAGTTCATTTATTTTTCTTTCGTTATGTAGTTATGTTATAAATGTAGGTATTTCCTATTATGGGAAATTCATTATTTATCCTAAGCCCCTGACTTCAACATAGCTGGCGTTTGGATACGTTAAAAAAATATAATAGATATTGAAAAAAAAAAATGCCAGACGATTGTGGTGATTGTGAAGTCACGGCAGACACTTTTGAAGTTACATTATTTTTGAAATTTTTAAAGTATTTTAACAAATAGGTAATAAGTACTTACATATAAGGTCCTAATAAATTAGTGAATTTCCTCTTGAGGGATGAATGTATAGGTTATTAGTAATCATAAAAATAATATTAGAAATATAATCCGAGGGAAAAAAAAGCCGCGCGGCATCTTTGACTTGCATAGAGACAGAATGGCGGCTATTTGGATAAATTTAGTTTTTTTTTCACGGATAAATTTTTTCCGTGGGAAAAAAAATATCTTTGACTTGCATAGAGACTCTCCACAAGTATCTCTATACAACTCAAAGAATTTTTTTTTTCCCTGTGATTATTTTTCTAATATTATTTTTTGATTACTAATACCTATACATTCATCCCTCAAGAGGAAATTCACTAATTTATTAGGACATGTGTCCCATACTTCCTGTCCCAGTGTGCGTCGGCCAAGCTAGCAGGTATGCATACGTTTCAAGTAGGTATGTCGTGAAACTAGCCTATTCAATTCTACACATATTGCTCATGCGAAAACAAGTAGGCAAGTATGATCTGGGGTCCCTGGGAGCTTGGACTATTGGTATTATGTAATAACTATAATGACAGAAAGATAACATAGTTGACCCCCATTTTATTTATAATAATCATAATTAATGTTCTTATATTTTCCAATTGAGCACTTACTAAGACGCTTATATTATCTCTAAGTAATGAATAATGCAACGCCGTTATACCTAATCCAAGTAGGTAAGTAAGAGTGCGAGTAATGCGACCTATGACACTTTACGTAAAAGAAAATGTTAAATGGATCTATATAAATCATAATATTATAGTATCGCTTGGCTCGCGGTTAAAAATATAACAATGACATCAATTGTTATAATAGGACGCGCGTCCCTCGCGAGAACCAACGGGTTAATAGGACATTACCGCAAGCTCTATACAAACAAAACGACACATTTTGTTCATCAGAAAATAAGTAAGGTCTAGTCTAGGGGCTCTGGGATCTTACTCTACAAGGTCTTTGCCTATGCTAATACCGATGATAATGATTTTTATGTTTGCATTTCAGGTCCCACAGATCTTTTCAATTCTTTGAGAAGCCTTCCCAACAATTTGTTATCTACCTAATCAATAAGAAGAGGAATTAAAAGTCTTAGGAAACAGTATATAGTGAAGTTAATATTATGTAAAATTATTATGTAACCGTCCTTTATTTTTAAAAGTATTTACATTTATTATAGCAGTTTTGGCATATTTATAATGTTGTGATATTTTCATAATGTAATCATACCTGTATTTTTGGAATATTTTTGAAATTGTATAAAATTTTTCGGACAAGTATATGGTACTTAATAAGAAAATCCTGTTGTTTATTTGCGATTTCACCAGTCACGCACCGTGAAGCTGGTACCTATGTGGCTGATAATAATACCCAAAAGGTTATCAAATAGGACATTCACTCGTTCAAAATGCTGTATTTTTCTCATTCTATAACGGAGAGAATACGAAAGCGTTTCAAGTTATCTCCTTGGTTGTCTGTCCCATATTTCGAATGAATTGTAGATATAATAATACATACAATTATAATTCACATATCATAGTGTAATTCTGGACTATCGTGTCGCACTACTTCACTAATAGCTGCAGCCTGCACCAGTTTCTTGACTTCAATGTTGGATGTGCAGTATTGCCATGCTCGCTCCGTCCATACCACCGCAGAGAAGCAGGCACCATTACTGATGAAGGCACGCAGAGTCACTGCACCAACACCGCGCCCCATACATCGCCAGCCCTCTGATTTCACAGACTGCATAAAGCAGTCCCAAGATCCAGCGTACCGTCCTATAACGTCTCCCTGTACTCTAGATTTAACTACATCTACTGGATACAGTAAAACCCAAGATAGTGCTCCAGCAATTCCTCCCGCAGTGAAAACTCGCATCATTGACAGATTGTCCCGTGTCAGCGCTTCGTACGTTGCGAAGTAAATGGCAAATGCTGGACTATCGCGAGCTATAGTAATACCTAACCCTCGAAAAAGGGCCTTACAGCCTCCGGTTCTAAGAATGTGTCGAGCTCCCGCCCACGCGCCCGCAGGCATACCTTCTCCAGGTGTTGACAGTTGCTGTCGAGTTTTAACTAATTCTACAGGTGCGCAAGCGAAACTTTGTAACATCCCTGCAGCTGCTCCTGCACTCGCATGCGTTATCAGTGAATTCTGATCGGGCATGGCTCGTCTTGTGTTTCCATAGGCTCCAAAAATGATTGCGTTCACACCGGCTATGCCTCCTAAAGGAGCCCATACTCCTCGATATGCACTTGTTAATGTTCCTCCTTTCAAGAGAACTTTCGCGCATTCTAGTGCACTACCTCTACCTGATTGCACGTGTACTTTCAAGGTGTCTAAGGGGTGTCCAACTATAATTCCAGCACATCCTGTAACCAAAGTAACATTTAAAAATTCTGCTCAAAATGGTTCCTGAATTGATGAGATAAAAATAATTTTGAACTTACCTCCAATACATCCAGCTAGGAAATCTAGTGCCATATTTGCTGATTGATGTAATTTCTTTAGGTAGGAAGTGCCTGCAAGTGAAGATTTATTTTTGATTCCACATTCGAGAATATTCTAGGAGGTCAGAAATTTTTGTATTTTAACGATATGAGGAAAAAATATGCTCCTATGTATACATAACATTAAATTGATTTCATTAATATTTTAGTACCTTTTTATTATTCAATTAATATAAATTTAATAATAAATAGGTATGTAGATATTAAGACTTATAGAAGTATCATTATGCTTATCTTCCAAGATGTTTATTGCAATATTAAGTTATTATAATATATAATACATAGTTTTTACTTTAAATAGTTAATTATAAATTAATTAGGACTCTTCCAAATAAGACTGGCACATTTTGACCATTCAAAGTACAATTTATAAAAATAAATGAAAGAGACTTACCTCAAACGTTCAAATCAGGTAATCGTAGTGAGAATTCACGTTGTCTCCACTGGAGGTGATGCCAATGAACATATTGGTAGAGACGAAAAGTGCACCGATGGATCACCGTCCGAGTGTGATCCAGCCACTTAGGGGAGTAGCTCGAGTGTGCGCTAGTGCTGTCGAGGTGAGCGCAGCTCGTGAAACAACTGGACACTCGACACAACATTATCTATTCTCCTAGGGTCACCCTTATCGCGGAGGGCAAAATACGTCTTTAAAACAAAATAATCACACCTACAATAGTGGCCAGAATGCAGATAACGCAGCTAAATATTGAGCCTGACGAACGTATTGCTCCCAGACGAATACTATAATCGTTAACCTGTGTTTTAATGAAGTATCAAAATGTATGTATAAGCAGTAGATCAGGATGGATGAAATTACAATAAAGATATAAGAGAGCAGGGATAGTGCCTATCTATAATATGAATAATTATAAATTATGTTGTTGTTCACAACTGTGTGGCCCACGTCACATTGATTTAGAAAGATCGTTGCAAAGTGCCCGGTTATCAGTTGGGTAATGACTGATTATTACCTACTTCTATCCCCCTTCCAAATGTAATTTCAGTTTGCTTTATTTAACAACTATTTTCATCTCACGCTGTGGAATTTATAAGTACCTATAGTTTATAAAATTTAAATAATATAAGAAAATAAAATCACATTTAATGATCCTTCTAGATCTTTTTATTGTATCTCAGAGTATATAAATACTACGTACAAATTGTATTGATCATCGGATACTAATATCACAGTCAGCGAAATATTTTCAATGGAATACGTCGTGCTCTTTCGCTGACTTCAAATCAGTGTCAGATTAGAGTTATTTCATACTTTTTAGTGTATTTTAAAACGATAGAATTTTTTTAAATAACTTTTTTATTTCGTCATATTTAGTTTTTCTTAAATTCACTAGAATTTGATCAAGGTTTTGAGATGTTTTTCCTTTGCAACCACATCCGTAGCTCATATCAATAAGCCAGGCCGTCACACATATTTGTCCATTTATCTTTAAAACTACTGAATCATTTTTAGTGTTTCATAAATGCACTAGAATTTTACCGGAAATTTTATATATTTGTTTGGAAACCCTAAAAGATTATCATATATGAATATATTGCAGTTCCAATAATATTATATACATACGTGTCGATTTGATAATCTCCTTTTTTTGCATTCGATTAAAAATCAGTATGGTTACCGAGATAAATCGACGACTGATGTCGTAAATGACCTATCGGACTATATTGATGACAAAGCAAAAATGTTATTTGGAAATATATCTAGCTATGTAATGCCCTTTTAGTCACTGAAAATGTAGGCGTCTAGCTTTTTCCACAACGAAATTATAGGTGGGTCGAAAACGGCTCGAATGGCTTCGAGAAAAGAAAAGGATGGTACGGCCGTGCCTTCTTTTGCTCTTTACCTCGACTTAGCGGGGGCACTTCTGTGCTCCAGATAGCTACTAGGTTCCGTGCCCAAAGTGTGTCCAACTTCCAAACGGAACCCTATTAGATACTATTAGGCGTATTATTTTTATTAGCCTACGCCGTCTGTCCGTCTGACCGTCAACCAGATTAAGGAAAACAAACTTTTTTCGGCTTCATGTAAGGTCTCACAAATGCTTTATTTTTCTCATTCTTTAACGGAGAGAATACGAAATCGTGTCAAGTTATCTCCTTGGTTGTAAATAGTTGTAATGTTACTGTACCATACTTCAAATTAATTGTAGATATTTATATTACACATACAATTATAAATTCATGTATCGGAGTGTAAGTTAGGACTGTCGTGTCGCACTACTTCACTAATGGCTGTAGCCTGTACCAGCTTCTTGGCTTCAATGCTAGATGTGCAGTATTGCCATGCTCGCTTCGTCCATACCACCGCAGAGAAGCAAGCACCATTACTGATGAAAGCACGCAGAGTCACTGCGCCCAAGCCGCGTCCCATACATCGCCAGCCTTCCGATTTCACAGATTGTATAAAGCAGTCCCAAGACCCAGTGTACCGTCCTATAACGTCTCCCTGTACTCTACATTTCACTACGTCTACTGGATACAGTAAAACCCAACATAGAGCCCCGGCTAGTCCTCCCGCTATGAATACTCGCATCATTGACTGATTATCCCGTGTCAGTGCTTCGTACGTTGCGAAGTAAACAGCGAATGATGAACTATCGCGAGCTATGGTAATACTTAACCCTCGAAAGAGGACCTTACAACCCTCGGTTCTAAGAATGTGTCGGGCACCCGCCCACGCTCCCGCAGGGATACCTTCTCCAGGTGTTGACAGTTGCTGTCGAGTTTTAACTAATTCTACAGGTGCGCAAGCGAAACTTTGTAACGTACCTGCAACTGCTCCTGCACTCGCATGCGTTATCAATGAATTTTGATCGTGCATAGCTCGTTTTGTGTTTCCATAGGCTCCAAAGATGATTGCATTCACAGCTGCTACACCTCCTAAAGGAGCCCACACTCCTCGATAGGCACTTCCTCCTTTCAAGATAACTTTCGCGCATTCTAGTGGACTACCTTTTCCTGATTGCACATGCACTTTCAAGGTGTCTAACGGGTGTCCAACTATTATTCCTGCACACCCTGTAACGAAAGAAAAATTACGAAAATGTTATTTGCATAGGTACTTACCTCCAGTAAATAAATAATGAGTCTCGATATATGTTATTTTGACCTTGCATTATTTAATTAGATATAGGGTAGAGGCACGATGCCGTATGAAAATCTTTGATAGGTACACTATTTTCCTGTAAAATATTGAGTTATAATTTAATTCTGAACCTACCTCCAATACATCCAGCAAAGAAATCCAGTGCCATATTTACTGATTGATGGAACTTATTTAGGTAGGAGATGCGTGCAAGTGAAGATTTATATTTGCCTCATTCGACAATCGAGTAAGTAAAAGTAAGTGTTCTTTCTTAGGTAGTCATTAGGTATTTGTAAACTAACACAATAAAACAAATTGAATATTGGCACAGAATAGATAATGGTACCTACTGACGATATTGGTTTCTATTGCCCTTTCGACCTTACAACACCGCGTCAGAAATAATTCTTGCCACAGTAAAGATATAAGCAGCAGGTATATTTCGGTAGTTACGAGTTATATATTTATTTTTATTGTAATGTAATCCTAATATGATATGGAAGATGTGAAAGACATGGAAATATCGTCGTATAGCTAAAACACCAAGGTTCACTTAATGAGATGCTAAATATTTCCTATTTTCCTGTATGGAGCTGAAACATGGACGATGCATCAAAAACATCGTAAAAAGATTGACACCTTTGAGATTTGTGCTGGAGGCGCTTGCTGAGGATAAAATAGAATGCTCACCGCACTAAAGTTTCCATTCTGAAGGAGCTTTGCATCAAACAAAGAGTTTCATCGATTCCGCAACGAAAGCATAAATCTAATAATATTTATAAAATGCTTTTGTGGGTACGTAAATACGCAGTTTTCTCAATCACCACCAACCCCAATCAACTTCTCGTTGGGGTGGTAAATACCCCTTGGTCTTCAGGTAGTAAGGGAGTTTGGTCGCGGTGGGTGGAAGGGGGTGGTTGTGGGTGGCGAAAATGTTAAAACATATATTGCTGTCCTTTTCTAACGCATGAGGACTTCTGAAAAGATCTCAAAATTTCTGGAATGGTAGACTTTCTAGAGAAAGTTCCAAAATGTGTAAAACGGTTATAATCGATCTGGAATGTTCTGGAAAGTTCAACAAGTTTCTAGAATGATCTAGAAAATTCTAGAGAGAATGCAAACTATTATAATCGATATAGCATGTTTTGAGAAAGTTCTACACTGGCTTCATCTAGAAAGTTCCAAAATGTCCAAAACTGTTATTATCGAGTTAGAAACTGGAAATTTCGGTATATAAATCGAAATTCAGTGACTTTTCGTGAGTTCAATTGTGATTGCAGTCGAGTAAAAAAAAGAACAAACTATTTGAATGTTCTGGAAAGTCTCTCAATATCGAAAATATAAATCTATAATATGTTAAAAAATGTATCCTTATATATTTTTTATACCATTACCATCGAAAATAGAAATCTATAATATGTTAAGAAATGTATCCTTATATATTTTTATACCATTAAACATGCGATGTATTTTAACCCGAGCAACGCCGGGTTTCGCTGCTAGTAATATTATAAAGTATAAAGTATTATAAAGTATAAAGTATGAATTAGTTAGGAAGTATGGATTAGTATGGATTGATGTTCTTGAACACATATTTAAATTGTGTTGGAATTTTTAGTAAATTATATAGTAAATTTGTTACTAATGTTGGCTCTTGAGTTAACTTATGTTAGATTAGCTATGTTATTTTTTATAGTTATCTATGTTTGATTGTTTATTCCATGTTTATTCAGCCCAGCGATCGTTCGAAGACAGCTGTCATGCTGAGGGGGCGTGTAATTTACTCTGAACCTTATCGATGTGAAAGTAAGGTCGAATGCTTAGGACATTATAAATAAATGCTTTAATTTGTTAATCTTGTAATTTCGGAACGGATTCTATGTCATAAAATAATTTATTTAAATCTGTGAGTTTGTCTCTTTTCATTGAGGCTCTGAGCTATATTAGTTTGTCTAAAAGGTCAGCCGAAAGATATCCACTGCTGAACATAGGCCTCCCCCATAGACTTCCACAATGAACGGTTTTGGGCTGCTTGCATGTGCTATTCTGTAAAGTTTATTTGCAATATCACTTCTGAATCCGCGGTGAGATTAGAGTTTCCTAATCTTAAAATCAGTGAATTCGACACTAGCGCTACCAAGTGTTGACGGAAGTGAGATGAACTACGACAGGTGAGTATTTTGACGCTTTTCAATAGGATTTGGTATTCTGAAACATAATTCACCCGCCAAATCGGGTTGCGAGGTAAGTTGCGAGATGACTTTCGAGATGATTTACCTTTTACAGAATAGCATAGCAGGTCGTCGGACCACCTTACCCCCTAAAAAGGAAGCTAAAGCAATTTTGCTAATGGAATTATTTTGTCGAATTTACAGCTGATCTTATGCAATTCATTAATTCCGATTGTAGGTATATAATGAGTGACAAGTATACTAAAAAATATTCGTAGGATCGTTACGTAGGATCAGCTGAGAATTTGAAAAAAAAAACCGTTAGCAATAAGTAATATTGCTTTGCTTCTTTTTAGCCCCCCCTGGTGGGATGTCGTCCAGCTCGGCATTTTCCAGTACCGGGCGCCTCTCGACTACCTATGTGCTGCACTGCACGTTATTATAAAACATTCTACATATACCTACCTTGTGATGATAACATTTTGAAGTGGACAGTTATGCTTAGGTATATCTCTTTTATTGTTAATTTGTCAGATTGTCCAAAAAATATTAAAAAAAACTAAACCTTGCTGAGTTTCTTGCCGGGTTCTTCTCAGTTGAAGGCCGAGTTCCGAACCGGTGGTAACTTCAGTAAATGTGACCTTCATAAGTGCTCTTCTGGGGCCTAAATTGAGTAAATGGCTTTGACTTTGACTTTGATGCTAGTTTTAATAGAAGATAAATTGGTTTATAATAATGTATCGTTTCTTTGTGTATTTATTAAATAATAAGCTTCAACTTTTATAAAATATAAAACCTTATAAATACATAAAGATACAGTTTCTCAATAATCATCGTTTTTGCAAACACGGACAAAATAAAGATTGAAAATTATGGATATACCTAATTACTAAGCTGTCGCGGTTTGCCCCGCGTTCCCCGGGGTAAGAAAGTAGCCTATAATATTCGGGGATAATGTAGTTTCATATTAGTGAAATAATTTTTTACATCCGACTGGTAGGTGAGATTAGCGTTGAAAAAAAAAACAAAAAAATCAAACAAAAACAATCTTCAGCTTTATTTTATTACTATAGATGAGTAGTATTAGAATATTACTATTAGAACTTCGTCTCGCTCGCCAAGAAAACAATGTTTTTTATTTGGTCCGTGTAATTTAAAATCTGTGATATTATCTTCTAAAGTGTTTATTTAAAAAATATGATGATAATCACAGATAATAATATAATAAAGCGGAAGTTTTTTGTATGTTTGTTTAAACTGGCTAATCTCTGGAACTACCAGTCAGATTCGAAAAATTCTTTCACTAATAGAAAGCTACATTATCCCCGAGTATTAAAATAGGCTACTTTTTAGCACGGGAACGCGGGTGAAACCGCGCGAGACAGCTAGTTTACGATAATTTTATACGTCTTTTTACACCTTGGGTTTTTGGAGATTTCGTAGGGATCCCTATTAAAAAAAAATATAGCCTATACTATTGCCTCATGTATCTGGCTATCGTAAACAAAAATAATTTTTCGGATCGGACTGGTAGTTCTAGAGATTAGCGCGTTTAAACAAACAAACAAAAAACTCTTCCGCTTTTATTACTAGCTGTCTCGCGCGGTTTCACCCGCGATCCCGTGCTAAAAAGTAAAAATAGAGTCAGGCAATGGTGCTCTCTTCTTTCTCGACGGCCCTGGAGGAAACGGGAAAAGTTTTTCCTGAACATATTATTGATGTGCACTTTTAGAGTGGGACGAAAGTACGATGTCCCACTTTGAGTATTTAGTCAAATACTTACTCAAAGGATGTCCCACAACAAATCTGTAGGGGTGTTAAACCGAACTCTTTAGGACTTCCAAGAGAGTAGATATATTATGGGAGGAATGGTAGTTTTACTGGCTGGTGACTTCTGACAAACCAGATCTAATTAGATGGAATCAAAGCTTGTCTCAAATCATCAATCTTAATATGAGCAAATATAAAAGTTAAAAAATTCCCGTGTTAAGTTTTAGTACAATGATCACCATTTTTAACCGACTTCAGAAAAGGAGGAGGTTCTCAATTCGGTTGTATTTTTTTTAAATATTTGTTACCTCTTAACTCCGTCATTTATTAACCGATTTGGAAAATTCTTTTTTATAGAAAAGTCGGTTTAAGTTTTTGTAAAACAGTTTAATTTTACTAAAATATGACCGAATGACTGGTGACTGATAATGAGGACTATGTGAAAGTTTTTTATTTTTTTTTAATTTGTTGGCGTCACACGGCTTGTGTAGGTATTTTGCCATTTTCCAGTTATATTATAAGTTCTAGTCACAATAAATCACGTTCACATAGTCCTCAGTCAGTCACTGTCCATAAAAGTCATGTTTTAGTACAATGGTGATTGTACTAAAACTTTTCACGGACTTCTTGATACAACTTGAGTTTCACTTCACTGGTGTACATGGATTGAACTTTATTGGATAAAATACCACCGATGGCCCTGATTCTGTTGTTCACAACGAAACTTATTTTAATGTCACTATGTCTCTTTCTAACAAAGAACATAAGAAAAGGATGTAAGAAATTTAGTCCTGTCAAATTAGTCCAATGCTTGTTTTCAATATAAATTTAGTCGCCATCTATCGCGGTCACGCCTAAATACACGCAAAATAAGACGGCAAAGATTAATTTGACAACTTAAAATATGTTCTATCCTTTTTCAATCATGTTCGTAAGAAAGAGATGAGATGTGACTAAAATTAGTTTAGTGCGATTTACAACAGAATCGGCACCAATATGCGATATAAAAAACTCAAAATACACGAATTTATGAAAATAAAAATGAAAACGCTATGTCACTCTGCAAGTTCCCGCCAAAAAGTCATGTGAAAGTTAATGTGCGGACTATGTGAAATTGATATAAATAAAATGTATGATATGATACTGATGAAATACTGAAGGACTTTGTATTCATGGTCATAAACAAATAAAAAAAAAATACAAAACGTCAGTATGTCAACGTCAAACATCGTACACACGGCTACAGATCAAGCTATACATTTCCAATATAAGCTGACCTCTCATTGTACGGAAATCCAATACAATGCGAGATCAGCTTATACTGGAAATGTATAGCTTGATGTGTTGCCGTGTGTACGTATGTTAGATGCGTAGGTTAGATGATGTTTTGGACTTTTTGGCGGGAACTTGCAGAGTAACATTCTGTTTTCATTTTTATTTTCATAAATTCGTGTATTTTGAGTTTTATTGCATATTATCGGTGGTATTTTATCCAATAAAGATCATTCATGTGCACCAGTGAAGTGAAATGAAATGAATTATGTGTATCGTGACTTTTCAAGTTGTCTCAAAGAGTCCGTGAAAAGCTTTAGTACAATGACCACCATTGTACTAAAACTTGACTTTGGACGGTGACTATGTGAAAGTTAATGTGCAGACTCTATGAAAATGATATTATAAATAAAGGGGATAGAACCTTTGTGGCATAGCTAGCCGCCGCCATTTTTTTTTTTTTTCAATGTGGCGGCGCACGGTGTAAGTAGTATATTTGGGTAGAAGACACTTATACAAACAAAAAAATTTAAGCAATATGGTGGCCTAAAGTGTCACGTTCCCGAGTTATTTGGAGTCAAAGATCGCCATTAGAGAATAACGACAATAATTTAAAATGAACTTATTACGTGTTTATATGCATTCGATTGTATTCAAATAATAGTTCCTAGGTTGATTGAACTATTTATTAAAATAGAGTAAAACTAGGAGCACGAAAAAACAATATGTTTAATTACTTACCTACTAAACAGCATCGCAATATTCGCTGTTGCTTGGTTAAGGTTCAATTTCCCTTGAGAGCACTGTCGATGATAATTAAATAGACGTCTTGCTTTAGAAAGGTTTATTGGCAACTGAATTTGCATATCAACATACATGAGCTTAAATAACGCATTAACATAAGCCGCAGGAAAGGACTATGATAGTCCTTTTAAAGATACAAATAGATTCAAACTTTAAGTTAGGTTCGCTTACAATTACATGCTAAGTTATATCAGACAACTTCATCACGTTATAACTACCTAACTAAATAATAACATACTCGTGGGCCTTGTAACAATAAAAATCAACATTAGCTTTTCATTAATCTGTGACAATATCGATTGGTAATGCACATAATTTTGTAACACATCGTTTGGTTATATTTTCGCCACTTTTAACGCTATACACTCTGGTCAAACCGTCGGCGCCGGGATGTTTATCTGTAATGCGTCCCATTGACCATTTTCCCGGTGGCAGATTGTCTTGTTTTATGAGTACTATTTCTCCAATCTTAAATTCGTCTTCACGTTTTAACCACTTTGGTCTCTGTTGAAGTCTTGTCAAGTACTCTTTTTGCCATCTCGACCAGAAGTCATTTAGTAATTTCTGAGTGTATTGCCAGCGTGTTAAATTACTCATTTTGGCATCCTTCATGTTGATGTCTGGTACGACGACAGGTGCTTCGTTGATCAAAAAGTGCCCAGGGGTTAGTGGTTGTATGGTATCGTCGTCGATTGGGCACAGTGGACGAGAGTTTAGGCAAGCCTCAATTTCACAGAGAACTGTCGTAATTTCCTCAAACGTCAAGTTGGTACTGAGAATTCTCTTCAGGTGAAACTTTATGGACTTTACGCCGGCTTCCCATAGTCCTCCAAACGTAGGTGAATATGCCGGTATAAAGTGCCACTGTGTTCCGTCGTTGGCAAGTAATTCGGATATATCGCCATCAAATTGCAAGCGTGCTTCTTTCCAGGCTTCAGAAAGATCTTTGTTAGCGCCAACGAAGTTTCGGCCTTGGTCACTCCAGATATTTGTGCATTTTCCTCTTCGTGCACAAAACCTTTTAAATGCGCCTATGAACGCTGCTGAAGTTAAGTCGCCAACCAATTCCAAATGGATTGCTTTCGTTGACATGCATATGAAAATGGCTATATATGCCTTGCAGGACTTAGCTCCTCTGCCCTTAGTCAACAGTATTTGGAATGGTCCAGCAAAATCGACGCCCGAATTAAGGAATGCTCTTGCAGGTTTCACACTCACACTAGGTAAGTCACCCATTACTTGCGTTCTCACTTTAGCATTAAGTTTAGCACATGTCAAACAGCGATGAATGTTTTGCTTGACCAGCGCCTTTGCTCGCAGTATCCAATACTTGGATCTCAGGTAAGTCAACATCAATTGCACACCTCCATGCAACGTCTTCGAGTGAGCTTCTTCGATTAAAAGAGAGGTAAGTTTGCTGTTGTGACCCAAGATGATCGGATGCTTGCTCTCATCACTTAAGTCTGCATTTCTGAGTCGGCCGCCCACCTTGAGGATACCGTACTCATCCAGGTAAGGATCTAATGTTTTTATTTTACTTGATTTTTTTACTCTTTTCTTTATTTTCAGTGATTCTATATCTTCTATAAACTCTTCTTCTTGTGCTTTTTTAATACAGATTTGAAAGGAGAGTTCGAGGTCTTCAGTTGTAAGTATCTTATCTATGTTTTCTTTTAATGTTTTTTGTTTCAGGAATCTTCGGCAGTAAGTGATTGTCCTTAGTAGTTCTATCAATTTGTTAAAGTCATTAAAATGTGTACATAATTTCGTTTCTTCCTTATGTTCATTGTTTGCTAATTTCATAACTTGTACGGTATTCTTCTTCCTTTCTAGATCTGTAGGTATTATGTTTGGTCTAGTGAACTGTATCTTCTGTTGTAGTAACCATTGTGGTCCGTTCCACCACAAGTTGCTCTTCTTAAGATTTGCTACAAACATTCCCCTCGACGCAATATCAGCAGGATAATCTTGCGATTGGACGTGATGCCACTGACTGCAGTTTACGTTAGTTGTAATTTCAACAACACGGTTAGCGACAAACGGTTTCCATTTGTTTGGATCTCCAAATAACCAGGAGATGACAATGGAAGAATCTGTCCAAGCAAAGATATGTGATGCTGGTATTTTCATTGCTTGTCCTACATGCTTCAGTAATCTAGAGAGAAGCAATGCTCCACACAATTCTAGTCTAGGCAAAGAAATGGTCTTCAAGGGAGCTACTCTTGTTCTTGCGGCAATGATGGCCGTCTTAATCGTACCATCTGGGTTAGTGACACGGCAGTACACTACAGCACCATACGCTTGTATGGAAGCATCGCTGAAGCCATGGAGTTCTATGGAATCTTTGTTTGAGTTTGACGTACCCATCCATCTATTTATGTAAATTCCATTTACATTTTCTAAGTCAGATCGTATTGTTAACCATTTCTCTGTCAATGTTGAGTTTAGTGCTTTATCCCAGTCAACTTTCTCCAACCATAACTGTTGAATCAGAATCTTCGCCATTACAATGCAAGGTGCTATCCATCCGAGCGGGTCGTATAACTTTTGGATGTCGGAGAGGATGCTTCGCTTCGTGGTCACATCGCCGATGAGAGGTAAGTTCAGATTGTATTCAAATTGATCTTTTCCTAAATTCCACTGAATACCCAATGCTTTGATTGTTCCATCCACATTCAATTCTAGATGTGCCTTAGATGATCGCTCGCTTGGTTCGATTGTCTCCATGAAATCACGATTGTTAGAGGACCATTTTTTAAGCTCAAAACCACCTAGGTGAAGTAGCTGTTTTAAGTCTTGACTGATTTTGATTGCTTGTTTCAGATCGTCACATCCGGACATGACGTCATCAACGTATAGATCTTCGCGCAACACCCTGGCAGCTTCCGGATACTTATCACCTTCGTCATCCGCCAATTGCATGAGTGTCTTTACTGCGAGATAGGGTGCGGACGCCGTCCCAAAAGTCACAGTTAGGAGTCTATAGTCTATAATCTCTTCCAATGGATCATTTCTCCACAGTATTCTTTGGTAGTCTACGTCTTCTTTATTAATCCAGATCATTCTGTACATTTTCTCAATGTCAGAAACGAAACAAACAGCATGTTGTCGCCACTTAATAATTAGGCTTCTCAGGTCATCTTGAAGTGTTGGACCCAGTAAGAGTTCATCGTTCAACGAAGTGCCGTTAGAACCCTTGCACGAGGCGTTGAAAACGACACGAGTCTTTGTTGTCTCCTTGTCGCTACGTATTACTGCGTGGTGGGGTAAGTATACCGATTTATTATTAAATTTCTTCTTTAGGTATTTCTTCTATGTGTTTAAGTTCTTTATATTCTTCTATTACCCTTTTGTATTCTTGGTTTAGTTCTGTATTTTGATTAAATCTTCTTTCTAGTTGCATGAATCTTCTCATAGCTATTTGTCGCGTATTTCCTTCTGTTGATTTTGGTTCGTTAGTGTTGAACGGTAATTTAACTATGTATCTTCCATATTTGTCTCGCTTGTGTGTCTTCTTAAATATGTCTTCACATAGTTGTTCCTTTTGTGTAAGTTTTCTCTTTGTTTCCGTATCAACTTCCCATATTGTTTTCAGTAAATCTTCTATATCAACTTCTTGTTTCATGGCCGTTAAGGACTTTTCTCGTGCATTGAGTTTCATTGTTATTCCACCCATTAAGATCCAGCCCAGGTAAGTATTTTGAGCACATGGTGTACCTGGTGAACCTTTGATTAGTCCTTCTTTCAGAATTGCTGCATATTCGTCTACACCCAATAACAGATCAATGGTTCCTGATGCATAATAATTTTGATCTGCCAATGGAATGCCTGTTAGATGCGGCCAATCAGTCCCTAGAGTGGTGCTTGTGGGTATGTTGGAGGTCAAGTGCTTGGACATCACGTAGGCTCGGATAGGTAAGTTGAAGTTGGTTTCCCATCGTGACAATACTTGTAACTTGACCTCATGCTTGACTCTTACTTTCATGGATTCCATTCCAGAGACGATAAGATTTACGAGTGTTCTATCTAGTTTCAGGATCTGAGTTGCCTTCTCGCTTATGAAACATGCTTGAGATCCTGAATCTATCAGCGCCTTCAGCACAGTAGTGTGTCCATGTTCACTCTTCAAAATAACGACTGCGGTGGCTAATAGAGATATTTTCTGCCCTTCGTCGTAATGTAATGCAACCACAGTTAAAGTTTTCTTCTCTTCTACATCTGCTTGGCTGGATGTCGCCGATTGCTGAGATTCTACTTGGGGAACCGACGCATCCGTATTCTCAGGTTGATGTAAAAGTGTGTGGTGGCGACGCTTGCAGATGCGACAAGACATTGGCATACGACACTTAAATACCAAATGTCCCGCTCTAAGGCAGTAAAACACAGTTTGTTTGCTTTGACGTGATCTCCTCGTTCATTAATTGTCATCTTATTGAACGTATCACAACGACACAGTGTGTGAACATCCTTACATAAAGCACATGATTTTTGCTTATCATTTTCAGTGGTGGTGGTGTGAAGAACTCGCTGATTGGTATTTTTGGTGTTAGTGGTAGGGGTAACTAGTTCTAGCATACGGTACGTGGCTTCTAGGAACTCACACAAATCCTTCCAGGTGGATAGTTTCTCGGAATTCACCGAGTAGGCAGCCTGTTGCCATTCTTTGTGTGACTCCGGGTCCAACTTCTGCACAACCAGAAATATAAGGATTGGATCCCAGGAGTCGGTAGGCACATTTTGATTATTTAAACTGTTTACAATCTCACTGGTGGTGTCCAGGAGGGCTTTCAGTTGTGCCGCGGATTGATTGGTACACTTCTTTTGCGCAAACAATCGCTTAAGTAGTGCATTCACTATTAGGCGCCTATTACCGTATCGATGTGTCAGCGTTCCCCATGCTTGAACATAATTAGCACCAGTCACTTGAATATTCTTCAATAAAGATGCTGCTTCGCCCGTGACGATAGTCTTCAAGTAGTGTAGTTTTTCCACATCGCTCAATGTTTTACATTCATGAACTAAAGATTCATACAAGTCCTTAAAAGTGGGCCATTCTTCATAGTTACCGGAAAATGATGGGAGTTTTATATTTGGTAGCTTCACTTTTGAATGTACCTTTTCATCACTCGATGTACTGCAGCACGGAGAATGGTTGTCTTTCTTAGTACATAAAGTCAACATGTCTTTCAGATCTCCCAGCATACATAGGTACAAGTCTTCGTGAATAAAGAATTCTTCATTCACAAAATATGGAATCTGTCCCCGTTGATCCCGAGTAGTACACTTTAAAAGGTCTTGATGTGTTTTCTTAAAAGTCGCCCAGTAATCTTCAATTGTTTGAATACGAGTCTGTAGATAGCCTGGTTTAGCCAAACGCTGTTTGGGGCACTTTGTTAGGTTTATTTGAGTTTTCTTCAATAGTGACGCCGTATCTTCTAGTATACTTAATGCTTGTTCTGCTTGAGACGTCATGGTTCATATAAAAACTCAAAATCTTGAAAACACTGATATTTTACGATTGATATATGTTATTGCGATGAACTTTCACTAATAAATAGCTCCAACATGATGATTCTACACCATTCTACTAATGACTTGCATAAAAAACTGCACGAGCGTCGGCTTATCGCTAAGGAATGCGGGTTCTTTTGTTCTCGACGCAGGTGGTGTCCGACAATACACAGGTGAGGTCCTATATGCGGTTCGAATGACCATATGTTGCTTGGTTAAGGTTCAATTTCCCTTGAGCGCACTGTCGATGATAATTAAATAGACGTCTTGCTTTAGAAAGGTTTATTGGCAACTGAATTTGCATATCAACATACATGAGCTTAAATAACGCATTAACATTCGCAATGAACCACAATGTTGTCAAAGTAGCTCGAATCGTGACTTGTTTTCCATCTTGTCATTATTATACAAACAAAAATGACAATACTTGTCCTAAAATCTCATGTTACTAAGTTAATTGGAACTAAAGATGGCTAAATAATGCTCCCTGGGCGACAATATTGAAATAGCGACGTAAATAAATAAACATACCCGGTCCTGCGGCCGCGGGAATAATGTCCATGCTATCCGAGCAGCTACCATTGACGACGGCTCTTATGTATCTGATGGACAAAAAGCTGGCGACCTATTTGCATAATCTCTCGGGAAGCCCGTAAGCTGGTACCTAAATTCGCTAGAAGACCCCTGTGCCAGACCCGATCGAACGCCTTCGCCACATCTAGACTCACGGCCAATGCCTCACCTTGACTCTCGATGGCGAGTGACCAACGGTGCGTGAGATACACAAGGAGGTCACCAGCTGAACGACTGTGGCGGAAGCCATATTGCCGATCGCTCGACAAGTCGTGACTCTCCAGGTATCTTAAAAGTCGCGTATTGATCACTCGCTCCATAATTTTAGAGAGAAGCGAGGTGATGGCGATAGGCCTGTAATTTGTCGGATCTGATCTGTCGCCCTTTTTGGGCACTGGGTGCACGTGGACAGTCTTCCATGAAGACGGTACTTCCATTTTGGTGTAGGAAAGCGCGAAAAGGCGAGTCAGTACTGGACACAGTTCAGGAGCATACCCCTGGTGTTGCAAGCGTCCATAAGCTACGGTAACCGCTTACCGTAGGCGGGCCGTACGCTTGTTTGCTACCTAAGTAGTTTAAAAAAGACCCTTTTGTTTAAAGGTTTGAAGTCACGGCTCGTTTCTATTATGTATTATTTTATTTTTAAAACTGTGATGCAATATTATTTGACCACAATTTATTGCTTAAAAAACAAGAACATAAATTGTACTTAATCAACTTTAAACTATTGTCATTGTTCTCATATTTAATTCCAAATATCTCGGTAACATGAGATTTTAAGACAAATATTGACATTTTTGATTTTATAACGACGACATGGAAAACAAGTCAACCACCACGATCCGAGCCATGGCCGGCTCTAGCCCATGAAGCGCCCGGGTGCAATCAGTACCCTGGCGCCCTCTAGTAGGCGCGCGATCAAAATGGAATACTTCAAATTATATTTTCACCAGTGATCGGAAATTCGGGTGCATTAAAAACCTTCGCCACATATATGCTCATTGCCAATGCCACACCTTGAAACTCGATGGTGAGTTGCGTGTTGATCACTCACTCCATCACTTTAGAGAGGAGGTGATGGCGATTGGCCTGTGATTCGCCGGGTCTGATCTGTCGCCCTTTTTAGGCACTCACTGGGTGCACGTGAGCAGTCTTACACAAAGATGGGACTTCCATTTTAGTATAGGAGGGCACGAAAAGATGCGTTAGTACAGAACACAATTCAGGAGGTAATAATTCGATTTCATTAAAGAGCTTAATTATTTGATGAAAGAGATTGCATTTTGGTGGCGTCGTCGTCGCGAGCGGCGCTTGGCGCCCCCTCAGACCCTGCACTATAGGTAAAGCCGGCCCTGATTCGAGCTACTTGACAACATTGTGTTTCATTGCGAATATTGTGATACGGTTTAGTAGGTAACTAAGCAATGAATATTGTTTTTTCGTGCTCCTTGTTTTACTTTATTCTAATAAATAGTTAAATCAACCTGGGAACTATTATTTGAATACAATCTAATGCATATAAACACGTAATAAGTTCTTTTTTGATGATCGTCGTTATTCTCATATGGTATTCTTTACCTCAAAATATCTCGGAAACGTGACACTTTAGGCCACCATATTGCTTAACATTTTGTGTTTGTATAAGTGTCCTCTATCCAAATATATCACTTACATCGTGCGCCGCGACATTGAAAAAAAATTAAAATGGCGGCGGTCAGCTATGCCAGCTCCCATACAAAAATATTCGTATGTACCCCTTACACGTATGAAATGGCTGTATGGTTGAAAAAAACCCTTGCCTATCCTTTTATGGATGAACAACTACTACTACTTAGATGATGTTTTTTTGTACGAATCTCCTAAATATATCAACAAATATCTCTGAAATTACACAATGGAGCCTTAGACAACTAATTGGAATCCCTAAAATTTATCAATATCATCATAATTGGGGAAAGTGCTACAGGCCGATCCTAACAGCAAAGCAATGGACCTCGAAACACCTTGCATAGGAACAATACCAAAGGATGAAATACAAAATGCAGTCAATGACGACTACGTAGAAATCGAAATACCGTTCGATTTATTCCAATACCTTAGTTCTAGTGAGTGTAATATACAGAGTGTTTGTCGCATATGTTTGTCACCTAATAATAGTGTAATGTTTGGATTGCTCTCAACCAAAGACAGCAATGTTTTGACTGAAATGTTTACAGCTTTGACATCAATTCAGGTAAGGCCTCATTATATTTTCATTATGAAACAACTATAGTAGATTTTTACACATGCAAATCACTTATTTTCCAAAAATTGAAAGTGCAGGTGTTCAGAGAGGATGGTCTGCCAGCATTTATCTGTGAATCATGTCAAACTCAAGTGGTTCACTGCTATGAGTTCAAAAGCAAGTGTGAAAAGTCTGATTATGCATTGAAGTCAGTGCTGAAGGGTGAATTTATTAGCAAAACTGAAAAGATATATGAAAATGATATGTGAGTATTTTACTCTCAAACTTATAGCCTTCCAACCACTATTAATTTCCCAGAAAACCTTTTTTTGAAAAATATAATAAGAAAAGTGTAGACAAACAAATTATTTTTTAATAACCCATTGGTTCTCGCGAGGGATACGCATCCTATTATAACAATTGATGTCATTGTTATATTTTTAACTGCGAGCCAAGGTATTAACTCGTCAGGCGCGATGACCAGACAAGAGAGACCTGCCAGAGTTAAAATTTATATGGAACAGTAACTAAATGACAGTTAATATTAAACCTTGTGTCTGTTACGTCACAGTGGCATTTCGCGCACAATGGCCGCGGTTCCCCTTAAACACAAACGGTCTGTTTAAGGCGTGCGGCGGGTTAAATGTGATTTTATTTGGCTTGGCTTTTCACAAATTTTATGGTAGAAAGTTAGTTTTGATACAAAAGTAATAACTTAAAAGAGATTTAAAGTGTTCATTGCTACAATTTGGTTAAACCAAGCTTAGTATTATATTAATGGAGTAGTAAAATATTTAACATTATATGTAGTAATAAAAGACATTTTGATTTATTTCAGAGAACCAAATGAAACAACCAAAGAAATATTTCCAATAGATATTGAAATCAAAGAAGAAACAGAATTGCAAGAAGGTATTTCTTAAGCTTCTCCCCTAAATTAGGTTTCATATTTAGGAATTTTATTTAAAAATAATAAGCCATATATACCCTAAGCTATTCTCCTACTTAATACTTATAACACAGTTAGCATGGTGGGTTAGATCCTATCATGCCACAGGTTGTGAGTTTGATTCCAGAAACAATATTGACGGGCCAGTTGGCGCAGTTGGTTAAGGTTCACCTTACGGGCCGCAGGTCGTGGGTTCGATTCCCACACAGGACATGCATTTGTGTCCATGAACATGTCTGTATGTCCTGAGTCTGGGTGTAATTATATTTATTAAGTATGTATTTACAAACAAAAAGTAGTATATGTATTATATCAGTTATCTGGTTTCCATAGTACAAGCTCTGCTTAGTTTGGGATCAGATGACCTTGTGTGAGGAAATGTCCCAGGATATTTATTATTTTATTATTAATCAGGAAACTCTTCATTCAAAAGTTTCAATTTATTTTCATTGACTTTATATTACTATAATTCATATTGTATTTCTTACAGATATTCAATATTTGGAGAATCTAGAGGATATTGCCAATGATAATCTGCATATTGTACAAAATACTGCCAAAAGAAAAAAGTATGAAAATATTATTATTTTACCAGGGCGGCATTTAGAGATTAATTTGTTGTTTGTAAAGTTGTAATAATGATATCATATATTTTATATTCCAGAAAAAATCTAGATATTACCATAACAGGTAGGATAACAGTTTTTTTGTGTAGTTCACATGTACTATTTATTATCATTATAATAAGCATTTAATACTTTAATTCTTTGTTTTCAGATTCAAATTCGCTTTTAATAGAGTATGAACCTGGAAAGAAAAACAAATACCTCACATGTACATTTTGTTCTAAGGTAAACCATTCTATTTTGCAGCTCAAATATGATTGTTTTTTTTTGCTATGAATTGAAAAACTTAACGTTACTAAGTTTCTTGCTGGTTCTTCTCAGTTGAAGGCAGACTTACGAGCCGGACTTAACTTCAGTAAATTTGACCTTCATAAGTGCCCATCTGGAGCCTAAATTAAATAGCGTTGAATTCAAGTTTAAAAAAGAAAGCTCACTTAATAAAAAAATATGAGCTATACAGGCTGTTTTTTTTTTCTAGCCATTATGGGCAAATTCTGAACTACATACAGGTGTTAGAGAAAAACGCTGAAAGGAACCTCTAGCTGAATTTTGAAGAAAATAAAAGTGGCATTAACATTTAGTTAAAATAATGAGTAATTTCAGAGACACGGAATTTTATAAATTTTTTTTTTCAAAATGCTGCTTCTACCTCCCATTATGAACAAAATCATGTATGACAATCTTGATCACAAGTTGCTAGAAATTCAGCTCGGGGTTCCTTTCAGCGTTTTTCTCTAAGACCTGTAGTTCAGATGTTGCTGACACTGGCTAAAAAAATTCAGCCTGTATATTGAGACAAAAGAGAACTTTGCTTACTTTTACATAAGGGTTAGACCCTTGTAGCCATTTAAAAATAATCATAATAGTTCTTTTACTTACATATTAGAGGTAACTGAACTATTTATTATTGATTGAATAAAACATCTAAATCATTGATAAACATAGCATTTTTTACTTTACAGAAATTCCATAAGGCAAAAACATTGCATGATCACATAAACAAAAACCATGGGAGTTCAAAGGGGCCATATGGTTGCGAGCAATGTAATCAATCATTTAATTCTGAACATGATCTGTTGGTGCACTCAGCTTTACATTCTAAGGGATCTACCTGGAGTTGTAATCAGTGTCACAAGGAATTTAATGGTATGTTGCATTAAAAAAGCTAGGGCAATCTTATTATGTTACTTTTGATAGCCCATCTATATCCCTAAAAGATACAAACATATATGGCAAGGAGCTCTTAAGAATGTCAAAGCAAAAAGTACCTTATTGCTTCAGAATAAGGTATATCTGTTAAATCTATGGTTATTTTTATAATATATATAGATAAACCTTAATGCAATGAAATAAGGACTACATTTTTTCTATTTACTTGTATAAACATCAAAGGTATTTCTGAGATTTGTAGGGCTATAGTTTAGCGGTCAACTTGCTAAATAAAGACAAGGCAATAAGGCCTTGTTCTCTATGAATTAAACGATTATTTTGATGCATAGTAAATATATATTGTTTGAATGAAATCATTCTGAAGGAACAACAACAGTGTTGGATTTTTATTGTAACAAAGACAAAAATTGGTGCAATTCCCACTTCAAATCGTACCTAATGTCCAGGAACAAACCAAAGACCAATATAAGTGAGCAACTATTTCTTCAAGATATCAATGAAAAGTGATTATTATTTATTAGCTAAGTCTACGCTGCGACGGCACATCCAAAGGCACATGGAATCGAAACCATTCTCGTGTGAGACTTGCGGAAAGATGTTCGTAGAAATGTACGCGCTGCGACGTCATGTGCGCGTCCACACAGGTGAAACGGTCGAGAAGAAACATGCCTGCCATCTCTGTGATAAACGGTAAATAGGTACACGTACAGTGGCCGGCAAGCATCTTGGGGAAAGAGAGACGTAGTTTGAGAAAAGCACAGATCTATGTCTGTGGGGAAAAGTTTACGCACGTAGAGAGAGTGACAGAGAAGTGTTGCGCGTACTACTCCATGCGACAGACAGGGATGCAGAGAACAATTCTCCGGTCTCGCGTTTGTCCGCCAAACAGACTTAAAAATCGATTGCAGTCAAGGTTTTTGCTCAAGAAGTTTGCCGGCGTCTGTTACACTTTTATTTTTTATCTTGGATTTTTATTTCGTGACTTCAAAGTTCATTCTGAATTGCACACTTGTATTCAAAAGGGGTAAAATATGTCTCAAAAATTGTGTTTTGGTATCGGTTTTTGTGTAATATCCAAATAGTCAATAATAACATTAATTCATATAGTATATATGTCGGCGACAGCGACAGCCAAGCGATACAAACACCACGATTAGGGTTCACTGGAATCAGCCGGGCTATTTTGTATCTTTGGTGGTAATCGTAACGAACACCATTAATTATTTCATCCAATGACGCCCACGCGATATGACGTGACGATGACCATTCGCGGGCCCTGATTGGATGAAATTTATTAATGGTGTTCGTTACGATTACCACCAAAGTTACGCGGTAGAGCCCCAGGCAATAAAACAACGTTATGCTTACTATCGCTTCGGAAAAGTCCCGTATGAGGAGAAGAAGCCACGCGCGTTAGAAACTCCTCATGGGCCCCAGTAGCTTTATTGTTATAATTTCACATTAAATTATCACTTCACGTACAGTCTTAATAATAAGCTTCAGAACCGGGTGAATCAATTATTGCACTGAGGTGCGTACAGCTCCAGAGCCTGAATTACTTTGGTACTCCAATACTTCAAAAAGAATATAATCACTACAGTGGGGCCGCTGAGAGAATTCGCCTGACACGTTTTTACCTTACTGATTTAAAATGCAATACACACGTATTGCCCTCGAAAACTTTTTATAAAGTTAATTGTGTTGCCAGTATATTATAATTCTTCATGATAATAGCATGAGCCAACCAAGTCGTAACAATAATCCAATTTCCAACATATATAACGAGTACCGGAAAGGGTATACCCATAAAAGTACACGACTTCTTATGTACTAGGGGCACAGATCGCGAAAGTGAAAATTTGACCCTCATAGCGAGCGCTGACAAGTTGGTTATAACTTTAACTCAACAAACATGGAAGCGAAAATTTGAAATTTATTTTTATCTGAAACTATTTATGGATAGTATACAAGATGTCTTCATCCCTTTTGGGTAGATAAACCCTTTCCGTTACACATTGTATAAATATTAATTAATAACTTGGTTGAAACTGTTAAACCGATTTATTTTCAGAGATCTTAATGTAGAAATACAAATGACAATAACAACAATGACTAATTGATAGTAAGATGTTTTTTTACATTATATTTGTCATTATAACGGAAATTTGTGATAAAGAAATGAATAATTATGATTTATTATGTAAAATGCAATCCATTTTCTTAATGACAACTCAAATGCACAAACAAAGCTATTTCCATTTAATTTGTCTCGTTTATTTTTGTCAAAACGCATAAATATAATATTGCTGATATAAACAGAAAGCGTGGACGCTACTGGGTTTTTATTATACAGTCGAAACTCAACATTAAATTCTCAAGCATACGGTAAAATTTGCATTGCGATGAAATCTTGGCTTAGTTATGAATAACAAGGGATAATTAACAGGGTTAATGTAAGGTTGAAGTAAGATAGTAAAACATGAATGTGACGAACACGCAACCGGTTTTAATATACGTACTTATAATCAAGGATCGACGTAGAATGACATGTGGATTAATAGTATTTTGTCTGTTATTCCGGAATTATAATACAGAATGTGGTTTTCATTATTGCCATATTTGGAGGTTACGGAGGTTGTTTTTAGGGCACCGAGCCAAAAAGGTAAAAAAGGAACCCTTATATTGCCACTTCGTCCGTCTGTCTATCTTTCTGTCCGTCTATCACAGCGATACCTAATAGCCCGACTACACGCTCCGTCTTGCATGCGTACAAAACTGTCCAAAAATAGACGAAACGGTACAGTAGCCACACGTGGGAGTAAGAATGTGCAAACTAGACTGAGCAAAATTCATAGTATTATGAGAGCTCACATTCACATCACACTTTTTGATACATGTGTCGTCGCTCGATAAAAATTTTTGCCGGACAAAAGCGCGGCTTGAATGACCGGCCACACACTCAAGTTTAACCTATGCAAACCGAAACTGCGCATGCCAATCTTCAGCATGTCAAGCTACCGTCTTGTCGTCCACACGCACAGTCTTGTGTAAACTGGTTCGTGCAGTCATGCTTGCATGCAATACGGAGCGTGTAGCTGGGGTAAAAAGGCTTCGTTTCTACATACCAAAATAGGTTTTACTTTCTTTTATATCGCGTATTAGTCCAAAAGACTGACGAAAAAGTGTCAAAAAAATACCATTTCCTCCCTTAAGTCCGAAGTTTGCAGAGCGAAAAACCTGGAATAATTAGGTACAGTTGATTAGCATTGATTTAAATACTTATTACAGGAAAAAAAACAATGTTTCGAACTAGCACTGTTATTTCTAAATCATCAAAATTTTAGATACAAACTTAGTTATGGGGTCCGGTTTTTACAGTTATAGCCCAAGCCAAAAAATATAGAACGCTTCTTAGCGAGCTTTTTTATCTTTTAATATTAAGATTTTTTTTTATTTATTTAACATGAACACACAGCATTTAACAAAAAATTATCAAAAATAGAACTTATATTACTAATACATTTGCCAATAATGAAGATATTCTTGTTATTATTTGTTAAATACTCGTTGGTGTAGGTACAATAAATGGTTATCTAATCTATCTACACGTCCAAGACAGATCGGAATCCTCGGTGAGCGCGTCACACTCAGACTCGCTGTTTTTTTATATCAACATGCAGAAAAAAAATGCAGACCATCCGTCGATTTTTATATCGTAGCAAAATAAACTTTATTTCCTCACAGGTATAGTGAAAATAGCCAATTAGCAGTACACATAGCACGGCACAGCGGCTTGCGTCCGTGCACGTGTACAGTGTGCGGCAAGAGCTTCCCCACGCCGCGGCACCTCGCCTCCCACCGCCTCGTGCACAACGACGACAAGCCTTACCCCTGCCTCTACTGTGACAAGAGGTAGCTATACCAAGTGTTGTCAACTAGCAGTGCAGTACACATAGCACGGTACAGTGTGCGGCAAGAGCTTCCCCACGCCGCGGCACCTCGCCTCCCACCGCCTCGTGCACAACGACGACAAGCCTTACCCCTGCCTCTACTGTGACAAGAGGTAGCTATACCAAGTGTTGTCAACTAGCAGTGCAGTACACATAGCACGGTACAGTGTGCGGCAAGAGCTTCCCCACGCCGCGGCACCTCGCCTCCCACCGCCTCGTGCACAACGACGACAAGCCTTACCCCTGCCTCTACTGTGACAAGAGGTAGCTATACCAAGTGTTGTCAACTAGCAGTGCAGTACACATAGCACGGTACAGTGTGCGGCAAGAGCTTCCCCACGCCGCGGCACCTCGCCTCCCACCGCCTCGTGCACAACGACGACAAGCCTTACCCCTGCCTCTACTGTGACAAGAGGTAGCTATACCAAGTGTTGTCAACTAGCAGTGCAGTACACATAGCACGGTACAGTGTGCGGCAAGAGCTTCCCCACGCCGCGGCACCTCGCCTCCCACCGCCTCGTGCACAACGACGACAAGCCTTACCCCTGCCTCTACTGTGACAAGAGGTAGCTATACCAAGTGTTGTCAACTAGCAGTGCAGTACACATAGCACGGTACAGTGTGCGGCAAGAGCTTCCCCACGCCGCGGCACCTCGCCTCCCACCGCCTCGTGCACAACGACGACAAGCCTTACCCCTGCCTCTACTGTGACAAGAGGTAGCTATACCAAGTGTTGTCAACTAGCAGTGCAGTACACATAGCACGGTACAGTGTGCGGCAAGAGCTTCCCCACGCCGCGGCACCTCGCCTCCCACCGCCTCGTGCACAACGACGACAAGCCTTACCCCTGCCTCTACTGTGACAAGAGGTAGCTATACCAAGTGTTGTCAACTAGCAGTGCAGTACACATAGCACGGTACAGTGTGCGGCAAGAGCTTCCCCACGCCGCGGCACCTCGCCTCCCACCGCCTCGTGCACAACGACGACAAGCCTTACCCCTGCCTCTACTGTGACAAGAGGTAGCTATACCAAGTGTTGTCAACTAGCAGTGCAGTACACATAGCACGGTACAGTGTGCGGCAAGAGCTTCCCCACGCCGCGGCACCTCGCCTCCCACCGCCTCGTGCACAACGACGACAAGCCTTACCCCTGCCTCTACTGTGACAAGAGGTAGCTATACCAAGTGTTGTCAACTAGCAGTGCAGTACACATAGCACGGTACAGTGTGCGGCAAGAGCTTCCCCACGCCGCGGCACCTCGCCTCCCACCGCCTCGTGCACAACGACGACAAGCCTTACCCCTGCCTCTACTGTGACAAGAGGTAGCTATACCAAGTGTTGTCAACTAGCAGTGCAGTACACATAGCACGGTACAGTGTGCGGCAAGAGCTTCCCCACGCCGCGGCACCTCGCCTCCCACCGCCTCGTGCACAACGACGACAAGCCTTACCCCTGCCTCTACTGTGACAAGAGGTAGCTATACCAAGTGTTGTCAACTAGCAGTGCAGTACACATAGCACGGTACAGTGTGCGGCAAGAGCTTCCCCACGCCGCGGCACACCGTGTATAGAGAGGCGCAAGGCTAAAGGCATCGAACAATTTTATTTTATTTTTCAGATTCCGTCACGAGTCGACCCGCAACACTCACCATCGCACCCACACCGGCGAGAAGCCGTACGTGTGCTCCTTCTGCGGCAAGACCTTCATACAGAACTCCAATCTCACTCTGCACATGCGGACACATACAGGTACATAAAATATAATAATAATAAATAAGCCTTTATTGCTGAACAAAATATTTCACAAGTAAGCAATCCCTTAATCTAGATACAAAGCCTTCTTTGAAGATAAATCTTAATTTAACAATAAACTTAAATATAAACATAATTTAGTTAAATACTATCATCGACCGGCAACCCGTTTAAATCTTCAACTTGTCTATAGACATAAGCCTCCTCTAAAGATTTCCATTCTTCCCTATTTTTGGCCTTTCTGGCCCATAATACACCTGCCGTTCTTTTCAGATCATCTTCCCACCTCTTTATTTGTCTTCCTCTGTTTCTTTTGCTCACCCTGTCACCAATCTAGTCCATTTATCTTTTTTGTCCCGTATCATATGTCCTGACCAACGCCATTTGAGTTTCTTAATACTTGTTTCCACATCTTTGAATTTAGTCATGTTCTTAGTATATTTAAGACTGCGTATAAAGCAAAATAACAATCTTAGAATTGAAATTTAACCAAGTAAATAGTATTTAAATGTAAAAATATTTTTATATGGGTATTTTCATTATATACGCGAGGGTTCTATCTGAGCAAAAACATAATGGAATGAAATTTCCTCGATAGAAAAATACCTCTAATAATAATGAATTTTCAGTTTTATTCGTTCATGGTGTATCAAATTAAGACAAAAATTCGATAAATAATATCACTAACATATGACCTAGGGCTGCTACTAACGATTTTTTAAAATATTCTATACTTTACGAGTTATTTAGATAAAAAGCGCTTAGCTCATTTTTGTTCCGCGGAACACGCTATCTCCATCTCATCTGCACGCGAAGATTAGACATAAGTTTGTTTCATCTGACATTGCCATATTTTTCTGGCTTGGTAAGCACTCTTAAGTTTCACTTTATCTCTTAGCTTTACACCCAAGACGCTTCTCTCTATGCTATTCTGGCACACCTTCAGTTTATTTAATTGTTTGTTAGTTAGGGCCCAAGACTGACAGGCATACGTTAGGCATGGCAGAATACAAGCATTATATACTCTCTGTTTGTGGTGCATGGCCATATCCTTGTTTTTCATAACTTCGTTAAGTGCCCAATACCTTTTCCAGGTGTCTCTTCTCCCACTCTTCTCTCTATTTCTTTAGTTGTGCTGTCTTTATTAGATATTAACTGGCCTAGATAAATATATTCATCTACGTATTCAATAATTTCTCCATTAACTCTAATGTCACATAAAATATACAAGTTGACAATTATACTTCTTATAAGTCAATTGGCAATCTATACATAATCTGCCAAAAAGAAAAATGTTGTGCGGATTATTAACTTGAATTTAAATTATTACCTTCTTGAATTTGAATCTTAAATGCGTTACTCCAGACTATTTTTCTCTAGAAATTCCTTAATCCAATAAATCAAACTTTTTATTACATGTGGCCGGCCTACTACGTGCATATTTATAGCAATAGAAAGTATTTCTTTAAAGAGTAAAGATTGATGTTTGTTGGTGGCAGGTGAACGTCCATATTCGTGCAATAAATGCGATCGTAAGTTCACGTCCGGATCGTCGCTGAAGGCCCACGAGCGCACACACACGGGCGAACGCCCTTACAGCTGCAATATATGTGGGAAAAGGTATGTTGCTAACTAGTACCCGGGTAATTAATACTACCTAGGCGACTAGGCTTTGCTCAAAATCTCGGAAAAACAGGTTTTCCCTGAGATAAGACCTAGCTAGGACGATTTTTCGCCCCCAATAAATAACCCACATATAGCAAATTTCATCAAAATCGTTAGAGCCGTTTTCGAGATTCCAAAACATTATAATAAATATTGTTTTATACGAACAAATATGCTCCAAGACGACCTCAATAGCGTATCTGATTGTAAGCCAATGTGAAGTGTGGAATCAAAGTAAATGAGACTAAATCAGTTCATGTTACATTCACACTAAGACGCAAGACCTGTCCTCCAATCCAAATAAACGAAGTCCAAATTCTGCAGGAGAATGACGTTAAATATCTAGGACTACACCTGGACAGACGCCTGACGTGGTTAAAACATATACAAACGAAAAGAAAGCAACTTGGAATTGTTCTTCAAAAATATCACTGGATGCTACACAGAAAATCTCACAATGGACCTTTGGAATACAGTTGTGGGGAACCAGCTCTAAATCAAACATCAATATCATACAAAGATTCCAGTCAAAAGTCCTACGTATGATTGCTAATGCACGCTATGTAGGTATGTAGCCAACGAAACTCTTCATAAGTTGAGGAAGTGACCAAAAAGATAACTTTTAGCTATAAAAAAAGAATAAGTAGCCTGCCAGCCAAATGAAGAAGCCCAGAAATTAATGTCAGAGACCAATGTGATCAGACGATTAAAAAGGAAAAAGCCCCTTTAACCACATATGAAGGAATTCAATAAATGGATGCTTTGATGGATGCATACCTTACATGACCTACAATTATTTCCACACAAGTTACTGAATGTCCTTTGTGAGACAGATTGTAAAGAAAATGGAGTAAAAAGAAATATTAATAAATATTTATAGTTTAATAGGATAGGATTAGGGAAATAAATGGCTCATCAAGTCAGGAATTGATATACCTTGCCATGCAAGTGAGGCCTTTAAATCGTATGCGTTAAAGTAAATTTTACAATGACAAGATAAAATAATTGACGCCTCGCGGCAAGCGCGCTTGCCGCTACAAGCCTCTAGTCCTGCTGACCACTCGCTTCCAGCGAGCGGTCCGCTCCCTTGCTGCGTGACACCAGCAAGCGGTATCTTGCCATAGCCGCGCCACCAATTTCACCGGCGCCGCGCCGCCCGCGAGCTGCCACCTCGCAGGCGGCGCTGCGATGGAGCGGTCATGATATAGTGGGCGATGACCCTATGGGCATAAAAGTCATCTGAAGTTCCTTCTGATTCGTGTAAAAAACGAATATCAGAAGAAAACATATCTCGAGGCAATTGCAGAATACCGCAGCCAAATTGTTGGTTCACGCGAGGGACGTGCGCGCAACCTATAATAACAATTGATATCATTGTTATCTTTTTAACCTCGATCCAAAGGATTAATTTTGTGTTCCCCGGTTGTTGCAAGCATTCATATGGCTACGGTAACCGCTTACCACAAGGTGGGCCGTATGCTTGTTTGCTGAATCCGTAGTATATTTATTTTTTAAATGGTCTTATGAAAAGCAATACCCTCCTATGGAGAGTCGGGTTTATAACCTTTATAGCAAAAGTTTTGTATAATGTAAAGGTTCGCGCGCATGAACATGAACGCGCACATGCGGCTGCACACGGGCGAGCGGCCCCACGCGTGCGGCGCCTGCCACAAGACCTTCGTCTCCGCCTGGAGGCTCAGGGACCACGAGCGGATGCACACTGGTACTTACTGTCCACATCACACAGTTAATGTTAAGGTTCGCGCACATGCGGCTGCACACGGGCGAGCGGCCCCACGCGTGCGGCGCCTGCCACAAGACCTTCGTCTCCGCCTGGAGGCTCAGGGACCACGAGCGGATGCACACTGGTACTTACTGTCCACATCACACAGTTAATGTTAAGGTTCGCGCACATGCGGCTGCACACGGGCGAGCGGCCCCACGCGTGCGGCGCCTGCCACAAGACCTTCGTCTCCGCCTGGAGGCTCAGGGACCACGAGCGGATGCACACTGGTACTTACTGTCCACATCACACAGTTAATGTTAAGGTTCGCGCACATGCGGCTGCACACGGGCGAGCGGCCCCACGCGTGCGGCGCCTGCCACAAGACCTTCGTCTCCGCCTGGAGGCTCAGGGACCACGAGCGGATGCACACTGGTACTTACTGTCCACATCACACAGTTAATGTTAAGGTTCGCGCACATGCGGCTGCACACGGGCGAGCGGCCCCACGCGTGCGGCGCCTGCCACAAGACCTTCGTCTCCGCCTGGAGGCTCAGGGACCACGAGCGGATGCACACTGGTACTTACTGTCCACATCACACAGTTAATGTTAAGGTTCGCGCACATGCGGCTGCACACGGGCGAGCGGCCCCACGCGTGCGGCGCCTGCCACAAGACCTTCGTCTCCGCCTGGAGGCTCAGGGACCACGAGCGGATGCACACTGGTACTTACTGTCCACATCACACAGTTAATGTTAAGGTTCGCGCACATGCGGCTGCACACGGGCGAGCGGCCCCACGCGTGCGGCGCCTGCCACAAGACCTTCGTCTCCGCCTGGAGGCTCAGGGACCACGAGCGGATGCACACTGGTACTTACTGTCCACATCACACAGTTAATGTTAAGGTTCGCGCACATGCGGCTGCACACGGGCGAGCGGCCCCACGCGTGCGGCGCCTGCCACAAGACCTTCGTCTCCGCCTGGAGGCTCAGGGACCACGAGCGGATGCACACTGGTACTTACTGTCCACATCACACAGTTAATGTTAAGGTTCGCGCACATGCGGCTGCACACGGGCGAGCGGCCCCACGCGTGCGGCGCCTGCCACAAGACCTTCGTCTCCGCCTGGAGGCTCAGGGACCACGAGCGGATGCACACTGGTACTTACTGTCCACATACCTACATCACACACCACAGTTCCCTTCGCTATTATCTTTATTAGGGTTCCGAACCAAAATGTTAAAAATGAACCCTTATGGTGCCACTCCGTCCGCGCACAGCGCTGTCACAGCGCTTTATTTATATAGCAACCACTGATGCTATCGATTTGAAATTTAGAATGTTTATAAATATTGCTGGCCCACACATATTACATTTTTATTTTCTTTGCAAAGGGGACCGGAATGAGGGACCGAAATTTCAAAGTGGGGCTATAAAATTAAATAGCAATAATCATATGAATAGCTTCATTTTTATATTCCAAATCGGTTTTTATTTTCTTTTATGTTGCATAGTTTTTGACATAATATGATAAAAAATGACAAAAAAAAAAACATTCCCACTCTTGTCTCCTTTTATCTTTTGTGAGAGAAATAAATAATAATTATTATTATTATCTCCGATGTTCGCAAAGCCAAAAATCTGAAATAATTACACTAGATAGACATTGATGTAAATAGAACTATGGTCCTAACTAGCAGTTTTTTCGAAATCAACAAAATTCTTTCACAAACAAATTTAGTTGCAGTCCGGTTTTTTTCTATTATTAGGGCCACCAAGAAATTATACTCCTACGACGGTCGGAACCATGGCGAGACAGATTCAGACTCTTGGCCGGTTTTTATTTTTTACTAGCTGAAGCCCGGTTTACTGACACTCTCCCCCAATTGTAATTTTATTAGATTAATACTATTGATAGGCTTAGTTATGTTTTATCAGTCTTATGATGATGTGGCCAAAGTTAATAAACACACAATGCCTATAAAATGGAGGGAATGGTGGTACCCTTAAGTTTCCCTAGAAACCATGCGAAAACTGCATAATTTTATGAAATAATTTTACATCCTCAGGTGAAAGACCATTCGAATGTGCGATCTGTTCAAAGAAATTCCCATCGAGGTCACATTTAGTGAAACACATCAAAACACACCAGATGAAGAGGAATAAAGTTCCACCAAGAGACTTGATCATCGTTCAAAATAACCTCGGATCCATTGATACTATTGGCTACAAGGACAAACCAGGGACCAAGGACGATCAAAATTCAGAGGAAATATCTATTGCAACCAATGATGCCATATGTGAAACAATTTCCAATCGAGATTTAGAAACTCAGGAAATTCCGATGGAGGTATCTGGAGAGTTAGTTCTTCAGGACGATAGTAATAACAGAACAGAATTATTAGTTGTTGACAACAGTAAGACAGATGCTAACGATGTATGCTTGAATGGAATCAGTGCAATTAATAATGATATAAATTATTCTAATGATGTGAATTTAGTGACGCTAAATGAAGGTGGTGTGAGCATTACATCCGCCGCCATGTTGGAAGGATCTACAGTTAAACTGTACCAATTAGACCAAAGTTTAGTACAAATACACAGTTCCGGTGGACAAGTAACGATAAGTAAAATTACTAGTAAAATGACTGCGAACTTTTAAATACTTGGCACATTTCACACTTGAGTTTACACCCGTTATTTGAGTCTTACAACTAGAAATAAATATTGTAAATGTAATTCATGTTTATTTGATAATTGTTGTTCATGTTCAAGTGCAGTATTAGTTTTTCATTCTTAGTGACCAATCAGAAGTGTGTATAGTTTTCGTGAAACTGATGTGTTATAGCTAGAGAGCCAGTACAAAAGCAGATATTACATATTTCAACAAACCTAAGATTTTGTCCAGTTACTCTCCTATACCTTCACATGTAGGCTTTGATTTTTGTAGACGATCACTAAACAATACGGTATTTAAATAAATATTGTCTAACTATTGGCGTTTACGTGTAGTTGTGACCATCAGGTCTAAGCTGAATCCTAGCGTTCCATCTCTCGAGATCTATGGTTATAAACCTAAAATTTCGTACAAATTCCATTGAAAATCACTTAGAAAAAGTCGTTAGTTGTGTATAACAGGTGTAAATAGACCCCTTCTAAATAAGTCCGCATATTGTGACTGGCAACTACGGAACCCTACACTATGCCGGGCCCGACACGCACTTGGATGGTTTTTCATATTCCTAATTGTATACCTATTCAATGGCATGCAGATTAAATAGATCGAAAAGTGAGTACTTTACATACGTTTCCTCCGGCTGGAGGTAAGGTTTCACTGTCTGCCGGATGGTTATCACCGGAGAAAACGTCTGCCTTGCTAAATATAAGCTTATGATACTGTTAAGAATAAAAAAAAAAACAGATTTGTTAAAATATGTTTGAAATTGAAAAAAAAAATCACTTTTAAACGTGTCTGCCGTGATGTTACCACCACCACAATCGTCTGCCATTTTATTTTTCAATAGCAACAGAAGTATATTTTAACATATAATGACACTAATGCCAGCTTTGTTGAAATACTGTTGAACTTCATAAGATTTTTGTACCTTTGACACCTGATTAACTCTGAACCCACCGCGACCGGTCTTAGATAGTCCCCATCTCATGTACAGTAGGTATAGGAGAGTAACTGGACAAAATGTAAGGTTTGTTGAAGTATGTACTATCTGCTTTTCACCGGTTCTCTAGCTATTATACAGTGATGAATGTTGAACCAAAATAAAAATATTGAAAATTATAACTTTGTAATAAATTGCCATCACTTACCTTACGGTATGTAAGTTATGGGGAAGGATTCGTTAGATTTAATTGCAAGAAAAGTCGTTTTGGAAACAATTATTTTATTTTACATAAATAAAAATACTTTGAAACTGGATCTATCTCTACATAAATGCGTGAAGGTTCAGAACCATGAACCTTTATTTGCCACATCAAACTTTTTAATGTTTAGAAGCATTGAGTCATAAATTTCTTTAGCGTTTCTATTCTGACCATAATAATCTACAAATTCGCCATTTGGGTTCACTAGATAAATGATAATTGTGTGGTCCACCTGAAACATGAGAAAACAAGACCTGTAGAGTGACAACATTTCTTAAGCAATAAAGGATAGCAGGCATACAATTCCGAATGGTCAACCACTAAATATCTAACTGGTCCACTTAATTGCTTTGAAAAAAGTGACTGTCTGCTTCGTCTTGTGAGTGTGGCTTGCGCCTAAGCTTTTATACAAAATGCAATTGAAAAAGATATGACGTATGGCAGGGGTACACATGGCTACAGATCAAGCTATACATGGGTACACATGGCTACAGATAAAGCTATACATTTCCAGTATAAGCTGATCTCGCATTGTATAGGATTACCGTACAATCAGAGGTCAGCTTATAATGGAAATTCATAGCTTGATCTGTAGTCGTGCATACTCAAGGTAGGTGAACCACAAAATATTTAGGCAGCAAGTTATCGACTGTTAATGAAACAAAAACAATGTTTATTTAAAGAATTGGCAATCAAACTGCAATGTAAAAGTATAGTTTAGGATCCTCCTCCCTTAGGATTTCGATGCACCTAGAATATTTTTTATTTTTTTTTTCAATTTTCAATTGCTCTTGTGATCGACTGGTTGAGAACCCCTGGCTTGTGGAAGTCTCTTTAGTGATGGTCTTTGTGCTAAATATTCTTTATTCAAATTAGCCTGATGTACTCACAATGTAGTCATCGTCAACATCCTGTGGTCCTGCACTAAAGTAGACACGGTAAGACTTGCAGGCCTTCTGCACTTGTTCCTTAGTGCCCGTCAGACCCAGAAACCGAGGTGAGAATTCCTTACAGTATCTGTGCAAGAAAGACATTTATTTCATAAATTTTGCTTTATGGGGTTTTGGGGGGCAAAAAATTTACCTAACTTGGTCTCATCTCTGGGAAAAGGAAAAAAAATAGAACAAAGCTCGAGGTATGGGTAAGATCAGTAATTTCACTGCAGCATGTAATAAGTGCTAGGCCTGTGTGTACAGGATATAGATTCCAATTGCCTCATGCATGCCTTTCCCAAGTGGCAACAAGTATTCCTTCACTCAAGGTACTTACTTTCCAACAATCTCTGGTGTATCTCTCTGAGGATCTACCGATATGAAGACAGGCTGTAGTGGTGGTGATGATGAGGTCTTGTCTGTAAAACAATATTACGTAAATACAAAATGTATAGAAGAAATAAAATTAGATGTTTTTGTGAGAATACATTTACAACTACATATTTCTTTTCATCACACTCGCTTTCCTCGCAAGTGTGTTGAAAAACATTGTATGACACGGGTGTGTATTGATTATTACACTTTCAGCTGCATTATTGGCTTAATACCACCTGGAGTGTTACTAATCAACTTTGCACACATGTATCATAATGTAATATTATAGACAAGATAACAATTTACTTCTTTATATTACATAGGAGTTGAAATCACATCACACCTTCATAGTTCACTTTTGAATTATTAATACATTTTTTTTTTTTTTTTTTTTTTTTGGTTTACTTTTAAATCTAGGTTAGGTTTTTAATTGATAAGTTCCAGATAAACAATTTCAAGTGTATAATAAAATATTACCATGCATGTCAACAACTTCAGCCAATTTCTCAAGTTCATCTGGACATATATCAGGACAGTGTGTGAATCCAAAATAAATTAACAACCATTTTCCTAATAAGTCTGTACTTTTCACAACTTTGCCCTGAAAAAGATAAGGAAAAATTTTAATAGTATGTATATAGGTATTTATTAGTTATGGAGGTATGTTTTGTTGTGACAAAGGGGGGTTATACTGGTGCTTTTAAGCACAAGCAGAGTAATGAGGCCCAAAATTTTTATCACAAGTCAGGAGATGTAAGTTTTAAAACAGATATAGCGGATTAAGTTACAGATCCTCAAATACCAAGAATGTTTTAAAGCAGTTAAATTCTCAGATTTAAGTTTAAAATACTAGCATGATTTAAGTACTTTACCTCAGAGTCAACTAATTCAAAATCACCTCCTATCTTTGCCTTCCCAAGTTGTTTTTTTCTTTCCCGGTCAAGTGCTTCTTGTTTCTCTTTCCTTACATACAGCATGAAGCCAGTAAGACCTCCACCTACTAGCGCTGTTGCTGCCATGGACTTCCATGTTACAGGTCCAATAAATTTTGTTGGTTTTCTTTTAGGAGGCATTGCACACTGCCTTATAGATGAAGTGCTAAACGCACGATAGAGCCTGCTCGGGCTCCTTAACATGGAGTTCATTGTTTGGGTTATGTGACCCTTAGACCTATGAAATAGATTTAATTCACCAACTAAAAACTACAAGATATCAAAGCCGGGTTATCTTCAAAAATAGTCAGAAACTGAGATAAATTGAGAACGAATTGAAATCTTGCTGACAGCCTGACAGTGACAGTGAGTGTCACTTGTCAGTAGTAATAGTTTATTGAGTTTATTCATCCATAAAATGATAGGCAAGGGTTTTTTCAACCATACAGCCATTTCATACGTGTAATTTTATATAATATCATTTTCATAGAGTCTGCACATTAACTTTCACATAGTCACCGTCCAAAGTCATGTTTTAGTACAATGGTGGTCATTGTACTAAAGCTTTTCACGGACTCATTGAGACAACTTGAAAAGTCACGATACACATAATTCATTTCATTTCACTTCACTGGTGCACATGAATGATCTTTATTGGATAAAATACCACCGATAATATGCAATAAAACCAAAATACACGAATTTATGAAATTTAAAATGAAAACACAACTTCACTCTGCAAGTTCCCGCCAAAAAGTCCGTGTCACTTGTCACTTGTCTGTCAGCCGTTCCCAGAGTTGCCTGATAATAATGTGACAAATCCTACGTTTCGTTGGCTAATGGCAACGTATAGAGCTCTAAAAAGTACAATTGGATTTTTTGCAGGGAACTTGCAGTGACGTTGCGTTATCATTTTAATTTTATAAATTCGTGTATTTTGAATTTTATTGCATATTATCGGTGGTATTTTATCCAATAAAGATCAATCCATGTGCACCAGTGAAGTGAAATGAATTACCTATGTGTATCGTGACTTTTCAAATTGTCTCAAAAAGTCCGTGAAGAGTTTTAGTACAATGACCACCATTGTAGTAAAACATTACTTTTATGGACGGTGACAGGACTAGGTGAAAGTGATTAATATAACTCGACGCTGGCAGAAATAAGTCTTAATTTGGATTTGGTTGCCCAACTTAAAACGAAGAAGGAGAAGAAGATATTTATAATTATTATGTTATTTTTGAATCCTAAGCTATTTTATAAAAGCATTTAGTGTAACAAGTTTGAAGGTGTTCAAGACAAATTATGTGCTGGTGGCTCGCTTCGTTCTCGGCTCGCCTAGCGTAGACCCACCTCATGACACTTTTTTGAATTCAGCGGAAGAGCGACGTGTTCCATAGAAAATTACTGACGAATAATAATTCTACCAAAATGAATAATCACGTTAGCGTAGCGAAAACCTAAGAACCACATTTTTTTATCTGCTGAATGTAAAAAAAAAATCATTTGTCGTTATTTTATACTTTTTAGTGTAAATTCACGAGTGAAGGCAGTTTATTTTTGTTATAAATTTTATTTTTCAATAATAAGGAACCTCAAAAATTCAGAATAAAACGGTACAATATTATTTTGTTAATTTACAGAAAATCTAATAATATATATAAAATGCTTTTGTGGGTACGTAAATACGGAGTTTTCTCAATCACCGCCAACCCCAATCAACTTCCTGTTGGGATGGTAAATACCCCTTGGTCTCCAGGTGGTAGTAAGGGAGTTTGGTCGCGGTGGGTGGAAGGGGGTGGTTGTGGGTGGCGAAAATGTTAAAACACATATTGCTGTCCTTTTCTAACGCATGAGGACTTCTGAAAAGATCTCAAAATTTCTGGAAAGGTAAGTTCCAAAATGTGTAAAACGGTTATAATCGATCTGGAATGTATTAGAAAGTTCAACAAATATCTGGAATGATCTAGAAAATTCTAGAGTGAATGCAAACTATTAGGATCGGGAAAATTCCAAAATGAGTGCAATTGATTATGATCGATTTAGAATGTTCGAGAAAGGTCTAGAAATTTCTAGAATGATCTAGGAAGTTCCAAAATGAGCGAAATTTATTATGATCGATTTAGAATGTTCGAGAAAGTTCTAAAATGAGTGCAATTTAAAATGTTAGAGAAAGTTCAAATTTTTTTTGGATTGATCAGGAAAGTTCCAAAATGTGTACGAGTCACTACGAGTGTTATTATTGATCTAACTAAAAGAACCAAATCGAAATCGAAAATATAAATCTATAATATCTGTTAAAAATGTATCCTTATCAATGATATTTATTATAATATCATTGATCCTTATATATTTTTTATACCACTAAATATGCGATGTATTTTAACCCGAGCAACGCCGGGATTCGCTGCTAGTACTACTATAAGTATGCATCTATTCATATTTTTCATACTAATAACTTAGTACATTATGATACATGTGTGCAAAGTTGGTAAATACAGACGAGGCGGTAATGATCAATGCACACGCGTGTCATACGACGTTTTTCAACACTTGCGAGGAAAAAACAGACTTGTATTTCTTGGACTAGAGTTTTTGATAATAATCAACCACACAATGAGAACGTTAACAAATATGGCGCACGCAATGACGCAATGTTGAAAATGACTTTTCGACTTAACTCTCCGACTACCTACTTAATAATAGGTTTTTACCTATGAAATTGCCGTCCTGCAGTAAAGGCCATTTCAAATCAAAATAATTTTTGTTTGGCTAAGAATTCTAATTTCAAATTAATTTTATTTTAAAAACATGGAATTATTTTTCCAAAAGTAGTCATTTGTTTATTGATTAGTGTTACATTTTCATCGCATTTCAATCTATTTCGTCATCATGGATACGTTAAAAATTCGAGTAATTATGGAATATGAGTACCGTCGTGGCAGCAACGCGGCACAAGCGGCACGCAACATCAACGACGTTTACGGAGCTAACACTACAAACCAACGCACCACCTGTTATTGGTTTGCTCGCATACGTTCTGGGAATTTCGACCTGAAAAATGAACCTCGCGGTCGTCCGAAGACGACAATGACGAATTAAAGGCGATTATGGAAGCTAATGATACACAATCGACGGCTGAATTAGCAGCAGCTTTCGACGTTAGCGTCAAAACAATATTGGTCCATTTGCGTCAAATTGGCAAGGTAAAAAAGCTTGACAAATGGGTGCCCCACGAACTCAATGATCGCCAGCGCGAAGTACGCGTCGAAACGTGCATTGCACTGCTCAACAGACACACAAATGAAGGAATTTTGAACCGCATTGTTACCTGCGATGAAAAATAGATTCTGTTTGATAACCGCAAGCGCTCAGCAAGTTGGTTGGATCCTGGTTCAGCACCTAAACAATGCCCTAAACGAAAACTTACCCCTAGAAAAGTAATGGTCACTGTTTGGTGGTCTAGCGCCGGTGTGATTCATCACAGCTTCTTACCAAACGGGGTGAGCATTACTGCAGATGTGTACTGTGAAGAACTGAAAGCTGGCACATCTCCAACCAGCATTGGTCAATCGCTCGTCTCCGCTGCTCCTGCACGATAACGCGCGACCTCATACTGCACAGCAGACGGTCTCCAAGTTGCAAGAACTGGGGTTGGAAGTTCTCCGTTTTCCGCCCTACTCACCAGACCTTGCGCCTACAGACTACTACTTTTTCCAGAATTTGGATAACTTCTTGGCGGGAAAAAAATTCAATACCCGAGAGGCAGTACAAAATGCCTTTGAAGAATTTGTTGCCTCCTGTCCAGCTGATTTCTTTATGAAGGGCATCAATAAACTGCCACTGCGTTGGCAAAAATGCATTGATTGCATGGGTGATTACTTCGATTAATACAAATAAAAAATACATGAAAAAAATCGTTTAAATTTTTTCATACAAAACGGCAATTTCATAGGTAAAGACCTAATATATTGTAGTTATCTTGAGACTAAGCATGTATTATATTATTATTTGGACTAAGCCTCTAAACCACGATTGGACAGGACACGATCGAAAACCGAGCGCGGGCTAAGTCATTTAAAATGTTCAAAATGCGGCGAGCGGTCTGCAGATAAGTACCTATTTGCTGCTAAAAGCAGCATTTAGGTACTTATGTATTAGGTACTTAGGTATTGCAGCATTTTTATATCGCCCAGCCTTATAGTTTCGTCATGTCCGTCTACCTGTATGTCACAGCCATTTTACTTGTAAACTCTATAATTAATAGTAGGTACATTATGATACATGTGTGCAAAGTTAGTCATTACACACAAGGTGGTGTGAAAAAATAACAGGGAATTAACTTAGTCCTAAATAATAAATAGAAACTATCACGCTTACAGTGTTTTCTGAATTTACGAGCTATAGCTGACCAAAATATCTTGCCGGTAACGAACTCCATTTCCCAAGCATCTGATGTAGTACCTACCAGACAATAACTACTTAACCTACCTATGGATAAGCTAAATGAATGCGACAGCGTTGCTGGACCGGAAAAGTACGCACTGAGGTACGCACACTTGGTGCGGCCTCGCTATATTAGTTGTTGGCTCAGCAAAACTGTGTTCGTTCGGAATTGCATCGTACAGCTATAAGGTAGGTTTAGGTACAGATTTTTATTCTATAGTGCACATACTAAACCAGGGTATGTGCACTATAGGGTAGGTAAGTACCGAAAGAATAATTAAAGTATAATAACAAATAATAAATAAATAAATATCCTGGGACTTTCCTCAACTAAGTAGGTCATCTGATCCTAAACTAAGCAGAGCTTGTACTATGGAAACCAGGTAATTGATATAATACATATACTACTTTTTGTTTGTAAATACGAACTTTAATATACATCAATACACCCATGACTCAGAACATACATACATGTTCATGCACACAAATGCATGTCCTGTGTGGGAATCGAACCCACGACCTGGGGCGCGATAGGTGGAATTAACCAGAGTCTTAACCAACCGCGCCAGCTGGCCCGGTTATTAATAATTATTACCTACCATTCACAAACTTACCTAATAATTTAAATAGATACTTTTAAGTGCTAATTTAAAAGAATTTCGAAATTTTGGTGGATCGTGCGCCTTTATAATGAAAAATCTAGGGGCGGTACTAACAAAACCGCAACCCTGCGGGCTTATAAACCGCGTACCATTGTCAAGCTGTCCCAAATCCCATTTGATTTTCAAACTGCACGGATCATAAACTCAAACTTGAAATGTGGCGGATCATTTGCGTAAGTTCAAAATAATACTTTATTTTTTTTATCAATTTTTTACTAATTAACAGTGACTTGAGACAACCCGTACCTAGAAATTTCGTGTTTATCCATTTTTTTCGGATCTATTGTTGCCCATGTTCTATTTCGGTGGTCGGAATAATATTGGCTAATAATTAAATTTTCTGAATTATGTGTGAGTGTACATCAATCGTGTCTTGCATTTCAGGTGACTTTTTTGGCGTCCTTATCTCTATGGACCTGTACATCTGCCCAAGAGTATTTACCTCCCAAAATCGGCAGTGGTGGTTCGAAGAAAGCTATTCCCGAACCAACAGTAAAATAATTTTCCTATACTAAATACTAATATACCTTAAATAACGCTGTTTATGTATTGAAATCGTGTTGCTTATTACTATGTAATAAATAGGTAGGTAGGTATGTGTTACCTAATTAACTGAATTTAATTCAGATAAAGTAATGGTAATATACCTACCTACCTGTTATATTATCTAATTCTAATCCTGTAAAACTATACCAGTTACCAGCAAACTACGATTTCTCATACGACGTGCAAGATAATGCCGTAAGTCTCGACTTTGGACACAATGAGAAGAGGAAGGAAGACCTTGCAACTGGCTCCTACCACGTCTTGCTTCCTGACGGCAGAATGCAGCTGGTCGAGTACGAGGCTGGACCAGATGGATACAGGCCACAGGTATTTTTTTTGGATGTATCAGCAGGGCAGGATATTTGCGTCTCCATTAGAAATAGCAGGGTCGGCTGTGCAGTCTCAAGATGTTGGTGGACTGCATTGATATTAGCGTGTAGTCCCCTGATGTTGCAAAAGTCCACCGACAGTGTGGACGGGGAGGCCGCTGAAGAACCATTTCTTTTTTTATGTTTCCTTGGCATGTTTAAAAGGGGTTGGATAGAGATTAAAAAGGAATCGCTGTGCCAGCAGCGAAAGGGACAAAGTGCAGTGTTATTCCCCGAGAGTGGTGGACAGGTGATGCGGTTCATTGGTGCGGCAGCCGGAAGGGCCCCCGGTCCCCCCATGATACAGTCGGCCGG
>OX596251.1:5088303-5189482 GCA_951394255.1 Polyploca ridens | reverse complement strand
TTTTTATCAATCGCTTATGTCAATCCCGATAGCGATTGTCGACAACCATCTTGTCTGGGGGAGCTGAACAGCAGGGCGATTGTCAAACGAACTCGTTTTCGTGAAACCGATAGCGAGGGTCTCGTAAGTTGTTATAGTTTTGGTTTAGTGTAACTTTTATGCCAAAATAGTCGCCGGCTTCATTTGAAATATGTTAATTGTAATAGTTTTCAATTTTGCTATCATTTGTGTTACGTACTACCCAAATTATAAAAAGTTTTGAGAGCCTCGCTATCGGTTTCCCGATAACGAGAGCATTTGACAATCACCCTGCTGGTTTGGATTAAACTTTAGATGATAGATAAGAATTTCTTTAGACAAAGATATAATCCCTGGAATAAGATAAAGGATAGGTATTTCAATACTGGAAAATAAAAACAAAGAATTTTATTAAATTTTACCAATTTTACATAAACGGGCCAAGAATGTTTTTAAGAATGAATTGGTAACCGGAGCCCTAATTGAGCCATATGAAGTATAGTATTAAATACCTCTTGAGGAGCACGCAGCAGCCGAGCAGCAGCAGCAGCTGCACCGCGAGCCACGCCAGCACCAGCGCCACCACCACCACCTCGTGCACGCACACCACACCACCCTCCATCGACCTGCCCTCCTCTCCTGGATACAATATTCAACCAACATGCTTTAAAGTGATTGAGAATTAGAATTTAACGCAGTCGTTGACTTATAAATTATTGGCGTAAGGACCAGACCAATCGCGCGACAAAATGGCACCAACGCGCTGGCCCTAAAAAATCAGTTTAGAGCCAAGGCGGCTGGTCCGCGGAACAGTTCGTTCGTTTATTTTTTTCTTGTATGTGTGCATTGTACGCACATACAAGGTTACATCATACACCTATGCAACGCGGCACCGCAGAGTAAAGGGGACACTACGTAGTTCGATAGATTTTAAACAAATGGGGTAAGTTTATATATTCTTAGCGATTAACTAATTCAAAATTTTGGCTGAGCTGCAAACTTTTTCGACAGTGTCCTATGAAACTGTAAAAATTAGTAAAACTGTGTAAAATGATTAAAAAGGCGTTTTATAATTTTTTTGGGGAAATGGGGTCAACCACTCAAGATATTTGAAATACATACAACACTTGAGTAAAAAGATATTACATAGCAGATCTCCGTTTATATGGTCTTATTTACAATTCAACGATTCGTATCAACGCGCATAAGTGCGCACGAGCGTATCATGGGTTACATATTGAGAATATTTTGTCCAGTGGCGTAACTATACCATCTGGGACCCGTGGAAAATTCTTTTGATGGGGCCCTATCAGTAAAAATCGTCACGTTGTACTCAGTTTAATTTTAATAAACTTCGAGATTTTCAGCGTACTCAATTGGGTAATTATTCGAAAATATGCAAATCCGACGTCCAGACGATTATTTAATACAATATAATGTTTTTACACATTATCGTTGAATTTGATTGTTTATTAAAGGCCTCCTCTGTATGTTGCCACTGTTTATTTATGTATTTTTTAAATACATATATTTTAATTTCGAGTCCAAAGTGTCAAAACATCATTGCCGTGTATGTCCCAAGACCCGAAACTGACACTAAAAACAAAGACTGAAAATAATCCCTATATTTTTTGCAATAGTTTTAATAATATATTAAAACTATAATACTTTCTATACCTAAATATGTTTATAACAATATTTTTTGTTGGAATGTTTATCCATAGATGATTTTTTGAATTATGTCCCAGAAAAAATTGGTCATTACCATGACACGACGTGACACAACGTGTACATCTTTCTAGAATGGGTGGTTTATATTGAGTTCCTGGCCCCGCACTCCGCCATGTGCGGTTGACACGCCAGTGAAAGCACACATCTCTTATTCGCAAATTTATCAACGAAAATTCAGTTTTTTATGTATAATTTTTGTGTTTGTCACGAAGTTGTATCACCAACGTGGAACTCCTGTGTCGGTAAGTGCTTATATAACCACCATACAGTTAATTTTAATCGAAAATCAATAGGATTGGCTGTATATCAAGGAACGAGAGTTCTAGAATAGTTAACCGTTTCGTCGCTAGTTGGAAAAACATTGCGTTTCTCATTACCATGTTCGTAATTACCATGTTTTACCGTGGATTTTTCAACCACGGTAATGATGTATCTTACACGGTAATGAAAATTACTGTTAGATTATTTTGTATTGTTCAAATTTTAAGTCGTTTTAGAAAAGGATTAAGGATAATATAATTTTTTATAAAAATCTAAATAAAAATTTACCAGAGATGAATTACTAGCAAAGAAACGAACAGCTGAACAAGCAAGAAGAGATACAATTAAGTCAAATAGAGAGGATCATGCGCAGTATAAGGAAAAGGAAAAGCAAAGAAACCAGAAAAGAAAAGAAGATAATAAGTTGGTACAAATAAATTATATGACATCCAGACAAATGAGAAATCAAAGAAAAAAATGGAAAATATACTCGAAAGAATTTCCGAGAAAGATAATGACGCAAAGTACAGTTGGAGCAAAGACTAGCCGAGAGCACTCCTCCAGATACAGACTCGGATATTTCAAGCAGCATATTTTAGAAAATACAAATAAATGCACTCAAAGCTACTCCAAGTGTATCACAGAGAAGACCACTCACTAGTCGTCTTGGTGCAGAGATGTCACCTGAACCCTCCATGAGAGCTGAGTGTGACACCTCGACAATTTGATTTGTCTGCAGTCAAGAGTCAAATTCGTTACAATGCTTCCTAAAAGCTTCTATGGTACAAAAAGCAACTATTGGACTCACAAAAACAAAACGACATTTTGCGTAAACGTATCTTTCGTAGCAATAATATGAAGAAAAAGCAGCATTCTGATAGCTCAAAGACGAAAGTAGAGAATTTCCTATCAGATCCAAAAAAGAAGGAAGATGTTAAAAAGACTCTGGTGTTTGCTGAAACTATAAAAAATAATATAATTATTAATTACGAAAATCTAAAAACTCGTAAGCAGATAAAGGAATTCAAGGAGAAGCCAGCCTGTAAGACTTTGAAAAAATATAAAATACTAAATGATTTACAGCCCAAATTGGTGAGAAAAGAAATTACCGTATCACGATGTGTCATTGCCATGTCGCGATTTGTCATTACCATGTTACAGAATGTCATCACCATGTCTTCTAAAACTTTGGGGGGCTATAAGTCCTTTATTTATGGGAGAAGGGGGAGGCCTTTTCCAGAATCTTCATGTAGATATTAAAGACTTTCGATCTAGTCAGAAAAATAGTTACTTTAAAAAAAAATTTTTTCTTTTTCAAAATCTTGCCAAATTGCATATTTTCATAATAATTTCATAATAATTACCCAATTACACGTTGTATATGTCCCACTAATGGCCATAGGCCTCCTCTCTTAGACGAGAGGGAATGGTCTGTAGCCCAATGCGTATTGGAGACTTCACATCCATATCCATAGAACATAATATCCCAATGCATTCATCATCTATTTTCTAGCTTTTCGGTGAAGGAACAACATCGTGAGGTCTGTAACTCAGGTACAATGTAAATAAATATTTTTGAGCTCGCGGCCTCTTGGGCCGGGGCCCTCTTGGGTCGGGGGCCCGTGGCATTTTGCCAGCCCTGCCACCCTATTGTTACGCCACTGATTTTGTCGATGATATAACCTGATGGTAATCGGTTACCGTAGTCTATGGACGCTTACAATACCAGGGTTGTTTTTAAGACATGTTTTTGACCACAATCTCACCACTAAATGATGATGTGGTCAAAGTCGCTGAATGCAGCTGACTCTAAGGTCCGTATTCTAGAACGTCAATCAATGCTCAAGTCAAGTTATGAGTCGAGATTAAAACAACTGAGTTTGGTACCTACACCAATGAGATCAGGTTTATTTTCGATTAACACGATCTATTCTTGATACTTGATCTGAGTTTTGATTTCATTCTATAATACCAGAATCAGAATATACCAGAATGGTGTTTCTGGTGACTGTTTGAAAAATCTTAATCGTAAACATCGAGGGTGGTAGCCAGCCAGGGGGTATCACAAAGTACCACCGCGCTAGGTTTCTTCATGATGTCTCCGTTCACCGAAAGCTGAAGCTCATGTTGAATTTGAACCCACGACCTTCGCCACGGGAATTCGACGTCACATCCACTATAATAATAATAATATCCTGGGACATTCCTCACACACGGTCATCTGAGCCCAAACTAAGCATATCTTGTACTATGGAAACCAGATAACTGATATAATACATATACCTACTACTTTTTGTTTTTAAATACATACATACATGTTCATGCACACATAAATTCATGACCTGTGTTGGAAACGAACCCACGACGAGCGGCGCGATAGGTGGAATCTTAATCAACTGCGCCAACTAGACCAACTATACTGCTCTATCATCACCTTAAAAATTACGCTTGCACCTAAAATCGTATTTCATCGAAGCATCAATCACCATAACCATCACTTTTAGTTTACTGCATGCATGATACCACTTACCAACAGAAGCGCGATGATCAGCCCGAACGAGAGTATCAGCCGATAGCATATCCTTAGAATCGACGTGCATCTCAAGTTCCAGCGGTACGCCGTTCTCGGTGGTACCGCACCTGGTGGCGCCGCCCTGGGCGACCACTCCGCCGCGAGGGTTCTCCCACGGTTCTGCCTGCTTTACTGCTGCTGGGACCGAGTCGCCGCTCCAGTAGGTAGTATCATTTGTTTGTCGAGCGGTTCTCCCCTGATACTGGTTGCCGCAGTTTATCTGTTTTTTTTTTGGTTTAATTATGTATAATGTTGCTGACACAATGAGGTAGGATGGTATTGCTAATTATTCCATGTTCAATATCTATACGCATCGAATAAGCTATTCTGAAGAAAAGTCTAATTTTAAAATAACAATTTAAAAATTGCTCTGCAGCCATAGAGTTAAGAATAGTACCACAAAGCAAAGTTAATAATATACTACGGTCTACGAATGTTACGTTATGTTACAATTTAAAATTAGGATAGTACTAAAACTAAGGCTCGATCGAGTTCTCGGTCTCGGCACTCTCGGCTACAAATCCAACCGCGAACTCTGTCCCATGCATAACTCAGTTTTGCATAACTGAGACTGTTGTACGTAATGGATGGGATAATGGGGTTCACTGCGCTTTTTTTGTGCTACAAGATCATGTTGTTCAATTTTATTTATTAAAACAACAATTACACTCTCGCATTTTCATTTTTCTTTTCACGATTTAAATGATCTCGGTTTTGGCTCTCGGTCTCGGCCGAGATTTTATTTTATTCTCGGTATCGGTCGACCGTAACTAAAACGTTTATTATGTTAGTTCACAATTTAAAAATAGCTTGTTATAAAAGTTTAATTTTACTCAGTAAATTAATATTTTTGCTGATGTAGCTTTTTATATCAGATGTAGCATCTATTAGGTAATTAAGGTAATTTGAAAATATTTCGAAAAAATTACATTTAATAAAATAGATACTTACCGGTGCACATTTCTTATCGCAGAATCTCACAACGAGGGAAAAACGTACAACGTGCGAAGTGGGAAAGCGGAACGCTTTGAATCTTGCGGATAGTCGTTGAGTCGCTCCCAACCAGGATCTGGTGAACGATGGGAAATCCACCTGGAAAGGTTCACCATTATTATTAGGTACATTATTTGTAGCTATTCCTATTTACCAGATAAATATGGTGATGGCAAATCGGGAATCTCTTGTAGGTAGGTAAATAATTCAACATAAATAGAAATGTCCATTTATTCCATTAGGTATTTAGGGTAGAGGCACCAATAAATGAACGTTTAAGGGTTTTGTCCATCTTTAAATAGCTATAACTCAGTCATTTTATGACATAGGCGCTTGTGTTTTTTTTTCAATAATACCATAAATCCTTATTAATTGAAGGATTAAAGTAATTATATCCTACATCTTCAAATATTTTTTTTAAAATTGTAAATGTAGGAAAATTTAGGTTTTACCCCTATAGTTGAACACTGAGCCCTAATTATGAACGTTTTGTACCCAAAAGTTGAACTAACATTTGAATAGGAGTAGATTCCATATTAGTTCGTTCATTTAATGGATTAATGAACCATAAAATGAACGAATAATATTCTAAGTGAATATTATTCGTTCAACTTGAGGCAATTATACCCAAAGGTTGAACGAATAAAATGTGAACCGTTCAAATTTCGACCACCGATCTTAATGGTGATTCTATAGGAAAGTTAGGTTTAACATAATCAAAAACTCTAAAATAATTTGTTCAACTTTTGGTAACTAAGTTCATAAATTTAATAAAATTCATTTGAGTATTTTTGTTTTTGTGTTTAATCGTTAACTTAAAGATTTTAATGGGTATAAAAATTAGACCTTTTTCCATTAGTTGAACGCCGTTCATCTATTGGATCAAGTGAACAAAATTGAATCCATTACTTGAACAGTAAATTTCTCTAAAAAACGGTAAATAATGTAATAATATTTATTAAGTTATTGAAAGCAGAATATATCAAGATTTTATTCCAACCAAAACTGCTCTAATATGACATTAATTCTTTCTATACGCTGACAATGTTCTTAAATTTGGAGGGACTTACCGTTAGAAGGTTTCCATATAAAACCGATTTTTGGCGGGTACCGAACACATAAAAAATTCACCGCAAGCGCGTCTGGGCTGTCATTGTCAATGTTGTTAAGGAATATGGAAGAAAAAATATTGCCTTATGGGGAAAAAAATATTGCAAACATGTAAATTTAGGGATTATATTATATTTCTTTAATTTTCGGTCGATCGTTCATCTATTGGGGGTCGGTCATCTTTTGGTGCCACTACCCTACTCAATTAATTTTATTATTAAGAGGGGACGGGGCCTGCCAGGAAATAGAAACATTTTAAGAAACTATTGCTGTCGCGCTACCTCAAGTCTGACCCCATAGAGTGCCATGGGGACAGCTGTAGCTCAGACCGATTAATAGCACAAAAATGTTGACGAGATCGACGTTGTCGCCTTTTTTCCTCCTCGAAAACCTCACTCAATTATTTTTACATATTTTTTTTATGAAAGAGTATATCTAAGTTCCTATCATTAATTTGTCCTGAAAGTCCATGCAATCAATCACGACGGTAAAAAAGGGGATTTTTTTGTAATTTTGGAGCGTCATATTTTCTTTAGGTACCTACATAGAGTTTTATAGTTTGATGAAAATACCTGTCAAATCGTGTACTCAAGGTTCAAATTAGTTCGAATTATCAACAGTTTGACAGGTATTTTCATACGATATCTATGGAAAGAAAATTCCTCATTAGATGCTGAAAATAAGGAAATGACTGGGACGTGTCTACAGCAGACCTTGATTTTATGAAAAAAAAAAAAAATGATTACTCTAATCATGGCATTATTAAGGAAGAAAAAAAAGGAGAATACATTTGTATGGAGAAACGCAGACCCTTTTCCCTCTTCAGCCTGGTGCAGTCTTAATTAGTCGTAGCCACAAACATTAAAATTATCAGCTACATGTATCTGGTTATTTGTGGCAGGAAAGCAGGAATGGCCCAAGGGTGGGAGCTGGGAGAGATTTGAGGGGATGGTTTTATGTTTAGAACTCACCTGACCCGTGGGACATCCCTTACTGTCCAGCAGCAACACAGAACTGTCACCGTGTCTAGATGACGCCACTACATGGTATGCTTTGATCTCATTCATTGTGTGATCTGTGTACATCAAACAAACAAGCAAATGTCAGTAAGTATTATATTCATGGTATATCTATTGCTAATTAGACAACGCTAATAGATCATTAATGTAACGTGAAAATTATTCACCAATTTGTTGTTACGTTCAATTAACTGTTACAAATTAAGCGTAACTTTCAGTAATGACATGATAATTATAATTTGTTTTTAAATTAACGAACTGCTATCGTAACGTGTTATAACTTTATTTTTCTTCATTGTCAATTGAATTCGGAAATTCCTATCTTGCATCTTCGAAGATACTTACCGCATTGGTACGTTAGTAGGTACTATTAATTATTCTGTGGCATTGGGTGGCATTGGCTCTATCATTGGTACCGATCTGACTGTTTAAGATGAAAGACATTTAGGTATATCCCGTGGTGACTAAACGGATTAAGTAATAAGTAGGTAGTTACTACGTAAAAAGTATCTACCCCTAGGGTACGGACCACTGTGAAGGGGGGTTTACTCGACTCGTATATTGCGCTTGTGATCTTACTGAAACCGTGTAAGTAAAGGGGCTGCTATATGGTTGTCAACCAGCCACCAATCAAGGACATATTAGAACAGGCTTTGAGTCGGTGACGTTTTAGTGTTTCTACCAATTTGGTTCAATGCGGTCGGTTGCCGACTTCGGTCGGTCTACTTCATCCTTTACTAGCGCGGTGTATGGAGGTGCAAGGTGGATGACACCTCCATTGAAAAGGGAAGATCTTCCGCCAGGCTGGGTCATCGTGGCCTGGGGACCGCGGTCCAACTGTACATGTCGGACAGTTGTATACCTATATGGAGATCGCCGAGAAATCTTTGCAAGCGCGATGCAGGATGTAGTGGGCTTGTATGCGCGATGCAGGATAATGTGGCGCCACGCCATCTATCTCTCGGCGTGTGAACTTCATTATATAGTGGTTCGCTACTATGTTATTAGGGCAGCATATTTACCAGTTGTTTCAATACGTAGCTCGAGCATTTCCCCTAGAGACACAGCGGCGGCGGCGCCCGAGTCGTCCTGCACCCGCACCACGTACATGGTGAGCGGCGGCGAGTTCTCGCCGTACACTGCGCTCGCAGCCGGCGACACGGCTGTCGGCGTCTCGTCTACTGATGATGGTTTCCTGTTGCCATACCTGTCATAGACGGGTATTGCTGGATTCGTACACTACTACTAAATAATCCAAAGAAATGATACAATTGGATGTAACGGTAGTCGTGGAGACACCACTTAAAATTTTGTTGAATGCTATCTTCCTATTCCATCGAACTGTCGAATGTCGACTTAATTCCAACGTATATCATAGAAAATTGTACCCATGTCATGAGGGCAAAAAAGATTTGCCTGTTTCACAACCATCGGAAAAAATATCATGCTAAGAGATTATAAATGTCAAATCGACAGACTTTGTTGGAGAAACTAAAGTTCTCCAAACAGCAATGGAGTGGAACTCTCTTCCGGGGTCTGTGCTTCCCTTTAACCTAGATATATTCAAGGCCAGAGTGAATATGCATTATCTGGGTAAGCCTACATTCTCGGCGTACTCCTCGTGAGGTCAGCTGGAGGCCAAACGCCAGTCAATTTTACATAAAACAAATGTTATATATAATGTAAGGGAATGTAATACATAATTACCCTGCGTCCCTGACGGCGACGGTGGCGTCGACGAGGGCGTGTGCGCGCACGTCGGGGGAGCACCCCACGCGCACCCACCGGTCTCCCGCCGTCTGAATTATCGGGTTGTTCTGGATCATCACCATTACGTATGCCATCGTCCTGGATTACAAGGTAGCCTTTGATCAAACTATCAGACTTTGCGAAACTTATGTATTTTTTTATATCTCTAAGTTGGCAAACAAGCATACGGCCAAATCTCTTCACAGCCCTTAAGTTCGTAAGTTCTAAGTCCATCACTTTGTTCAGGGATGCTCATATTATATTAGGTATATATTTATTGTCTTAATAAAATAATAAAAAATACATAGGTATTTAATTACTTTATGGCGGCCATCGAAGGAAGAGAGATCGGTTAAGAAATATAATGAAAGAAAATTAGTTCAATATCATCAGAATGTTAGGCATTCTAACTTTTATCACCAGTTCTGCTAGAAATTATTATATGTATATCAATTTACCTACATAGAGGAAAAATCCCGTAGTTAGTGGTTATATTGAGTAATACCGCAACTAGTAAGTGCTTTTGCACTGATTAATAACAGTACCGACTAATCACTACAACTTACGCCCTTACTCATAAACGCTATTTAACTAAATCTATTGAATAAATGGTCAAATAAATAACGTCACCTTGCTGTTTTTGTCAAACAATTTGACGTTATTTAGGTAACCACGTAATCAGCTTATTAGTTAAATAACGTTTTATGAGTAAGGGGGTTAATGTGTGTGTCCTTGACTTAGCCAATCAGAGCGCATTGTCGGTGGTGAAGAATTGGCGGAATTCAAACAAAATGAAGGTTATAATTGCACTTGTTTGGGTAAAGATTCAATACCTAGCTTCTAAGTATGCTGCTGACATTTCCTGCTGGACCTTTCGTTTTATTCGAAGATTCAATAGCCGCTAAGTATGCTGCTGACATTTCCTGTTGGATCTTTCGCACTAAAGACACTTAATACTTTACCATATAGGCTCTATCAGCCGGTTACCAATTTGCGGGACACGATGATAGTGAAGTAGTGATACATCGCGAAGGCGTCAGTTTGGTGCAGCGTGATAGTAGATGCTGCTCTCACACCGCGCAAATCAAGAACGGAAATGTAAATAAAGCTTAAGGCGGCCCTCTGTGGCCGGCGCAACTTCAACGCAAGCATAGTCTAAAAGCTTGTTGTTTCATCCAACGTAATGTTTGACTGCGAAAAAAGAGAGACAGCATCAGAGCCGTCGGTTATCAGTCGGTAAATTCCGCTGATCACTCGCGGCCGCTTCGCTAGGTCATCAATCATGATTTCGCATTCATAAAACTTGTTCCAGGAGTATACTTCTTGTGAAAAAATCTTACAAGTTTGTGAAAAAAAAGTTAGTTATTTAGAATCTCCAATACATTTGCAAGCCTGGTATCTACATGTTTTCTTTACTTTTACAATTTATAGGTACATTAGATATGGCCAAAGTTCAGGCAAAAACGCTGTTTTTCGGAGGCTTTGCCTGAATTTGTTTCACACTTTTTTTAAATTACGCCTAGATACACGGCTAGATATAGTGCACAAGATATTAATTTGTTCAAAACATCTAACCAAAAATGTTTAACAACGCCATAATAAGTACAGAGGTTTTGTATGAAAAGTATGACGAATTGAGTCCTCTTAACTTGTTTTACCGACACTTTTCTGTTACAGTTCTTCCAGTTAAAAACAAGCAAAAACCTACCTATTAACAAGTCCAGTAGGTCCATTAGAGATGCCGTACGCGAAGTTGACGTCACAGTCTCCCCGCAGCGGCAGCGACAGCCGCACGAGGCCGTCGCGAGCGCGCGCGCCGCACCGCTCCTCGCGCCCCGCCCCCGGCACGTACACGCGCCCGCGGAACACGCCGCGCGGACGGTATGTGACTATCAGTTCTGTGCTCGAGCATTCTACGCTCACTGGAAGATCATAGAGGTTTAGAGCGAGCTCAGCAGAAGAAAAGTAAATCTGTTTCAACAGGGTCGGACTGAGCCAGTAAAGCCCGGGTGGCTAACCAGCTCAGGGTCCACAATTTTTTGATTGTTTCTGTTTAATGTCTCTCTTAGTATGTATTAACTATCTACTTTATATGTAAGTCGCAAAAGCTCCCTACCCTACCTACCGTGACCGCTGCGTGTACCGAACCGAGGTCCGTGGGGGGCCTGCGCAGCTTAGGGCCCGGTTGGTAAACGTCACCTCGATTATGGCCAGTATGACGCTGTGGTTCAAGGTGGGCTCCTTGTAACAGAGCTAAAGCTTTAGAGGATGGAAAGTGGCCACCTGGCGAAGTGATTTGTAGTCACCTGACTGGCCACAATATGTTGAAAATATGCCGCAAAGAACTCCCAGTGTTTTACCCCCAAATCTTTTAGCTTGCTTCTTCTAGTAACTTGAAAGTGTTTAAATGGTGTGTTTTCTTACGATTCAAACAAATAACTCTGCGGTAATATGTAGCGGCGGCCGTGCGTCGAAGCAGCCAGGATCCAGTTGTAACGAGGTCTTCACTATGCAGGTCGCACAGCCCTCTGCCGCCAGGGTGCGCCTCCCGTCCGGAGATCCAGGAGAAACCTCGGCACACGAACCTCTCTTCTACTTCACATGCTGTTTTACACTAATGGAAACAAAATTTGGATTAAGAGTCAGAGTCCAAATGTCATTTAACCTGACCTTCTACATACGAACCCTTGCTGGACTCTGACGACGGAGACATACCTAGGAACCCCCGACTTAGGAAGTTACTGTAGGTATTTCGAATTGTATAGTTAAGTACCTACTATCCTAAGAGATATTACCGCCCCTTTTCATGAATTGTTGTTCAGCATTTTAAGTCTATAAGTTTAACAGCAATTTTAACTCATCTTCACAATGTTAATTCCGCCTGTACCTTCATTTAGCTAAGTATATACCTACTTAGGTACCTTATGTTATGTAACAGCATAGATAACACTTCAGTGCTGTCATACTTCTACGTATAATGAACCTAGCGTTTACGTGCGACGTGATGAAAAAACCGGAAAATTATGAGGAAAAATATAAATAATTATAACAATTAAACTCACCTGGTCTTTGGTATAGTTGCCGTTGGTAAATTCGACGTGTTTCAGAGTTTGATTGTTGTATTCTTCGTAGGAACATCTATCTATCTTCTTTGGATCTGAACGGGATAAAAGTTTTAGGCGATATAGCTTGGATGGTGTGCTATTATTTAAAGGCAGATTATTACCTATTTACTCACAGTCATGTCTACATTGGTTCTCCATATAAAAGGTGTAGTAGTTTGACACCCTGTACGACTCAGGTTCAGTGAACTTGTCTTCGGCGTTGAGAATGCAGTTACCAAGAGATGTATCTGAAGTTTTGATCATCTCTGCATCAAAACTACCCTCAGTGCCAACCCACTGCGCAGACCTGAATAAAATCATATTTTTATGGCTAATACCTAGAAAAACATACGGTCCACCATGGACATTTATTTGCAAACCCAGCAAATGCGTTAGGTACAGTGCAGAACTTTAAGCTCTTTTTAAACCCTTTTTGAAGAACCATGTCGTAACTCGTAACTTTGAGGGGAATCCGTAATTAAACGTTTATTTTTAATTAATAGATCTAGAAAGCTTCACGCTCTAAAGTCCAGACTAGTAACAGTTACAGTTACTTATGATGTTTTAAACCTATCATTAATTCTGACAGATGCATGTTTGGTCCATTCTCAGAACCTATAATCTCAGGCTACAGATGAACATCGTAATCAAAGAGTCGAACCGATAATCTATACTTCAAGGCGAGCTGTTTACCCGTTTGTTCAGCCACTGAATATATGGACATAAGAATACAAGGTTACAACCATCCCGCAAATCAGTTTTCAACCAAATATGGCATCAAGAAAAATTACTCCTTTTGGGTTGATGATTAGATACATAGGATCATTATCGGTTCAAATATTTGTATTGTTCTTAATTTATTCTAATAAGTACCTATTAGCGTGCCAAGGAATGTATGTAACAGCCAGCGTTGCCAGATATTTTTTCGGGCTAAGAGGGATTTTGTCGCCTCTTGAGTAAAAAAAGCGGGATTCTATCGCCGAAAGCGGGACATCCTAAAAAACCGGCCAAGTGCGAGACGGACTCGCGCACTGAGGGTTCCGTAGAAACTTGTATTCCATTTTTTTTATTATGTTGTACCTAATATAATCGCAAACGTGTTTGTGATGTAACTTCATGTAACTACAAAATCTTATATACGGCCATATCTTTTGATTGCCTTGACTAGAAGTTTGATTTTTGTATGTCACTGTGACAAATAACGCACTTTGGCGCGGTTCTCCATACACCACTGCTATGTTAAGACACCTTACGGGAAAGCTGGTGTCATTTCTGTGCAGTGGTGTCTATAATTTGCCACTTCTACGTTCAACGGTGATTTAATCGTCGAGTAATCCTCGAAAAGCGGGACTGAGCCTGTCCCGCGCGGGACATTTAATTATGGGCTAAAAATCGGGACGTCCCGCCAAAATCGGGACGTCTGGCAACGCTGGTAACAGCACAGGTAACAGTTTCTTGGCATAGACATATCACAGTAGGTACAAGTACGAGCAAAATATTGTCAATTCTTTGGTATAAGGTTGTCTTCGCGTCGTCATAATTCGCACCTACAGAGGGGAGGGTAATATATCTTATAGTTTGTTACTACATACATTATATATTATATCTACATATTATATCTCAAATACATGTAAGTAGGTAAAGGTACTAATTATTTCCGCTTCTATCATCATGTCCAGTTAAAACCTTGGCTTATGTTTTCAGAAGTATGCAACGTCAACGTGTTTGGAAACGAGAAATATTTCGTTAGGTGTGAATTGACGAAAATCAAAGACTACAATACTATGAACTTTGAGTATATAATAACAGTATGAAAATATGATCAAGTATCAATAAGTAATAACCACATATTTAGGTTATTTTACATATAGGTAGTGGCATTGACGGATTAATCCTTAATCAAATTAAGCAATTAGGTTTAAAGAATTTATTATTTCAAAAGAAATTACATTTCATTTATATGAGAAAGTACATACAAATAATTATAAATAAAGATTAAGTTAGCAGTGTGCGTTCATACGTCTAGATTCAAGTATTAATAATAAATAAGATAAGACGGATGTGTATTACAGAGTTCGAATCATTAATATTGTCAATAATATGGGTCTGTAGTTTTCTTTTAAAAATATTCCAAGATTTTACATTTTTTATACAATTTGTCAATTTATTGTAAAGTTGCGCTCCTTCAAAACTTATGTTTTTAATACCATAGTTTGTTCTTGGTGTAGGAAGAAATAAATTGTTGGCTCTGCGTGTAGGATATTGGTTCATATCTTTGTTGGTTTTGAAAGTGGTCTGACCTGACAATGTATATTTTTTTTCAAGATTTTCCATATTAGTACACAAGTTTAAAAGTATATAATGGCTTTATGTTCATAATTTTGGTTTCGCTATAGATTTTCTGTGTAGGGGTTAGATAGTTAGATTAATGTACATACAAAAACAACAAAACTGTGAAAGAGTGCACGCCTACAAACTGCAATAGTAGTTTGGCGACTATTAAATAAGCAAAACATGTAAGGTTTTTGGAAATAAAATAAATATAAATATAATATAAAAAATATAGTCGTAGAAGAAGAGTAGGTACCTTGATTATTTTATTTTGGGTAATTTTCAAGTAAATTTTCATTTAATAATAACGAGCACCGCCTCTAGTGGATACTTTTGGAAGCATTTCATACAAAATGTTTCACCGTAGTCGCTAGCGACTGTAGATAACGTTAGTGTAGAAAACTCATGGTAGAGGTGCTGCAATACTCGCTACTGATCGCACATCATACACTTTTTTTACTTTCAAAGGCCCCACATAGCTTAACAGTCAGCGCGGAATGCAGAACTCGGAACTCAGAACTCTAGAACTCTTCTAAAACGTGACATACGGTGTACGCTGTGGGCCCCCCCACAGGCGTGGATTGCTTAGGGCTCTATATAGTAGTCTTAATCCGTCACTGGGTAGTGGTATAAGTAGTAATTTCATTTGATAGGTAGGTACCTACCTATTTGAAGTGAGTTGGCCCCTCAAACTAGGATTCCCTGTGCCATGGGTGACTGACTAGTCATCTCGTCTATAAAGTTTCTCTATGACTCTATCATCAAAGAAAGGCTAACGATAGTCGTAAACCACGTTTAGAGAAAATTTGCACTTATTTTCTAATAAAAAGAAAGTTTTATGACAATAAGCGAAGCTATTGATTATTGCGAACAAGGTAAAACATTGATTACAGGAAAAAATGGCAATGACAAGACTATTGATTCCATAAACACAATCTATAATGCGCCGCAAAAGTTATTTATTCAATATCGCATCTAGATATCTCAATAAAAAAATACCTGTTAAAATCTAACAAGTTGGTATCTACATAATTAGGTACTCAATTTTTTCTCAGGTTGGAGACTGACAAAATCTAAGCTTACCGGAAATTCTGATCACCATTTGAAGTGAAGACAGCGTCATAGCACTCATGTACTGTCGTGTTGATGATCACTTTCAAGAGCGGTCCCTCTGCATGAAGGTGGTACCCTGGAGTCACCTCCACCGCCCACCAACGCGTAGCGCACTCTTCTGGCACTACGAGGATATTATGAGAGATTATAACTAAGCTACCTTCTTTTTTATTTTGTTCAAATTCTATACCCAACCCACAATAACTGCTCGACCCGTTCGAGCAGTTATTGTGGGTTGGGTATATAGCCTATAAGAAAAGAAAAGTAGGTATCTCAATTAACTCACACTCCAAACATATCTTCTTAAAATATGCAACGTCATTGTCAACTCTAAGTAGAGCATCTGTAGAGTCTGCAACACCATGACAGTTGCCTTTGCCATACGCCACGACGACAGCGGCACAGTCGTCCAGTTCCCGACACCGCGCCAGGCATGCTCCTGCTAAGGATTCCTCGTCACCACTTGCAGCGTACATGAACACGGGAGCTGCCTGCTCAGGGCTCACTCCTGACCACCGCGCGAAGGTCATCTTGCGGCCTCCGCTGCATTGTGCTTCAATCTCTGTTAGTTTAAAAAGTTAGTAAGACGAAGTTAAAAGATGATGTTGTGGTATAGAATGGATAACTTCACTATGTCAAGATTAGTAAGAGGAAGTTTGAATGTAGCGACTGCATAAATTAAAATAAAACGATAAAATAGTCATCTACTTATCTGATAAAATCAGGATAGGTAGGTACGAAGGAATATGTAAAATAAATGCCATCTACAACCAGTTTCTGAGAATTTCTTACATACACGATGTTTAGTATGTTTGTGATTCCCAAATTGTTACATAAGTAGATGTCCTCCGTATATTACAAATATTTAGTAAATTAGACTATTAAATATTTAGTCATTAGATAACTCAGTGGGTGTGACGTCGAATGCCATGGCGGAGCTCGTGGATTTGGATCCTAAATTGAGCTTGAACTTTCTATCAAAACATCGTGGGGCAACCATATCACAAAGGCATTACTCTCCCGAAATTGAAAACAGACCCCATGCTCCTACGAGTATGTTCCAGTTGAGTGCCTTCTCTAGGTTTTGTAAAAGGATTGCACCCGATTGGTATTCCTGCTAATGTTCAAAATATTGTCTACATCTGTGGTCGTTTGTATGCGTCGCTTTCTCTATAGCAAGGTGTTCGTTCGTTCATAAGGATTGTGATAATGTCTTTTCCACGGTTCGTTGGTGTTTTTAGCATCAAGTGGACCGTTAGCCAGCTTGACCGCTTTCTGACATTAAAATAAATATTTTCATGGATTAATTACCTATGTACCTAATAGACTATAGCCCCATTCCGAACGAATTCCGAAAATATTTCACAAACTTCTGTAGATATGTAAAAAAGATTTTGAGAGACATCATACTACTTTTAAATATAATAATAAAATTCAAGTAGAGGATGACAAAAAAATTGTTGATGCTCAATTTTACAGCTAAGATCTCGGCACGGGAGGCTATCAAACTAAGTAGAGTTTGTAGAATATCGGAATATTTTTAAATATATTCCGTTCTAAACAATTTTCATAAAAATAAGGAAAATTTATTACTTGAGTATCTAAGTATTTTTTTAAGGCACTTGAGGCTCCGTTCCAGAAGTAGGTACCATAATGTAGGTCGTTAGATAGGTATACGTCGTAATAATTTGTTGTGTAGGTGAACATAAGCGATCACATTTGCATTTCCTCAGGTTTACCTTGCCGAATCGAACTTTTTGGCTCGCTTTTCCTCAACGGGTTATTGGGAGCCTGTACTATAAGATTTTTGTATAAATAATGTATCTACTCTTATATTTTTAAATGACACACTGTCAAAGCCGAAGGTTATTTACCTAAGTATATTGTGGACGAACTTCATGATGCATTTCCTCTAGAATGCAAAGAGAAAGCAGTCGCAAGATAGCTATTATGCTGAATAGGGGTAGGTAATTAACAACGGAACCGGTTTATTTTTTTAGGATTACAAGCCTTTACCAAGTTTTTGATCCACTAGCCGGTTTCCGATTGAGCTGATGCTTGCGAATCGGATGACAATATAATTATGACATGGAGCTGATCTGATGATGGAGCCGGAAGGTGGCCATGGGTACTCTACAATAACACGACGCAATCCCATCGAGTTTGGGCTCGATTGATTTGTCTTGATAAGGACTCGTTTCTAGGGTCTGATGATTACCTAGGTGATCGACTATTATATTTATAAAAAAGCTTGTTTTAAAAAAGATTTTCTTGTTATATATATTTATTATACCTATCACCTAAGAATATCTAGAATGTTACTAGGTCATTTATATCCAGTTTCCAAAATTAGTTCCGATTAGTATTTGCCAAGTACTATTACTTGGCAGATACTAATCGGAACTGTAACGGAAAGTGTATACACATTACAGTAATCCACTTTTTTGGAACAAGGCGCACAGATCGTGGAAGGCGCACAGATCGTGGAAGATAAAAGTTTATATTAATATTAGCAAGGGACGCAAAATAATAATGACCCTCATTGACCGGTGACATGTTGGTTATGATTTTAATTCAATAAACTTGAATGCAAAAATTTGGTTTGAATTTTTAAGTAATTTATTTTGAGCTGAAACTTTTTATAGAGAGTCTATACCTGACGTAGTCTTCATCTCCTTCGGATGTATATACCCTTTCCGTTACACCCTATATAGGTTAATAGTATCTGCATAATAAATGTTTGTAGTATAGGTAGTCCATTATAATGACCCCTTAGGTACCTAACTGTATTTTGAAATGCTGATCGTATAAGGAGACACGCAGAACATCAGAAACAAGTTTTCTAAAATAAATATAAACAGACATCGGTCCAGTGTCTGACGAATCATAAGATTGTATGGTTGTATTCACCAAAGATCGTGTAAAAGTGTTTTGTGCAACAAATTAAATTGTTTACCTGAATTCGATTGTATTCAGTTGTTATTCTGGTTTTCCGTTCAGAAAATAAGCGTAAGTAGAGAAATATATTTTGTTTGTACCATTTTCAATGAATTCAGCCAAAGTTCTATGAAGCTTCAATTGTAGTAAAAAAAATTGTTGTTTCAACAATTTGTAAAGGTAAACAAGCCGCGTATATTTTCTCGTTCACGAATCAATAAATGTCCATAGGCGGCGTTGACCACTTATTTGCTGGTAGTACCTAAGTATAATGGAGGACCATCTGTCTGTATATCAACCTTTTTGATATAAGAAAAACCGGCCAAGTGCGAGTCGGACTCGCACACGGAGGGTTCCGTACAATATTAACTAACTCTACTTTGCTATGAAAAAACAAACGCCAAAAAAAGACGTTTCTTGTATGGGCGCCCCCTTTAATTTTATTATTTGTTGTTATAGCGGCAATAGAAATACACATTCTCTGAAAACAGACGGACGGACGGACAGCAGAGTTTAAGTAATAGGGTCCCGTTTGGCACCCTTCGGGTACGAAAAAACCCAGATAGGAAGCTCCACTTAGTAGTAGTAGGTATATTAGACCTACAATAAAGCGTACTTGCGTGGAACGTAGCAGTAAGCTGAAAAGCCGGCAGACAATCCAAAATGCCCAAACGAAAATAATGCGAAGTGGGGATGTTTTTTTCCCTCGTCTATCCCATCCATGATGTGCGGTGTAGTTGGATAGGTTGTTCAAAAATATTTGCGGGTGTGTGAAAACTATTTTCCGTAGGATCCGTTTGCGAAATATTAAGTTTCATGTGCAATTTTTTGGTAGAGTCAAGTGCCCTTGCCAACTATACGGTTGTTTTTGGATATCTACTTATAGAAAAAAAAATACGGCTGTAGTAGGTAGGTATACTATAACGAAGTTAAAAGGAAAACTATCACACTAAGTATACAGGCTTTACAAGTTAGTCGATCTCTATAAAAATTAATCCCTTTTTTCCTTGGTCACGCCAACTTGAGAACGACTTTACCGATATCATTAATATTTATATATTATTTATATATATTATATATTATTATTATTTGTTTTTTAAAATTTTATAGTACTCTGGAGGAGGTTCTTACGGAAAAAAATTAAGAAGGTTGCGTAGAAAATTTAAGAAAACTTAAGGGTAGGGCAGGAAGGATATCCCTTGGGTACATGGGTGAAACCGCGGGGCGCAACTAGTATAATTATAAAATGTGATTGGATAAGTTATAAGGAAAACTTCGTACAAATTCCATTGAAAAGAGTCTGATGAATTTGTAAGAAAGTGACGTTGTACTTTAGGATTCGAACCCACGCCCTTCGTCATGACATTCGACGTAACTACCACTGAGCTATCATCACTTCAAGATTTTTTTACTGTTATATTATATAGGCTGTGTTTGTTTGACCGCAATCTTAAGGCGATGATAGCTCAGTGGTAGTGACGTCAGATACCGAGACGAAGGTCCCGGGAAAACATCGTGAGGAAACCATAGCACGGTGGTAGGGTACTTTGTAGTACCCGCCTGGCTGGCTACCACCCTCAAGTTGAAAATCTGTCGCCAAGCACCTTTCGGTGTGTTCCGATAGCTGCACTTGAGAGCCAGTTCCTTCTAGGCTTTGTGTGCTTACCACCTTCGGCCGCATCATCACTTACCATGGTGAGATTGCGGTCAAACACAGGCTTATAAATAGTAAAAAAAAAAAAAAAAAAATCTCACCATTGGTAAGTGTTGTTGTGGCCGAAGTCGGTAAGCCCAAAAAGCCTAGAAGAAACTGGCTCTCAAGTGCAGCTGTCGGAACACACCGATAGGTGGACATATTTTCAACTTGAGGGTGGTAGCTAGCCAGGTGATTATAGTACCTGCCACCGTGCTATGATTTCCTCACGATGTTTTCTATCACCGAAAGCTCAAGCTCATTGTAAGATTCGAACCCGGGACCTTCGTCATCAAAATCAAAAAGTATTTATTCAATTTAGGCTCTGATAAGGCACTTATGAACGTTAAAATGACTCTATACCGGTTCCAAATACAACTTGAACTGAGAAGACTGCTACCACTGAGCTATCATCACTTTATGATAGAAAGTATTATAACCATAAGTAGCTCATGATTATTGAATTGTTCCAGATGGCAGCCACGAAGATATTGAAGCTGCTGCTCATCGTGGTCGCTTTAATTATTTTACAACTAGCAGTCAGCACTAGCATGACTCCAAATATTTTCCCGAACAAGTGTCCCGAGGGTACCAAGTCAGTCATAGTGAAAGGTCAACATTATTGCATACCCACAGATTAGACATACCATTAAATTAAGTTTTTAATAAATTGTTTCACATTATTTATACAAGCTCCCAGTCAAAGCTAAAGAAGATTGTGGATTTGGAAAACCAGGTTTACTACGACAGCATTCCAGTATTTTTTTCATAGTTGACGGACCGACAGGTATAAAATATGAATCACTTACTATGAATAACCACGAGCACTGATAAAACAATAGAGATTCCATATGGCTTCATAATATTTAAATTGAACACGCACTCGCTTCACTGATGATTATGAATCATTCGATTACTTGTAACTTAAAATAATTCTTCGACAAATTACTAAAGTTCACATATTCGCGAGTCGTACACATTCTACAGAAACTGCCACTGTTTTCGAATGTTCGGTGCGTTACGTTCAAATACGTAACATAGTACTGGCACATGTGATAATGCAGGTAAGGAACTCAGTCCAGGGTGATGAACCAGTTGCGCGATTCGCTACGGAACGCCTCTACGCAGGACACACCTGAACAAACATACCACTGAGTCTTTGTGATTGTAATTAAACTATTTTAATACATTTCTCATTCAAAAAGGTAATACCTCTTTTGGGAAACAGATACAATTCTAATTTGAAGTTTCAGATTGAAACTACTGGAAGACTAGCTATTAGTTCTTTGGCAAATGATATGAAAATAATTGTTTTCGATCAAAGTTTCGGGTAAGTTTGGTCTGTTAACGAGGAGTGGAAGGTGTTCGCGATGCCTGCGGTGCGGTCGTGATGCCGCGGCTACTGATTCCACTGAAACTACAAGTGCAGCGCCGTCATGTGCCGGCCCCCACTACACGCAGCCGCCGTGTACACCGCGACCTTGCAGTTTATTATTATGGGTTTACAGACTACAATTTACAATAGAGTGACGACTCAACGACAAACGATAGTGAAAACGAACGATAATAAATGACGCTAGAAGACCAAAACTACCTACGTGTTTCGTAACGGCACAGTATACGGGCTTGGGTTTATTAAACATAGGAAATGGCACTTATCTATGTTATTTTACGCGGTAGTCAGGTATTTTGAAAGCATCCGTCAACTATACGTTGAAGCATGTAATTTGCATAAATTGATAGAAATGTTGCCTAACATCAGTCTGCAGGATGACGAGGGACGCTAAGTGAAGATACTATCGGATGTCCGTTGAGGATGTTTGTAAAGACAGCCTAGTCAAAAAATACGGATGTGCATCTGCAGGCATATCTATAATTTTGAGTCGCATAGGATGTAGCGTAACTAGTTTGAGGCCTTCTAAATGAAAGTACACTGAAACATTAATAAATGATGGTTATAAAAGATCTAAAGTGTAGAAGATAGTATAAATTAACATAAATTATATGCTATTAAGTATAATAAACAAGACTAATAGATAATTTTACGGCTTGTTCAGCTGTCTGTCCCGCAATGACCTACAAAATGTAATCTGTTATGTTAATTCGATTACATTCATTCTATTGTCATGTAAATGTGGTCACGACGAGTCATGGCATGGGCTCTCGTGAATATAATGACGAATTTTTGTTATCTAACAATCGTAAAAAGAACATAAACACGCAGACAGTAGGTAACTACGACGCATTAGAGTTAGACAACGATACCAATACTCGTACTTTTCCTATCTTGTACCTATTAATGCTCTACCATTACTATTAGCGAGCTGTCTGCGACAATAGTATAGCTGATCTATCTATTTTAATAGTCCTGGATTAGGTATTTATATTCATTATTAATCTGTGGTTGCCATGAGGCAAGATCCATAACATAGATATGATAAAAATGGAAATTTTATAGTTTTGAATACCTTTTCAACATGTCAATAGCTCAGTGGTAGTGACGTCGGATGCCGAGACGAAGGTCGCGGGTTCGAATCCTACAATGAGCTTGCAGTGAAGGAAACCATACGGTGGTAGGGTACATTGTAGTACCCACCTGGCTGGCTACCACCCCTAAGTTCAAAATGTGTCACCAAGCACCTATCGGTGTGTTCCGACAGCTGCACTTCATAGCCAGTTCCTTCTAGGTTTTGTGTGCTTACGAACTTCGGCCACATTACTTCCCATGGTGAGATTACGGACAAACAGAGGTCTATACACATTAAAACAAAATTTTTGAGCAGGTGCCATCGTCACCCTTCTTCCATCACATTGCTCGCTGGGGATGTGGAGTTCATCTTTACATCCTTGAGCCGCCTCGATAGTACACACAACGATTCAGTCGGACCTTCATCAAGAAAAAGTTTTGACATTACAATCAGATAATGCGAACGATGCAAGCAGTACCCACTGCCACATTGCAATGAGCAGTAAATTGTACCTTGTATGACGTTGCAAGTGTCCGATTGATGAATGAATCACGCGCATAAATTTTAATGCACACTTTTCATACATAAAGATTTTTCAAATTAGTAAATCTTCTATCGATTTTAAAATCAAGATTCCATTTACATCAACTGATACTTAAAACGGTTGTTTTGTTTGATCGAGCGTGACATTAACGTAAACTACTCGTATACAATGTGTAGTCCACCACAATCCACAACAAAGGTTTTGTTTGCCTTCAATGGCCACTGAAACCTGTGCCGAAACGCTCCCAAGTGGATTCGTAGGTGTGTATGAATTATATTTGTTTTGAAATAGTTAGACATGCGTTATAATGTCGCAACTTATTTTTTCAGAGTAATGATAATAAATATAATGCTGGCTCCAAAATATCAACTAGCCCCGGTTTTTTGCGTGCTCTTGATGGTCGATGACCCGCTGCACACAACTCATTTTTGTTTTATCAAATTAGTAATTATACAGTATTTCCGTGCTTCGGAAGGCACGTAAAGCCGTTGGTCTCGGTTATTACTTAATTGTGATAGTCATTATGCTAGTTGGATGCCTCCTAGGCGGCTTGAAAAATTCCAACAGTAGGTTGACCACTAGCCTACCTCCACCGATCCGCAGTGGGCACGCGTGGTGGAGTATTGCCCATTCCCTTTCACCCTCATTTGAGAAAGGAGACCTGTGCTCAGCAGTGGGACATTATAGGCTGATGATGATGATGAATTATACAGTGACAGCTCAACCTTATATTGTATTCAAGAAAACAAAATATAATTCAAAGCATATATTTATTTTTCAGTAATCACACGATGCTTAATAATTTTCATCACTATTGATAAATTGTGCATGATTTTGATAACAGTTTATTGTGCTAAGAGTTATATAGCGGCCAAATGGCTGCTTTTGGGTTGAGCTATTGGTCATTCAGCGGATATTTGTCTCATTTTCACTCTTCTACAAGCTGTAGAAAGAGCGAGATGCTTGATATTACGTCCCATTCAGATCGCTCCTTCGATATGGTGAAGGAAAGAGATGGGAATCACTGCTGGCTAGTAGTTCAACCCTTTCTACGCTTATCTACATAAAAGTGGCTATGTATATAAAAATAAATTTCAGGTACTTCAACAATACTTTGGTAGAATTTCATGCCTCATATGTATGTATTCTTGATTTTTTATTTCTTTTGCAATTTGCAATTTAATGTTATGAAAATTATATCATTTTCCAGTCGACAAATGGAGTTATTTTGGCGGGTGATTTTAGGTGAACACAAACTTTCGCTTTTTCATCACAATCATATCAAGTTATAATTAATTCACGAATTATAATCAGTTATTATATCACGAAGACATTTTTTCTCTCGATACATTGGCAACTTTCAACATCTGATTCAAGATTTTTTGAATAAATTAATATCAAAATTATTTTTATAACATTTGGCAAATAGCATCTATAATATTTTGAGTATACTTACTATCCAATTAATACTTTAGTTTAGAATATTATTAGTGATATCGTATTAGTTAATACTAAAATAATTGATATTGTTGCAAGTCAAGAAATATGTTGCAAAATAGGCATTGAAGTGACTGCATTAAGATTTAATTCTTTTTTTAAAGGAAAAACATTAATTTCAATATTTATGCCACTTACAAAAAGTCGCATAGTTTGCGGTACCCTAAATATATAAAATTTCATATATCCAATGTACCTACTTCACAATTCACAACCTAATTATTTTCCTTTCTTACAACTTTTATATCATTTAAATAATAAGTTAATAACACTTTAAAGTAACAACAAAGTAAATGATTAAACACATCCATTTAAAAATAACCGAAAACAGTAACAAATAACTGTAACATAAAAAAATATAACTAAAAACAGGTACGCAAACAAAAAAAATATTTGGCTTTAAGAAGCTGACTGGTTTTAATGGCAACACTTTTGAATTTTTGCGCATGGCCATAATAAAAATAAAGCTAATTGGTGGGGATTCGATCTCTAAGGTATGATAACACCGTGGCGGTTCCTTTAGCTAGGATGGCGTGTCGGGGCTGACGGAAACCATTGCCCATTAGCTCCAGAGATCTGGAACAATTATTAAAATAAGAATAGAACTGTAAATGAATGGAAATGATAGTAACCGCCATCGAGAGTCAAGGTGAGGCATTGAGGCAGAGAGCCTAGATGTGGCGAAGGCGTTCGATCGGGTCTGGCACCGGGGTCTTCTAGCGAAGTTACCAGCATACGGGCTTCCTTAGGGGTTATGCAAATTGAGTCACCAGCTTTCTGTCCAGCAGATGCATAAGATCCAGAATCACTGAATTATGGAAAATATAATATATATTTTTTTCTATCGGATTTAGAACATAGTTCGCATCACACATTTAGAACCTTTTCGAAATTTTCTTAATGCTTCTACGAACATGAAAATTGCATATTTTTCTTTATGAATTTGCGCACCAAGATGGCATCCAACTTCAATAATCTTGTACTTGAAAGTCTTACTCTAGTGTCTTTAGAAATTGCTAAATTTTAGTCTGATCTCCAATAACTAGACCGTCATCAACTTAAATTGTAATAATCAGACGTCGATTATCACTGACAAACAAGCATGGATCTGAATCGCTTTGCGTTAAGTTATATTTACCTCTGGGTAAATCTACATGGACCCATGTATCATTTTCATAAATTGATTTCATATCCTCCATAGCCAGTTTCAATATAAACTAGATTGACTTTCCCCAAACTTAAAAGTTTGAGAACCGTCGACGGCGGAAATGACGTAGATACGTGTCCCCCCGTGTCTCGGAATGCCATACCTGATATAATTATACCATGGAGTAGAGTAGTGTAGAGTAGTGTAGGGTAGTGTAGTGTCGCTGGGGCTTCGAAGAACATTTCGATCGCCTAGTCCCCCGAATCGAAAGGGTAGCGGGTGCCATACACAGACTGCTGCCTAATCTCGGGGGACCGAGGGAGGAAGTTCGCCGCCTCTATGCGGGGGTCATACGATCCGTAGCCCTTTACGGGGCGCCCGTATGGGCGAAGAGGCTGGCCATCCGACGCTGTAGAACGAAAATCTACAGCGTCCAGCGTAGGATGGCACTACGGATCGTACGGGGATACCGTACCGTATCCTTTGAGGCGGCAACTATTCTGGCTCGCTTTCTGCCACTAGATATTCTGGCGGACATGGATGCGAGGGTCTATGACCGAATCCGCATCGTCCGCCAGAGCGGTGGAGGCGACCCAGAAGAGGCGATCAAACGGCAGGAGCGACTTATCGCATTCGCGACGTGGCGCGCGAGGCTTCGCGAGGAGCGGTTTGCGCGCAAACGCGTCGTCGAAGCAGTCCTGCCGGTCTTCGAGGCCTGGATGCAGCGACAAGGTGGACGACTCACCTACAGACTTACACAGATAATCACCGGGCATGGGTGCTTCGGTGATTATCTGTATAGGATTGGACGTGAGGCGACGGCGGCCTGCTTCCACTGCGGTGGGAGTGACCAGGATTCCGCATCGCACACGCTCGCGGTGTGCCCTGCGTGGGAACCCGAGCGGCGGATCCTGGTCCAAGAGATCGGACGGAATCTCTCCCTGCCAGCAGTCGTGTCGGCGATGCTGAGCGGGGATACAGCATGGAGGGCCGTAGCCTCCTTCTGTGAGACCGTAATGGTCCAGAAGGAGGCTGCTGAGCGGGATCGCGAGAGGGCCGATCCCACTCGGAGGCGAAGCCGCCGGGGCGCAAACGTGCCTCGTCGTGGCCCTCCTGCCCTGTAGCTGGGGCTTAGAATAACAGCTACGGTGTTTCCCTGCCTGTCGTAAAAGGCGACTAAACGGGGCCTTTGGGGTCGTGGGCAATCAGAGCGGGGGCTCTGTGCACCCAGAAGCGACCCCAAGGAGGACGATGAGTCGATGTGGTCACGACTCATCGTGTGATAGCACAGCGAGGGTGCTGGGGGGAAGGCTCAGACTTCCTCCGGGACGAGCTATCAAAGCGCCGCGTTTTGAGGGGTGAGCAGGTGCGCGTTCAACACGAGAGCCCGCCCCCCTCTCTACAGCGCAGATGGCGACCACCGTGGTAAAAGTCCGGCATAACCTGGCCGCTACCCCCGGGGCGGTAGGGTATCCTATGAGGATTTCCCCACGAAAAAAAAAAAAAAAAAAAAAAAAAAAAAAGGGTAGTGTAGGGTAGGGTAGGGTATGGTAGAATAGCACCACAGGGTAGGGTAGCACCACGAGAACGAAGTTGCGTCGGGTTAGTTGGTTAGTATTCTTATACATTTTTCTCTTTCCCAATCTGTGCGAAAGAGATAGCCTGCCTTGCTTAGTACCAAAGAAGTCATGTACTCTTATGGATATACCTTGTCCGTTACATGTTCTTTAGTCATGCTATTGCCTTAGGTGTAGGAACTTACCTCAAGTGTGTAAAGTTTCCCAGCTCCGGGGGAACAGTGAAGATGCTGTTATTCGTCAGATCGAGTACGGCTAACTTCTTCAGTTTCGCAAGAGCATCCGAGGATACGTTGATCTCTTCAACTTGATTCTCTGCAGCTAACAATATCTCCAAATTTTCCAGTTCATAAACACACCTTGGTATTTTTGTGAACCTATGAATATGAAAAAAAAAAATCTAATATTATAATTAACTTTTTAACAAAAAAATAAACCGCCTTCAAAGTACACTAAAAAGTATAAAATAACTCTTATCTGACACTGTTTTGAAGTGAGCGAAATCGCATGACGTGTTCTATAGAAAATATTTCGCTGACTTCAAAACAGTGTCAGATAAGAGTTATTTTATACTTTTTAGTGTACTTTGAAGGCGGTTTATTTTTTTGTTAAAAAGTTAATTATTTTTGAATTTTTAGTTTCATTATATACTGAATACATCTGCGTAACCCTTTCGAGTGTACAGGCCTGATGTTTTGTTCTGTGATTGCGTAAACAATGCATATGTATGCGATAGCAGCAATCGCGGCTGATTTACTGTAATTTTTTTAAGTGTTCCGTTGTCTATCTCCGAAACTCATCATCAGATCTATATGAAATTTATATGGGACCATTTCGAAATATACCCCTTTCGAACAAAAAAAGAATTTTGCAAATCCGTCTATATATGACGGAGTTATGCCCGAACATACATAAATATAAACATCCGAATTGAGAACCTCCTCCTTTTCTTGAAGTCGGTTAATAAAGAGGTAAAGTTTGATTGTTAGTTTGGATGTATGATGTTATCTCAGAAACTACTGATCCAATTATGAAAATTCTTTTACTAATAAGAAAATACATTATCGTTTGGTATAGTCTACTTTTCATTCAGAGAACATGTGGAAAAGGAAGGGGATTGACAGTTGTTAAATAAAATAAGGTTCGAGATACTAAAAACATAATATTTAACAAAAGATTTTAGTATATCGAAAAAAAAAACTACCTGTTATTAGAAATCACAAGTTCCCTCACGTGTCTCAAGTCACCAAATTCCATAGGTAAGTCCGATAAACAGTTTTTACCGAAATCAATATATTGTAAATGAACGCAGCGGCTTATATCCGGCGGAACACTGCTTATACTGTTTGAAGACAATATCAACTGTGATAATGTTTCACTCATATGACAAACACTGAAAATAAAACAATGATATTATTATTAGTAATTGTGGTCAAATTCATTTTGTATCTTATAACAATGTGTTAAAGTTCAATAATTAGGGCTTATTCAGGTTATCAATGTTTAGTGAAGCATTACCCAAGATATTTATTAAGAATGTTAAAATCAATAAGGTTCAATTTTGTGCGACATTCGAAAGTTTTATGTATTTCAATTTATTAAAAAGATTAATAATTTTAGCAGAGAAGTATGTACCCTAAAGGTAATGCAGTCAATTTGTTCTTGGATATGTCGACTATATGCACTTCCACATCTGCAGCTGTCTTGAACACATCTTCTGGAATGTTCGTAAGCTCTCTGCCTACCAACATGAGCGCTTGGCTTTTCTTTAACGTGTATCTGTGGAAATATTTTTATTATAATAATAGGAACGTTATTAATATTGCCTTTACTTGAACAGTCAAGGACTGTCCTTGACGTATAAATATGTATACACGATTGTATCTGAAACTATTTACTGAAATCATGAGATGCAGGCAGAATCTTTTAACATAAACTTTTATGATTTGTGTACTATTTCAACATTTGAATCTATACAGTGCGAGAAAATTGCTATTAAATTTCACAAGGTACAGTCAGCGACAAAAGCAAATGATCAGTTCATAGTAATCAAACTGTGGATAGCGTATGTGACACGGTACAATTTTTTTTTTATATTTTGGCGTCACACGGCTTGTGTATTTTGCCATTTTCAAGTTATATCTTAAGTTAAGTTCTAGTCACAATAAATCACGTTCACATGGTCCTCAGTCAGTCACCGTCCATAAAAGTCATGTTTTAGTACAATGGTGGTTGTACTAAAACTTTTAACGGACTTCTTGAGACAACTTGAAAAGGCACGATACACATGATTCATTTCATTTCACTTCACTGGTGCACATGGATTGATCTTTATTGGATAAAATACCACCGATAATATGCAATAAAACTCAAAATTTATGAAAATAAAAATGAAAATGCAATGTCACTCTGCAAGTTCCCGCCATAAAGTCCAGACCCACGGTACAACTGCTTTTCATGTCAGTGTTCAGCTACTTTTGACACTGACTGTATATCAGATAGAACACCACTTACTTATCAGGCCATTCCTTATTAGTGATCTTGGTTTCTTCTACAAGTTCTTCAGTGATTCTATCGCGCAGGAACTTCATCATTCTGTCAGTGCCCCCGCGGATGACGTCCTGCCTCACGAACGACAGCTTGTTGCCTTCCATACTGATGCTTTGGAGTTGTGATAACAGGCCCAGGTTTTTTGGTAGCCTGCGGTATGTTTTATTTTAAATATTCTATTCTATTTCACGTTTAAGAATGTCAAATAAAAATAAACCTTATTGGTGTAGAATCAAGTTCATTTGTACCTTCCATCGTGAAAAATACCATTTAGAGTAGTAATACGGAGCAATCCACCTCCGCAACTAGTAAGTGCTTTTGCACTGATTAATAACAGTACCGACCAATCTCTGCATCTAACCCCCTTATTCATAATAAAGTTATCAAACGTTGATTATCTAAAATTCCGAAGTCTTTATCTGACAGGTGACATTTGGTGATCGAAAGAGTGAGACGGGGCACACTACTACACTGATTTAGTTTAAAAGCGATTATGAATAAGGGGGTAAATGTTTAGTGTGGCCTTGTTTTAGCCAATCAGTCGGTGGTATTGGGGAATTGGCGGGAACTGACTCAGCATTAAAAGACTTGAACATTACCCAAAATAAAATAATCAAGGTACTCTTCTTCTACGACTATCTAACCCCTACACAGAAAATCTATAGCGAAACGAAAATTATGAACATAAAGCAATTATATACTTTTAAAACTTGTGTACTAATATGGAAAATCTTGAATAAAAATATACATTGTCAGACCACTTTCAAAACCAACAAAGATATTTATTTATATTATATTATTATATGAACCAATACCCTACACACAGCGCCAACAATTTATTTCTTCCTACACCAAGAACAAACTACGGTAGTAAAAACATAAGTTTTGAAGGAGCGCAACTTTACAATAAATTGCCAGATTGTATAAAAAATGTAAAATCTTGTAATCTTTTTAAAAGAAAACTACAGATCCATATTCTTGACAAAACTATTTAATGATTCGAACTCTGGAATACACATCCGTCTGATCTTATTTATTTTAATACTTGTATCTAGACTTATGAACGCACACTGCTAACTTTATCTTTATTTATAATTATTTTTATGTACTTTCTCATATAAGTGAAATTTAATTAATTTCTTTTGAGATAATAAATTCTTTAAAATAAAAACTTATATTAAGATCTATGTATTTACCGTGTTTCAAGCAAATAAATTATCTTTATCTTTATCTTTTTAAACCTTTTATAGATAAACCTGATTTAAATGTAAAAAAAAATGATCCGTTTCCTTTGGCATTCTTAATCGTCGAAGAGAAATTTAAATAATGGCCAAGGAATAGCTAGTTTGTAAACAGTAAAATAACGGTGTAACTAGGATTGGCGCGTACCTAATAGGTTGCAAACCGATTCATAAACCTTTTTTCCATCTTAATTACGGGCGGTTAAAAGCGCGCCAAATATATTGATTCGCTCAAGATATGATCATAATAAACACAACTTTAGGTCTTTCTTTGACTGGCAATGATATACTGTCATTAAACAATTACCAGCCAATTGCGGCCTGGGCTTCAACAGTCAAATGACGGCAATTATGACCGACATGACACACAATTACGATGTAGACTCGCTGTTCAATTACTGTTTTGTAGCGAGTGATTTGTGTGAACAAATATTGAGGTAAGAAGGTATATGCCGGTAGTATGACCTGTGCTTTGCATTAGTTTATGAAGCAAGGCTACATAAATAAAATATAAACCGTCAAGAGCGAGACCGACTCGCACACGAAGGTAAATCCATGCCTTTATTTTTATAGGGTCTTGTTATAGCGGCAATAGAAATACACATTCTGTGTCTAATCAACTGTCTTTCTACTACGGTTCATGACGAGGGAAGGAGGGACGGACGGAAGCACGGACGGAAGGACGGACGGAAGGACGGACGGAAGGACGGACGGAAGGACAAACGTGCCCTGTTGGCACTCTAACCCTAAAAAGGAGTTTTTTTAAATTATCTTATACAATGTAAGCATTCACTAAGGATGTTTTAAAATTCAACCGGAGGAGTACAACTGGGCGGAGTTGCAACTTGCAGCATTTAGGCTTAAAAATGTGTCTTTATTCCTTTAAAGCTTCTAGAACAAAATATTAGTTGACTAAAAAACTTACTTATTTAAACTATTATTGGTAAGATCAAGCCTCTTCAACTTCTGCAGAAGTGATATGTTATCCGGGAGCACTTCGATTTGATTGTCCCTAATATTCAACACGCTTAAATGTTGCATCTGATCACAAAACTCTTCAGTGATCTCCTGCAAACAAATTTAAACTTTAAAGATATTCTATATAAAAGTGAGATATAAAAAGGAAATATGAAATTATTTCATCAATAGCTACCGTAATAAAATTATTGGCCAAATATATCTCCTTGAGTGCTGTACATCCGTAGAAGTCCGGCAATATCTTTATGTCGTTGTGATTCGCGTCTAACATTTCCATTTTTCGTAACTCTCCCAGTGGCGGTAATATCTTCAAATTATTGTGGCATATATTAAATTTCTTCAAGTCTGAAATATAACAATATTAAGTTAAGGCACTAGAGGTGTGTAACTCAGCTCTGAACCAGCTCAATGAATCAGCTCAAACGGGTTTGAGTCGTTTAGCTAAAGCTCAACAACAAAATGACTAGCTCACGGCTCAATCAGGGTCATTATTGTATCTGTGACTCCCTCCACAGATTAGTCTTGTGATTCTAATCTAAGGATTATTATTTCTTCTAATACATTTAAATAATAATGTATTAATCTAATCCATTAAAAATTATAAAATATTGAACATAAATAGGTAATATAAATTGACTTAAATGATTGCAACTCTTATTGCGTATGAAAAGAGTCGTGGCAGCTCATTCGGCTCGTAAATGATCGGACACGCATCTCGTGAACTGGAGGTAGGTATAAATTGAGCTGATTCATTGAACCGGCTCACACACTTGAGCCGTGAGCTATTATGCAGCTCGAGTTTATTTGATGAGTTACACATCTCTATAGAGCACTGATATAATTACAATAACCAATTAGTTCCAGTTTAGGGGTCGTGCAATAATCACGTGAAGTTTTTTTTAGCAATTTTTTAAACCCCCCCTCCCTCTCCCTCTACCCAAAATCACGTGTATTTTTTAGTACAAAGTTTGTACTTTTACTAAAAAAATACACGTGACTTTGGGTAGGGGGAGAGGAGTTAGTCTAAAACCTCGCCCAGCATGGCGAACACCAGGAGGGAGGATCTTACAAAATTTCAGAATATTATTTTAAAATACAGGTAGGTATAATCTAATTTAAATCTATCAAAAAAGCACCTTGATAAAAATTTCCAGGCAGACAGGTTTCTGACAGTGACATAAAAATAATAAAGGATCATGATAAAGGAGAATGTAATCATGTGAAAAACATATATTAGAACTGTTAGGTAAATATATTAAATGAATATTGTCCTCGCACCACGGATTAGTGCACGTCGCTTTTCGGAAAAGAAAACACACGTGATATCACACTACACCCCCTACCCCCGTGTGATATTTCGAGATTTTTTCGAACCCCCTCCACCCTTTTCTAGCCTCACGTGATTATTGCACGACCCTTTACAACTGTGATATGATGTGACTGTTCATAGTCTGATTGCATCTGTAATGTATGGACACCAAGGAAAAATCCCTTTATAGTAGTAATACCAAACAATCCAATTCCGGAAATAGTCAGTGCTTTTGCACTGATTTTGAACAATAAAGACCAATCACTGCATCGTGTGTTCTTAACTTGGTCAATCAGAGAGCATGTATTCTGAGAGTAATTCAACTTCCCTGACAGTCAGAATTCATTGTTGGTGGTGGGGAATTGCCGGAATTGATTTCAAGCAAAATGAACGTCATTGTGCCTCTTTGGGTTAATAAAATTGTTCTATGTGTATGGATAGCATGTTAAGTGAACAAACAGTTATTATTCGACAGTTCTCATGGGCCCTAATGTTCTTCATACTGACGATAAAAATATATCTTATAATCAAAATATATCTTACTGACCTCGAAGATTCACAATATCAGGTGGTAGCTCTTGCAGTTGATTATGTGACAAGTTCAGATCGACTAAACGCACCAAATATCCCATTCCTGGTGGTAATACTGTCAGTTTATTATGTGATAGGTCCTGTAAAGTAAAACAAGGTTTTTCAAGGCCCTGTGTTTTGTGTCAAATCAAAATAGACTTAAACTGCACTGATATAAAGTTGAAATTTATATGCATATAAACTTCGTCAATCCGTACCGCGCCGCGCATCGCGTGGGTATCCAATAACAATCAAAATAGACTTAAACTGTATGGTAATAGAGGTCAAATTTGAATGCCCGTTTTAACCCTCGCAGATCCACGCCACATATCGCGTGTGTTACTATCCCCCTTACTATAGTAAGTATATTGCAATTTGAATTTTATTAGCATACATTTTGAGTCTGTTTTGATGTCATAGAAAACAAGGCTTGTGCTTTCTAGTGCCATCTGTCTGGAAAGTTTAGGTATTTTGAATAGCCTTAGATCTACTAAACTTTTGAAATTAAATACCTATTACATTTCATTCAATTATGAGTAAAGAAAAATTATTATTATTTAAATGTTTTAATTGCAGCCATGTTTTTCGATTTGTATTTCATGCCATTTTTTGACGCAACTTACCCTGGAAAGATATAAGGACTCTAACAATTCCATGTACTACTGAATTTATAATGGAGTGAACTCTGAACACTCTTTTTTCAATAATAGTCTTGGGCAGTTGTGTAAAAGTAATAGTGCAAACAAGTCTTACCAAATAATTAAGCATAACTAAGTCACCAAAATCAGGCTCAATTTTCTTCAATTCATTATGTGATATGCTGAGCCAGCGCAGCTCAATTAGTTTGTAGAAATCTTTAGGGAGTATTTGAAGCTTGTTGTGGTCCAAACTCAGGTTTGACAGGAACTTCAACTCTCCAATTTCAGTAGGCAGACTCGTTATGGCATTATCATGTAACTGAAAGTTATTAAATTTATGTGTGCAGTACATAAAAAAAACTTAGATAGCAATTATTTTATTGATTGATTAATTTTTCTGGTACATAAAATTTTCTTTATAATTTGTAATTAATTTATAATTTCCCCATTAGAGGAAATCATATTGGTGATTGAGGTTGCGTGCATTCCAGGATTATCCTGGTCCACCACACTAAGTTTAAAATTTGTATAATTTTTACTTTTAAAATATATATTGAGTGATTTATTAATGAGACTAATAAATCGTCTAATAAAAAAGTCTGGATGTAATAACAAAAATCGTAGTATATGGAGGGTATATCAGTTATCTGGTTTCTACAGTACAAGCTCTACCTAGTTTGGAATCAGATAGCCGTGTGTGTGTGAAGAATGTCCTAGGATATTATTAATATTGCCTACTTTGCTAGGTATTTTTTTTTTCATAATTTATATTTGTTTTTGCTAGCATGTAGGTCCTATGCTCCTGGCCAGTCAAACATTTTACCAGTGATATGCTATATGAAGATTGGCTCATGTTTAAATTATTCATATAAAAAGCTATCAACCTGTGACCTAACCTGCTTTATTAATAATATAAGTACTGTAGCTCACCTTGAGTGTAACAAGTTGCTGCAGTAGTTTGACATTGGATGATATTGTTTTTATTGGATTCGAGCTAAGATCTAGAGTTTTTAGCGGCTCCGAATTCCACCAGTTGCTGCTGTCGGATCTTGCGAAGTCAACCTCTTTAGTTTCTTCCATAACCAATTCGTCAATCTTCCATACATTTTCTGGTACTACAAAATTAAATACACCATATAGAACACTTTTGAACTCAATAAATAATATAAACAAAACAAACTGTTTAACGCAGGAAATAGCTCATTCAGGTATATTAAATTTCCCAACGATATTCAGACTATCCATAAATGGAAGTGCCTATATGTATGCAGTATCAGATAAAGATAAGTATTTTCTCACCTGTGCCAAGCCCTTTATTGCATAAACTCAGTTGTCCAGTTCGTTTGGCTGATTTAATCAAACCCGTTGATAATACGCTCTCGTCCGCCTTTTTATCTTGAAGGTGAAACACGGGTTTATTAAACGTTTTGATTCTTGATTTAGATTGAGGTCTATGGGACATTTTGTACGGTGTGGTAAGATATTCGGAGATGAATTAATAGCTTTGTGTTATCAATAAATTATTATTACAGCAATAAAAACATTGCGTTTCATCTCCGTCGGTCGAGTTGAGAACTGTCACTTGTTTGACTGACCAGTGTTCACAACCTGAAGCCAGGCAGCTATCGTACCAGGGCCGTAAAATTATCGTATATGCTCGTATATGGATCAAAATTATCGTATCCATCAGGAAAATGACTAAAATACTTTAAAAAATCATATGAAACGTGACAATAATATGTTGCAAATACTTTATAGTTTAAATCTTGTAAACTGGTTTTTTAAATGGAAAAAAATAATAGTTCGCGCCAACATCACGAATTTATAATGAAGAAAAAAATGTTAAAGGATAGAGACACATGAAAACAAGCATATTTTTTAAATGTTTAACTGAATAGATTCTATATTTGCGAGAACAGACTACACAAATATTTATGAAACTTAATATTTTATATACAAATTCGAAAAGACTGAAGAAAGATTAATTAGATAATATATTAGTTTTTAAGAGCTGTGGATTATGTAACAAATAAATAAATAAATAAAATAAATAAAGACAATAACTGCCAACACTCCACCACATCGAACGACGATATCGATCACTGATTGGAAGACAGTAGCAAAATTGCGCCATGAAGCTACAGCATGTGTTCCTAATATGTTCCTAAGAAAGAAATGAGCCAATAGACGGTGCTGACACTAAAAAACAACTGTAATTGTTATGGTCTATTGGCTATCTGAGTAATCATAAAATTTTTCATCAGAATGGAAATTATCGTACAATCTGCGTACGATAGTCGTGTACCATCGTACATCGTACGTAGTTATGAAATTATCGTACATGTACGATAATTATCGTACGGTTGCGAACACTGTGACTGACTGTCACTTCCCTCTGTAAGTGAGTGAAGTCAAGTGATGTGATGTGACTTCTACGCTGATGATGCGAATTGCAAAAATAACTCGTGATTACGTGATATCGCGGATCAAGCAAACAGTTTCTATTTATAAAAAGTATTCTGTGGCAAATAGTCATTAACACGGTTATTGCCTCGCTTTACCGCGTTTCACATACAATATGTAAGTATTCGATGCGACGTAAAAAAGCGAGTTGTTTTTTTTAAACATTTTTTAAATGGTCTATCATTTTAAGACGATGATGGCTCAGTGGTAGTGATGTTGGATGCCGAGACGAAGGTCCTGGTTTCGAATCCTACAATGAGCTTGAGCTTTCTGTGAAGGAAAACATCGTGAGGAAACCCATAGCACGGTGGTAAGGTACTTTGTAGTACCTAGCCACCTGGCTGGCTACCACCCTCAAGTTGAAAATCTGTCTCCAAGTACCTATCGGTGTGTTCCGACTGCTGCACTTGAGAGCCAGTTCCTTCTAGGCTTTGTGTGCTTATCATCTTTTGCCACAACATCACTTATCATGGTGAGATTGCGGTTAAACACAGGACAAAAACATGACTTTTATGGACGGTGACTGACAGTGCGGACTATATGGAAGTGATTTATTTTTTGACTATTTTAATCATCATATCAGCCTATAGATGTCCACTGCTGAACATAGGCCTCCTCCTAGTTACTATTTGAATATAACTCGAGAAAACTCAAATAAGACAAGGCTGTATGGTTCAACCTTTGCCTGTCTTTTGGCGAATATTAAAAACAACAATAATTACTGTGTTGCCATAATTTAACTTAAAGGAGCCGCAGTATTTTACAGAAACTGATAAAAATATTTAAGCTCTAATGTTCTTAATTCCTTCCCCGCAGTTCCGACGTCGCTATTACTGATTGACTTATTAACCCTCAAAATATCAATTACTTACCTGTCGCAGTAGCCGATACCTGCTTTGACACACCATTTGTACACTACCCGCCTACTCATTGTTCTAAGATATTGAAGCTAACTTAAAACGTACGCCTCGAATGCACTAGTTCATAATTTAATAAAAAAAATAGATCGTTATTTTATTACCTACTGTAGCGTATTGGGAGGTCAGCTAATGCGTTACGGCACAGAGCAAAGAAAATCAACCGTTAGGTACGTAGATTAATTAAATATAGTCCCCCAAGACATGAACAAATATAAATAGGTATGCCTAGGTATAGTATATTTTTTTTTATTTCAATTCATATCGGTTACTGATAATTTATATAAGCTACCTAAACATTAAACTTAGCGCGCATAGACGCCCGACGTTTGTATGAAAACTTCAAGGTTTCAAGCCATATAGCGGCACATTAGGGTCGGCAACGCGCAAGGGACGCCCCTGGTGATGCAAGCGTCCATAGGCTACGTTAACCGTTTACCATCAGGCGGGCCGTATGCTTGTTTGCTAGGGTGGGCGCCTCATTACTCATTACCTAGAAGATAAAATACTTAATATACATATTTACCGGAGAACAACTTCACTGGAAAATTTAGTTCCTCCATCTTATATGTTGTTGTACAGCTATTTTCTGTTTATCAATGGTTTATCATCGTACCTTTTCGTGGATGTGGAAAAAGATCTAGATTCGAGATATTTTTTTATGAATTTTCCCTCGTTTTGAATAAATGCCTTAAGATTATAGTTTATCATGAGATTTTCACATTATTTTGAAGGATCTTTTTAAACTTCCGTGTCAACAAGATGGGTCTCAGTCAGAACAAGTCAGAATAAATATTAGATGGATAATGGATGGATAGACAATCGTAACGTCAAAAATATTTTTTTTATTTCTTTTTTAGGATTCCGTAGCTAAAGATATAATGTTATCTGAAAACTCATTAAAGTGTATTTCTCAAAGACAAACAAATGATTAAAATATAATTTTCAAGGTACATACATTATAACATACATTTAAAGACCCTGTTATTACACTTCTTCCGAAAAGGACGTTACAAGTCATCAAGATGCTTTAATTTCGATATTACCTAACGTACGTAATGTTATTCATATCCTGAACAAATAATATTTTATTAATAATTTTTTACCTGTCCCCGTGGTTTCACCCGCGTTCCCGGGATAAAAAGTAGCCTATGTCCTTATCCATACCATAGGCTATCTGCATGCCTTTCATGATGATCTGTTGAGTAGTGAGGCGTGAAAGCGTAACAAACAAACAAACTCAGTTTCGCATTTATAATATTAGTTAGGAAGTTAGGATAATAATATCTCTAGCTAAATATAAAAAGTTACTTATTTTGTTTGTTGCTTTAAGTCTACTTTGTGGGTCAAAAATTTTTTTTTTATTCGACTAATTCGGTCGACAAGCTTACGGCCTGCCTGATGGTAAGCGGTTACCGTAGCCATATGGACGCTTGCAACACACGAAGCATCGCTCACGCGTTACCGACCTTTCCCCCCTCCCCTATGAGCTCTGGCGACCTTACTCACGCGCAGGAACACAACATAAAGTTAAGTTATTTGGCTGCGGTATTCTGTAAGGTGAAGGTACTTCCCCAGTCGAGCTGCTCTATGAGCGAATAAACGCTACGCTCTACCTCTCTTCAAAATATTCAATTCAGAGTAATTCAGACTAAAAAGATATTTTTTTTTATTTTTTTTTTATTTTGTTTTATTGGTTTACCAGTGACTGTTACAATGGTTACATCTTAAAATTAATTTACAGTATAAATGTAATTATGCTTATTGTACAATCTATTTAAGGTAAACACCACTTGCATCTAAGTACGTTTGGTAAAGGTTTATTAGGTGACAACTCCAAAAATTATGCCAATTTTTTTTTAGGTAGTTGGGGGCATGTATATTGTATATTTGAAATCGGGAAAACTAGGAAAAGTATAGGAAAAATATGAAAAATGGAAACGCATTCGAACTTCTTGTATAAAGTCTAAGTTTCTGTTGAAATGTATTGGCATATTTTAGCGACTTTCGGATATCAACGGCTCCGGCGCTGCGGGAAAAGCAGTCTCTTCGCCATTGCGTAACAAACTACAGACATCCATACCCGTTTATGTTTATATTGACTGTATACATATCAATAAACCTTCAGCGCGGGCCTAAAAGCGGGCGAAACCGAAGGGCCGAAGCCGAAGGTTTTGCTGGAGCCCAACCTTCGCTTCGATCGGACACAAAAAATTTGACAGAATTACAAGGCCACATCATTAATTTGGTTTTATTGTTTATTATTCTACGGAACCCTCCGTGCTCGAATCCAATTCAACCTTAGTTGGTATTATTTATTTATTTTGTTTTAATGGCATTTATAAATACCAACCAATTTCCTATTTCAATGGATGAGGCCCAATGATAGTAAAAACCTCTTTCCCCAATAACGTAGCACTGGAGAATCTACGTAGGCTGTAGTGTAGTATGAGTTCCAAGTAAGTACTTATAGCATTAAAATTTCCAGCCCGCCTGATGGCAAGTTACCGTAGCCATATGGGTGCTTGCAAGACACGTGGCATCACTCACGCGTTACGCGCAATGACGTTAATTTTTCTTGAAATCTATTCCGCCAATTTCAAATCACCGACAAAATGTGATCTGATTGGCTAAGTCAAGGACACATGCGCTCTGGGGCGAACCACAAGCTCTTAAAACAATATTATTATAAGCTTATTTGACTTTTGTCGTTCTTTTAGATCCGACGTCAAAACGGGACAAAAGACAAATAAGGTTATTTTAATCTTGTTTTAAGAGCTTGTGAGGCCCCCTGATTAACCAAGTCATGAACTCTCGATGCAGTGGTTGATGCTGGTCCGTACTGTTCAAATCAGTGCAAAAGCACTGTCACAGATCATATAATACTACAGTATCTACCTCCCTTACATAGCATAAGTAGGTAGGTAACAGATTTCGAAACAAAGTCTCTGTATGAATGTTCCTATAAATACCTACTAGGTACTTACTTACCTATAACGGTATGTAAAATAATGTGGGTAGGTAGGTGTATAACCCAGATAAAAAAAACTATAAATATTACCTTCCCTTACTTATAATAATTTCATTTATAAAAATGTGCTTTAGTGTATATGGGTATTTACCTACTTTACTATTCATGCTCATTATTCATTTGAAATCGTTTCAAATAGGATCATACCGTTTCGCCTGCAGGTGCAAATGGTGCAATCACGACGCGATATGCATTTAAGATGACTTGCAATAGATTGCTTCTACTCATTCTCCAATGTGACTTAGCTCATCTAATGCTGCATATGAAATGAAACTATATATGATCTTGGGTAGGTTAGTACCTATATCATATCTATATTTATAAAGATAGTTGAATTTTAATTTTTTTTATTACGTAAAAAAATTGAAGGTAGTCCATTATTTTTACTATGTGTAGGGTTCAGTAGGCATTTAGTGGCTGAAGGTGGACAGTACAGTTCAAAAGAAAGTAATAAAACTTCTAGTTGAGATTATTTTATGTAAGAAATTCACTCACGATATATTATTACGATGATATAGTCAACACAAACTTCATCTATTCAGATATCACAGTCAATAACGTTAATTCACAAAAATAGCTATCTTACTATAAGCACACAAAACAGAAGTATCATTATAAAATCTGCAGATTTTAAATTCACCGCAAAATTTACGTGTACTCTATCGGACCTATAACTGGTGGTATCTTCGACACTTTGCTGCTCGTAATGCTCATATATTTTGATCTTCTCCTGGATTGCACTCTCTTCATTACTTCTCCAATAGAATGGGGCGAGAGTAGCCAAGCACTGAAAAAAAAATCAGCTTTTACCTCTATTCTTACGTAGCCTAAGGGCGGTTCCAGATCACCGTTTTATACGCGCATATAGTCTCGTTTTTGGAAGCGCATTTAAGCGCGTAAAGGCACGCCTTTTGCCACACGCGCAATTCATACGAGCCGAGCTTGAGCCAAGACGCCCTTGCCTTATAAGCTTGTATAAGCGCGAGCCGCAAGAGACGCCTCCCCGCGGTGCGAGCGAACACGCTGGAATAAGATAGAGTACGCGTCTCCGGTTTTTTAAAGCGCGTGTAAGCGCGTATGCCGAAACGACCGTATGTACGCGCAGAAAAAAACGCTAGTCTGAAACCGCCCTAACTAATAGGTTAGTATCTTATTTAATCTTTTTATTTATTGTGAATAGGCTCGTTTAACCAAAATGTCACCGTGGTAAGTGGCCGAAACATAGAGATAATGGTGCACCTAAAACACATCAGTAGATCTACCATGAGTTTTCTACACTAACGTAATCTACGCACGCTAGCGACTACGGTGACTATTTTGTATAACGAGCACCGCCTCTAGTGGATACTTTTGGAAGCAATTCATACAAAATCTTTCACCGTAGTCGCTAGCGACTGTAGATAACGTTAGTGTAGAAAACTCATGGCAGGGGTACAGTAGGAGCTTGGCGTGGTAGTCAGCCATGAGGATGCTAGGTACAATAGTACCCTACTACTGTGCTATGGCGTCTTCACAATGTTTTCCTTAACGTTCAAGTTCATTTTAGGATTCAAACCTACAACCTTCACGACGGCATTCGACGTCAATACCACTGAGCTACCTCTGAAACATCGATCAAAGTCCACAAAACACATAAGACAAATATATTGCAGTTCCATCCACCTTACAAGGAACACCCTGATTACCTACTAATAGCATAGTATACCTTTACTTTAAGTCCATTCTTCATGAAATGCTTCTCCGTGACATTAAAATCAAGCATGAGACTTGTGGTCTTAAGATCATCACCGTATCCGTGATAAATGGCGGGTAGAAGAGAATCGTTCGATACCGGTTCCCCGTTTATGTACCAGTTCAGGCTTGTGGGCGGACGAGACTGCCCTGATGTGCAGTTCACGTGAACTCGATCACCAACACGATATCGAGGACGGAAGCCTGACAGCACTGGCCCGTGGTCTGGCTGTACTGTGAATTGAAAGCTTAATTTTAATGACAAAGAGCTTTAGCTTGTTGCTGTATACGTAGATTATATAAAATGTAGAGTCAGTCTTTTAAGATTTTTCACTTTTTTTGAAGGGTAGGTATCAAAACATTTTATGAAGATTTTTGATGACCTTGATTGATTTTCTTTGAGCATTTTTCTCACATGCTAGAATAATGAAAAGCGTATAGATTCTGAGGGTACTCATTATGTTTGGAAGAGGTGACATGTCCCATGTTTGTGTCGAACCAGCAGCATAAGGATTGTGTGGAAATAACTTATTTCCCATACTGATCTTTTTATTTATTTAGTTCCTTATTTTTTAATACTTTAATATACAAAATCAAAAATATTATAAAAAACCTAATCCTATGTATAAATATGATATTTTTTTTATTATTATTATTGTATACGACGAAGTCGGTAAACAAGCGTACGGCCCGCCTGATGGTAAGCAGTTACCGTATAGTCATGTGGACGCTTGCAACACAATGAGCTCTGGCGACCTTACTAACGCGCAGGAAACCAACAAAGTTATTTGTTCTGTAAGGTGGAGGTATTTCCTCAGTCGGATTGCTCTTTGGGCAAATAAAGCCTACGCTCTACCTCTCTATATTATCTCGAGACTTTCACACAAATCCATGGTCAACATTAAAAAGGTTTTCAAGTCCCAGGGTCCATCACATTAGAGCACAACCCGAGTTAGTTACTAGCATATAAGTATTATAAAAGTTTATAATACTTATTATTTTCCAGGTAACTTACCAACGACGAGCATGTCTGCATGATCGGACACGGTGTGGAAGAGCGGCCGCTCCCCGGACACCTCGCACCGGTATCTTCCTTCAGTTTCCAATGTCGCTGGGGAGAGCTTTATTTCCGAAGCAGATGAGTCCGATTGCTGATGTAAAAAAAAAACTGTAATATATTTTTCGTATACAGAGGTGGAATGACGACTTGGTCGTATATTCGCTCATGAGATCCACTATGTGACCCCTTTCATTTTCATGTCCCACTGTTGTGCACGGGCCTCCTTTTACAAATGAGGATGAAAGGGAATGGGCAAATATTCCACCACGCATACCCACTGCGGCTTGGTCGAGGTAGGTTAGTGGTCAACCTACTCTTGTTCCACCTAGGGGGTCTCCATCTAGCTTAACGACTATCACAACTGGGACCAACTTCTTTACGTGTCTACCGAATCACGGAATTTTTTATTTATTTACATATAAGAAATTGTATCCCAAAAGCGTACCCCCATGCCACCATCCACCCACCATCTCATATCGAGGGTAAAAATCTTCGCGTAAAGTGACGATTTTGAAAGACATTCACCAAAGTATTTTTACTTTATATTCTACTAGGTAGGTACTATTTTAGAATATAGAATATAGAATATAGAATAGAATATAGAATAATATAGAATATAGAATAGAATAATTTATTTCTGCAGGAAATGTGGTATAACATAGGATCTTAGTCTATAATACATAGTTCTCACTTTTCACCAGAAACTGGCATGCAAAATTTATATTACAACTAACACGGTACAGTAAAAATTATAAAATAAAACCTTCAATTATATCATAAAAAATAAAAATAAAACACATAATCATTACAACATTTCAGATAATTGCCAATATTATTTAAATTATATTCGGTATGTCAATAAGATAATAGCTATTCATTACATATATGGAAAAATACAATTTACAAATTATTTAAATATTCATCTATGGAATAGAAGCATTGTTGAACTAGCCATTTCTTTAATTTGTTTTTAAATAAATTTGAGGGTACATTTTTTAGGTCCTCTGGGAGCTTGTTGTAAATTTTTATGGCCATTGGATAGCTGTTTCTGTTGTACAGCATCGTTTTCATTTTTGGCAATACAAGTTTATTAGGATATCTAGAATTAAAGTTGCATATGCTTTTCATTTTCGTAAACAAGTGTGGATGCGATTTTACAAAACTGCACATTTCGAAAATGTATAAAGAAGGGACTGTGAGTAAATTATGCTTACGAAAAAGAGGTCGGCAAGATGTAAAACTGTCAACATCACAGAACGCACGTACACATCGTTTTTGAGCCAAGAAGGCTCTCTTTATGTGGTAAGAGTTACCCCATAGAACAATACCATATCTGAGCATAGAACAGACGTAACCATGATAAGCCTTAATTGCTGTATCAATATTAGAAATTTTTGCAAGCTTCCATAGGGCATACACGAATGAGTTCAATCTTTTGCAAATACTATTAATGTGATCAGACCATGAGCATCTATCATCTAGGAGAATGCCAAGAAATGTGGTCTGGGTAGACTCTTCAATCAATTGATTTTCAAAATTTATATTTAAATTGTGCTTTTTGCCATTTTTGTTTACAAATTGTATATATTTTGTTTTGTTTATGTTCACCTTTAAATTATTGTGTCGTAGCCATAAGACTATAGCCCGAACTGTATTATTTATTTGATCATTATATGTTTTGGTATCATGACATGGAATAATAACTGAAATGTCATCTGCAAAAAGGGTGCAGTCATAATCAATAATATCTGGTAGATCATTTATATATATCAGGAAAAGTAGAGGCCCTAGTATACTTCCTTGAGGTACACCTACACTATTTGTTTCAATTGTAGATTTGTAAGATTTTTCAGTGAGATTTGAGTCAAGCTTTGATATTTCCACGAATTGATGTCTTTGATGTAAATATGATTTAAGCCATTCATTTGCAACCCCTCTTATTCCGTATGCTTCACACTTACGTGAGAGTAGAGTATGGGAAACAAAATCAAATGCCTTACTCATATCAAAGAATATTGTGGTAACGGGTTTCCGCTTATCGATATTTTCAATAATTTTATTAACAAGAGTGAATGCTGCCAGTGTTGTTGATTTTCCTTTTTGAAAACCATTCTGCTCAGTTTTAAGGATATTGAATTTAGTCAGAAAATTATTTAAACGATTATACATAGCCTTTTCAATGATTTTAGATAAAACAGGTATAAGAGAAATGGGCCTATAGTTATCTATTTCAGTTAAATCACCTTTTTTATATACTGGCTTTACTACAGATAGTTTCATTGCTTTAGGAAATATACCGCTAGAAAATGAGAGGTTTATTAAATAGCTTAATATTGGTGCTATTTCCTTTTTGCATGACTTCAAAATTTTTGTTTCAATATTATCATAGCCAGTTGAGCTAGTCATCTTAAGAGAATCAATTATTTTAATAACTTCATAATCGTCAGTAGGTAATAGAAATATACTTGAATCTACTGCATTTATGTTCAACCTGTCTACAAAATTTTTGCCGTTAACATTATTAAAAGAATTACTATCATTATTTGTCATGTCAATAAAATATTTATTAAATTTATTGGCTATGTCAATCGGATCAGTAATTATTTCATTATTACATATTAATTGATTTATACTGGATTTTTCATTATATTTAGAATTACAACAGTTATTATTAATTAATTTCCATGTCGCTTTGCAGATGTTATTAGAGCTAGCAATAAATCTCGAATTCGTTATTTTTTGTGCATTATTTATACATTTTTTTAATAGTTTGGAATAGTGTAGGTATTTCGTTTTTGATGCAACATTCACTGTTTTATAATAGTTAAAGCGTAATTTTCTTTTAGTGACTGTAGATTTTTTTAAACCCTTTGTAATCCATGTTGAGTGCTTAGGTTTATTATTAATTTTTATCTTCTCTATTGGAAAGCACAGATCATATAACAATTTCAGCGTATTGTGGAAAGCGTCAAAAGCAGTGTCTGTATTAGAGTTAGATAAAACAAAATGCCACGATAGACTGCATAAACATTCACGAAATTTTTCTATATATTCACGATTAAACATTCTTTTGTTCTGAAACCAGGTAACGACTGGGTGCGTTTTATTATTAATAGGAAATGTTATAGACTGTGCCGTATTTTAACATTACTAGGTACTTAATTAGCAACCTGCATTGCATACCGCAAACCACATTATTGTTTCATAGCACGTAACAGCATACAAAACACGATATTATAAAGTAATTATTATACGTGCATAAATAATATGGTATGCCTACAAGTGCCCATAAGTCTTGGTAGGATTCTTAGCAGAGAAAATTATTTGGTGACTCTAACTTTGTCTTGCCCACAAACATAAATCAGCTAAACACATCCCTACACATCTCTGATGGTGCCTTATACGAGTTGCCTGTCCGCGCGAAACAGTTTCAAAAGAAGAGCATCGCTCTCCCTTTTTGCACAGCTTTTGACACGCGAAGGAGGTACATAGACTCGCGTCATCTATTGAGATTTAGGTATATCTGGGGCCCAAGTCTGCTATTACAATTGTGTTCCAATGAACTTTCAGTGGTGTCAAAATTGTGGCAGACTTGGCCCCCTGTGGTCTTGCTCGCCGCTATAACAAACTAATTAGGAAATTATAACACACTCCGCTACGGAGGTCATTCCAATATACCTACTATATATTAAAAGGACCTCTCCGTTTAGTTACTTTATTTATCTGTGATATTGTATGCCATAAGATAAATTTTGATTACCCAACATTTTGATACCTACCTACCTTTGAAAGTTTTAGAATTCTTCAAAAACTTCTATTATTACTTATTTCTGATTTTTTATCGCGTAAATGGGGAAAGATCGGTTTGTAAATTTTTGGTCAGATTTAGCCACCTCATTTCCAAAAACTATAAAATAATTTCATATTTTTTACCTCAGGGAAAATGGGCTAACAACTTTCAAGCAAATATTGTGCTGAGAAAAATAGCCGTAACATACGGACCGAAGCCATCTTCGATTTGGGAATAAAATATCACATATTGATGGTTTGTTACCTCCACATCGACTCCCGGCAGCGGAAACTTCCTACTGGTCTCAACATCTTTGGGCACGTGTCGGAAGAACTCCTTGCCGTCCTTGTACCACTTGACGGAGTATAGCACCTCTGTTGGGTCCAACTGCCACCGGCACGACAGCTCTGCTTGAGTACCAAGTGGCACGTTTGCTGGCACGCGCAATTCCATCAGTTTCAACGAAATGCACTCTGTATAAAAATATTGTGTGGTAATATTTTCAAATTCAAATTCAAATTCAAAATCATTTAAACAAATAATAAATGGTAATATTTTGACGGGCCAGTTGGCGCAGTTAATTAAGGTTCCAACTATCACGCCGCAGGTCGTGGGTTCGATTCCCTCACAGGACATGCATTTGTGTGCGTGAACATGTCTGCATGTCCGAGTCTGAGTGTAGTTATGTATATTAAGTATGTATTTACAAACAAAAAGTAGTATATGTAGTATATCAGTTATGTGGTTTCCACAAGCTGGGGAATACCTCCACGTTACAGAATACCTCGTGATCTGTGAGAATACCGCAGTGTTCCTGTGCGTGAGTAAGGTCGCCAAAGCTTATCGGGGAGGGGAAAGGGTCGGTAACTCTAAGTAAAGCCTCAAAGCTAGGAGTAGTTGTATAAAAAAATTGCTCACGGTACAATAGTCCTCGTAAAAATTTATATTCAATGTAAATCTTTTTCTTCGACTTCAAAAAAAGAGGAGATTCTCAGTTCGGTTGTATTTTTTTTAATGTTTGTTACCTCATACATAACTCTTTGGATTTTTTTTTTGTTTGGTAGGGTCCACTTCCCGTTTGGTCCCATTGTCATCAGCAGGGCTATTTTAAAACGCTCGGATTCGATATCGGAAACGGATTCAAAAATTTCCGAGGCGAATTTAAGCAATTGCTATTTTAATTTCCGAATTCGAATATTTCTGATGTTTCTTTACGTAAATATCAATTCGATTCATCGAAAAGTTTTCGGAAATTAAAATAGTAATTGCTTTAATACGCCTCGGAAATTTTTGAATCTGTTTCCGATATCGAATCCGACGTTTTAAAATAGCCCTGCTGATCAGGATTTGATTACTTCTTAGTTTTGAAGTCGGTTTAAGTTTTTTGTAAAACAGTTCATATATTTATTTATGGTAGGAAGACAGCTACTCAATACAAAATTTAAACATTAATATTTATCAGGAAGCCAATAACAGGTCTTCACGGATAGGTGCTAGTATAACAAATAAATCTGTGATCAGTTACACAACACACTCTTTACATGATATGGGAATGAAAATAACATATTAATATAACAATACTATTATGCTCCACTACTACTATAGTGAGTAGGTGTTATTATGAAATACAGACTTTAAAAGACTGTCTTAATTGAACGAACTTTCGGAAGTAGTTTATCTGCATTAAGTCAAAGAAAATTAGTTAATCTGCATGGGAAAGGAGATGAATTTTAAACGGAAATTAACAGTGTGGGTCGAAAGCTCGAAGCTAGGCTGGCTAGGTTAACGAGATACCTAGCGAGGGACGAGGGTTCAGCCGCCCGCCTTGTTACCGCGAGCACTCCATCAAGCCATCGATTTTCTAAGTTCTAAGTATTATCAGTGGATAATTTATATTGGTTCCTTTTCATGGACAAAAGCGTGTTTTTTAGATTTTTTAAACTGTAATATAATTTTAGATTATTTACTTGCATGTTTATTAAAATACAAACTCAAAAAGTACAGAACGAATTTCCATAAGGTCTGACCAATGAATGGAAAGATAAATTCATTCAGGTTTTGTGTAAATTGGCTGAAATATGAAGATGATTGTTGAAGATGTCGGAAAAAATCATGTCGCGCGGATAAAACTACTCTGCTCTGCTACCAGTGCGAAGCCGGGGTGGGTCACTAGTCTGTGATATGATAATAATGAATATATCCCCCTTATTACAAAAGGAGGTTTAAGTAAAGTCTATTAAAACCCAGGTTTTAGGCCAAAGGCGGAACCGGGGGGGGGGGGGGGGGGGGTAATCGGGGTCATGACCCCCGCTGGGACTTGGTCAGCTTTAATTAAAAATCTAAATCACTCGCACGCATCACACCCTTGATTGTGTTGTCAATAGGTTCTGTGGTCACATGAGTAATGAAAATGTGATTGACATGGTTTTAAACTATGATTTTTTCGCGCTGCGCGGCCCCTCTTTTCTGTAGGACGTAATCACTTAGAACTAATGGACCGATTTTGAAAATTCTTACAAATGTACCTACTCTATTTTCGTGTGAATCTGCGGGTAACAGCTATAGTATTGTGTATTTTGAAACCCATCCAAGCTGGATATAAGTGTGTGACCCCCCCCCCCCCCCTGACCTGAAGGCTGGATCCGCCCTTGTTTTAGGCATACCTATCCATTACTTTCTAATGTAATATAATAAAACCTGGGTTTTACGGTATCCATTTTGACTATATTATATTTAATTTGTAGAAATGTATGGGGAGGCCTAAGTTCAGCAGTGGACATGCTCGGGCTGAATATAATAATAATTTTGAAATAAATAAACTTACCAATAATCATCAGCAATGTTAGTATAGCCAGCATGATGTGTTGTCGGAAGGAACTCAAAACCATGGTGTCGTCTACCATCACCGAAACATGATCAACGTCACATCCCGTGATAACGTTGCACCATCTCAGAGATGAGGAACTTTATCAATACATAACACTACAATTAAAAATAAGTTTTACACAGAATTAATTAGGTATATTTATATTGGTTATATTTTCTGATTTATAAATAATTGTTGAAGGGTGATTTACGAATCAGTGGTAACTGCATTAGCTTTAAACTTCACAAGCGACCTCCTGTAGTGGTTAGGTAAGTAGGCTCTGGAACTAGTGCCTACCCTGCTTGAATGACTTTTATTACTAATCGGATAATTTCTATTGAGCGAATGAAGTAAAGTTACACAAACTTCTAAAACATTATTCTCATTATTTATTGCGGATAATTAAAACCCTCGATTAAAGTGAGCATAAATAAGCGGGCTTAAACAAAAGCTCTCAGCTTCCGTAAAACTAAGATAATATAAGAGGCATAAACTAAATAGGCAAGCCTGCCTTAGCAACGCCAGGCGTGCCGACGCTTTGTTCCGAAAATTTTACGGTGTGTTATGAAAATATCACATTTCCACTTTCAGGGAATTTATTTAATTAAAAACATTGATTTAATGTTTTGAACTCACGTAATATGTGTGTTCAAAACATTAAATCAATGTGTCGGATCTGAACTTTAGACATTCACTCTAATAAGCCTATTTATGTACCTAAGTATTAGGTAGGTACATTGTACATTCATTACATATTCTACATTGCAGTTACCTACTCGTTGTCCATTTACAATTTCAAATGCCAAAGAAAAATTAAATTTTTACTTTACATTATGGTTTAATTTAACAGTTAAATGCAAATGAACTTTAATTATAGCAATAAGGTTCATTTTTCTTAGAATTGCAAGGAAAACTTTATACATAATAGAAAGAGTTAAGTTAAAATTAATTTTCAACTACAAGTATAATTAACTCAATCAAAACCGGAACTACATCGGGACCGTTTTAACTCAACATTGTTTGTTTGTTTGCTAGAGCCTCATCTGCTAAACTTTGCTTAATTGCTTGGGGACTAAGAAAATTTTAGCATAAGATGGATATTAGTGAAATAATTTTCAGGATTGGATCAGCTGTTCCGAATATCCAAACTTTACCCTAATCCACCTTTTATTTGGAAACACTTCACAAAGCACAACAAAAACTTGTTCCATTACACAAGAAAAAAAAAAACACTTGACCAAAGAATTTTTGAGAACGCAATGCTAATATTTTTAAAATCACTTTGTTATTAAAAATTTCGCATCCAGCCAGCGTGTGGCTTATCCGCCCGCTGCCACAGAAATAACGTAGAGATGTAAAACACCTTCTAGCTTGGGGCAAAGGATATTTAACTTACAATATTCAAAAAGGATTTAGAGCTGTTGAATTTACTTTGGAAAGACTTGTCTAGTGTATTTCGAACCGGTGGTAGATTCAATTGTATGTACCTATTAAACGTTTATAAGTGCCTTAGTAGGGCCTAAACTGAATAAATAACTTTTTGATTTGATTTTGATTTATAACTGAAACATATCCTCATAGAAACAAAGGGTATTTTTATGAAAGAGACATGTTGATGTTCTTTATACGGATTTATTTTAATTATTTTACTTGAGAAAATTACGCAGGCCGCAGCCGAAGGATCGAAAAAAAAACGAAAAGTATTCAAACTATATTTAATTTAAATGGTAAATTACGGTAAAAAGAAACTATTATATGTAATTAGATGCGAATGCTACCAATGCTAGGTTAATGCTATGCTCTTCATACAATTATTTAAAATTGGGTTGCGAAAAGTTTTTTTTTACTTGTTATAGACCTGTGTTTCACCGCAATCTCACCATGGTAAGTGATGATACGACCGAAGGTGGTAAGCACACAAAGCCTAGAAGGAGCTGGCTCTCAAGTGCAGCTGTCGGAACACACTGAAAGGTGCTTGGCGACAGATTTTCAACTTGAGGGTGGTAGCCAGCCAGGCGGGTACTACAAAGTACCCTACCACCGTGCTATGGTTTCCTCACGATGTTTTCCTTCACCGAAAGCTCAAGCTCAATGTAGGAGTCGAACCCGGGACCTTCGTCTCGGTATCCGACGTCATTACCACTGAGCTATCATCGCCTTAAATCCATCGATATTGCTGACTCCGCGCCTCGTGTCGCGGCCGTGACGCGCGTAGTCTCGTCGCTAGGTAGGTACCGATGCGATGCACCCTTGGTCAGCATATACCATGAGGTACTATGTCGTAACAAGCATGTAATCACTTATTAATTACATCCCATGACTTCAACCACCCCACATAAAAGTAGTACAGTAAATACGTATAGTAACTAATGTTGTAGAGTTGTACAATTACTTTGCTCAGTATCAGTAGAATCGAACCTAGACCTTTAATGCCATGTTATTTTGTGACCATAAAATCTTGTTCGAATGTATAGGAATAGTAAAATTCAGATATAGTCAAAATAACGTTTTATTTATCACTATTCCATTTATAAATGTATTCTAATCAACTGCAGTTGGTTGTCCAGGTATAGAAACCAGAGCAAATTCGTGGGTTCGAATCCAATACAATGAGCTTATGACAACAAGCTTCTTACGGCACACTTTCGGTGTAAGAAAACATAATGAAGAAGCCATTCCACGGCGGTAGAGTACTTAGAATCGCCTGTGTTGATACAAGTCTCATCTGTCTCCAAAGACCTACTGGTATTAGGTAGACAGGTCACAATGGCTGCCAGTCACAGGTCGTGAGTTCGATCACCATCCAGGACGATATCAATTTTTATATCACTTATTTGGTATCCAAATTATAAGGTCTGCTTAGTTTGGGATCAGATTGCCGTGTGTGAAGAATTTCCCAATATAGGTACTACAACTAGCTGTTTCCCGGGATAAAAAGTAACCTATGTGTTGATCCAGAACATATTCTATCTATGTGCCAAATTTCATCCAAATCCGTTCAGTAGTTTTTGCGTGAAAAAATTTTCGCGATTATAATATTATTATAGTATTACTACAATTATTAATAAAGGCGTCAGCTGAAAATATCGCTGCTGACAGTAGTCAAAAGCACTATGTTGAGCTAAATGAGCTTGAGCGAAATATTGTATTGCTTTATTTATTACATTTAATGTCTTTGGCAAATAAATGTATTTTTCCTTATTATATTATTATTATTTCTTAATATCTTCCGGCAGTGTCATTTGAGGGGGATGGGTTTCCACCTTCAACCGCATCATCACACTCCACGGTTAGATTGTGGCTGACAAGTGTAATCTATTGTGAAATCCAAACAATATGAAGGGAAGAATTCAAAGTAGTTTGCTTCTTTATTAGAAAAAAGTTAATTACTAACGATCACGTCTTATCTCTATAAGAATCTATTTGAGAGCGTGAACATCACTTATTAAACGGTAGCACGGTGCGGAACATTGTAATTTGCAACAAAATGCATGTAATGAATCACGCAGTGTCATCGGAAACTTTCACGAATAATCAAGAGACCATAAAGTAAGTACATACTACAATTGTTATCACTATACATGGTGCAGCTTGTGCCTTGCCATGGCTGTTCTCCTTAATCATGCGTTACCATAATTGTATTCACGCTGCAAATTGATCTGGACATAAATGCCGGTTTCATTTGCTATTGTATCTATTTTAAATATGCTCTGGGTGAAAATAGGGTCTCCAGTTGCTAGTTCTTTGAAAATTATAGTTACATTATAGGTAGGTACATTACAAAGTAGGTTTTTTTCGCTTCGATTTTCGAGATTGATTGATGTTATTCATTATGCAAACATAATGGTAAAACTTATGTAATGGTAAAACTGTGCTACAGTCTAGTTTGCACTACAGTGAATGAAAGAGAAAGATAGGGGGAGGAGGAAACTTACAAATTAGCAAAAAGGGCGTGTTCGGCGTAAGGAGCCGCTGTAATTTGTACTTTATTATTTTTGAGCATTCTTATCAGTTCCGTCCGTAGTTACGTACATCTATGCTGTAGAAATCCGGTAGGTATGTAAGTAATCAGATTATTATCCCTAATTTAATTTACATTAGCAATAGCGGCGGCTTGGCAACAATGTTGAACACATTCTGTCAGCGATAAGCTCTTACTGTACAAGTAAGGGCCAGTAAGGGCACGGGCGAATATGGTCTCGCACAATGCCTTTAAATTGTACTGAATGACGAATGTGCCGCCCTACGCTTGCGACTTGCTTGCCTACACCCGGAGCATTGTGAATATGACTCATGAGTATAATTGCAAAAAATAACTAAAAAAACATCTAATAAGATGCTTGTTTGTTATTAAACTGTAAGAGAATGACCATGAATAGGGATGAATATGGAAAGTACCTACCGAAATGTAGAGATTAATGAATGTGTAACGTCTACGTATTAGGTATCTGTTTTCTAGTGAAATGAAATGAAATGAAATAATCTATTCATTAAAATAGGCCTTCACAGGCACTTATGAATAGTCAAACTCTAATACTCTAATGCACTAATGCACGGTTCGGAAGGTTGCTTTTGCTGAGAATGAGAGAGTTGCTTTAAGTAGTTGGTACTGGACCTACAATTGTCACTATTTCGGCTGGTCTCATGGTACCAAACTGCAGATGATGATTACAGGTGGAATTAACAGGTAAAACCATACCATTGTTGTTTTTTATGCATTCATCCAATATCTTAAGCTTATTAAAAAATAGCTAAAATACCTGAGGAAGAAATAATGAGTCAAGTTAAGACTCGACATATAATTTCTTCGAGTAATTTTTAAAGCTGAGATATTTTAAAACATCTTTGGTGCTCGGTCGGGCTTGAGTATTTAGTTAGCCGCATGCGGTAGTGATTTACCGAGATTTATGTAATTACAAGCGGATAAGACACGGGAGACGCGATGCAATTAGTTGAACTTTGAGTTTTGGTCAGACCGCAGCCATCAACCGAAGAGGCGACAGGAGGAGCCTCCTCCAAATGAGGCAATTTGTTCCGCGCCACCGCTTTTAATGACTTTTTTGGGTCGAGTTGAAATCTCGTTATTTAGTAAGCTCTTCCACTTGTTTATTTATCCATCTTATTTATATCTTTTGAACATTTTTTTATCGTATGATAACTTTGTATGGGTGAACTGTACGCGATGTCATTAATTTGTGAAAATATTTTGGCAGTGAAATGACTATGCTCAACTTAACGTAGCGTACCTATTCAGACATTAGTGTATTTCCATTTAAAAGAAAGCGAATAATTAAGAAAGATGTTAACGTTAAATATTCAAATATATTCTAAATGGCAATTCTCTATTTTTATCCAGCATTTAACGGCACAATCACGGAGCTAATGGTTTGTGCACCATCGTCGTGTGAACTGAAACGAAAGAAATGTTTTGACGTCCTTCTATCCCCTTTATAAAAACACTTTTTAGCTGAATATCGTCAGACAAGTCGGGATTGAGCTTCAGATAAGGTTTCGTATTTGTTAAGTGCTTTGTTCTGAGCATAACAATTCGCGATAAAAAAATATCCTTTTTTCAGTTATTAAAAATGGCGAACGTGATAAGTGTTACGAGCTTAGCTCTCGTGCTTTGTCTTCTGGGTGTTTTGTGCGCGGCGTCATCGATGAATGCACGATGCAAGTTGAAACGTCACACGCATAAAGCTATGCAGACGGATTTCAATGGGAGAAGGTGCTGGGACGATGTCAAGATCATGTCGTGCAGAGGTTACTGCCTATCTTACGAGGTATTCTACATTGCTGAGTACGAGATACTTCTGCAACTCGCTTGACATTAGATGGTGACCACCGACGAAAATTCCCTTTAGAGCTGTCACTGCATTTTAAATAGTATATATTTTATAGTGTTTTTTTTAATGTGGATGTTTAGTGTCTTACTAGTCTACTTATGCCCGGTTTCTATAAACAAAAATGAATCGTTTTGCTTACCAATGGTAGGTTTTTTATTGCCAAACTGGACATATAGATCATTTCGTAAGCAAATTTTACCTGTGACAGCTACTTCCATATGGGAGGGTCTGCTATGCAAAGCTTTGAGGTCCTTGCTTTATTATTAGTAAAGATATAAGAGTCTTAATTCCGTATAAATTATAGGAATCGGCCATTAGCCAATCAGAGCGCATCGTCGGTGGTGGGTGGGAATTTGGCGGAATGGATTTCGAACAAAATTAACGTCATTGCGGTTCTTTGGGTCAATTGTTCGATGACCGTGACTAAGGCCTTTGCTTTCTAGAGCATCCAATGAAAGATCCTAGATTCTATAGAAGCGTTCTTATTCATCCTGTTTTAGTTATAGACTTACCTACTTATTATAATTTCGCTACGCTGAGGTTTTAGTACCTAATGTCCAATTGGATAGAGCCAAAAATTGTATTGTTCGTGTAAGTACGTTGGAAAGTTGGAACTCAAGTTGTGGAATCGAATCGTTGAATAAACCTTATACCTACATATTTTTTTTAATACTATCCTTTACTTCAGTGCTAATACCATTTAGGATTTTACTTTCGTCTATAAAATTGTTTTCCAGATATCCGACTGGCAGTTCCCATACAAAGAGTCTCACCACCCTGTGTGCATCCACGGCGAGCGCAAACATGCCTCCGTCAAACTGCGCTTCTGCGACCCTGGCACTCAACCCGGCACTGAAGTTTACCACTATGTTGAAGCTACCTCTTGCAAATGTCAGGTCTGTATTGTATGATCTTCACTGGGTTATCAAATCATCCCCATTCCAAATCACACCCAATCTGAATGATCCATCGATTGAGAACTTCCTTCCCTACTCTCAATAGATTTTTCTCGTAGCCCAGTGTACAGAGCAATTAGATAATTCTTATTGTATCATCTATAGGTATGTTCCTCGGAAGATACAAGCTGTGAGTGGCTGCCTCCGGACTCTACACTCCTCGGAGGTCTCATTTTGAAAGAAGAGCTGGAAGAAGAAGAACTTGAATAAAATTGTCTTTGGCCTGTCTGAAACAAAACCCACCGAGCTTCCGTGTTTATACATAAATGTATTACTCTATCGACGTTGAATACTTTTAACATGTTACACTTTTGATGGATTTTAATAAAAGGATAAAAAAAAGCTATTTTTTTACGAACTCATGATAAATAGCACAAGGGAACAAGGTTTTGACAACCAGAACAGTAATCATATATTTTTGTTGCACTACCCTCACCTTTCACACATCAAGTCGTCAGAGTGTTGTGACAGGTCTTATATCAGTTTTATTTAACGTTTGATAATTTCGCTAGTACTAGCCTACTGTACACAAGTCCTCAAAATAGATTATTCAAAATATTAGGAATCAACAAGTTTTTGTGTTATTATATCAAGTTAAGTTATACAGGCGTTTTATGCATCAAAATATGGCTAGTGATCAAAGAAAATATTGTAAAAATCAACCAAATAAATGTTGATATGTATGCGGATGTTACGAAGTGACATATATAAAAAAAATATGGAAGAGGCAAAAGCAGCTTTGAGCTTACTGCTCCTATTTTGGATTTAGTATTGGAAATCTTGAAAAGTCATGGAAAGACAGTTTTCCCTCAACTTAGTGATGCTAAGCTGAAAGAAGGAGTTTTTTATAGGTACGAAAATAAGAAAATTGGTTAAGGATGAATTGTTTACCCAAAAATTTAATCAAAAAGGACTACACGCTTGGAAATGTTTTGCAAAGTCATCAAAGGCTTTCTAGGCAATAAAAAATCAGAAAACTATCATCTTTTAGTAAATGAACTGCTTCAGTCGTACCATAACTTTGGATGCAGAATGTAGCTCAAAATCCATTTTCTACACTCTCATTTAGAATTTTTTCCTGATAATCTTGGTGCGGTGAGTGATGAACAAGGAGAGAGGTTCCATCAAGATGTGTGAATAATAGAAATAAGATACCAAGGACGGTGGAATCCAGCTATGATTGCCGATTTTAGTTGGTTCTCAAAAAAGAAGAATTTAGCGTCGCACAAAAGGCAAAAAAAGTCACTAACCAAATTAGACCTGTTGTTTTTTAGCTCAAAATAGTCTATAGTAGTGGACAATTTAAAATTAATACCATTATGTTAAAATTTGTCATGCTTTTAATTTATATAAATTGTTTAAACGATTTTTTTGTTATTTTTTAAATTTTTTCAAGGATCGCTGTATCTGTAAATTTAGACCTGTTACAGTAAATTCACTTTCAGTTTCTAGTTATGTTAGGCAATTGTAATCCGAAACAAGTAAAAATTTTCCAGTTGTACAAAAAAGTTTATTTGTTCCCTTGTGTAGTTATAACCAATAACCCCTTTCCACATAGGTATCCATACCTAAATAGTTCTATGGATTTATTTTATTTCAGAAACTTTTGTTTGGCGAAAGTTTTAATCTATAGGAAGTTAAGTACGGAAAAGAATAGCCGGCCCCGCGGTGAGGAGTGTCCGAAGAGGCTGACTACCACCGCTGGGCTGGGCAATTGGGCATACCTAGGTACCTTAAGTATAAAAATATACGTTAGTATTATTCGTCACTAGCTTTCGGTCCCGTTGTTTTACCCGGGCGGCCGCGTGGACCTATGTACTTTATCCGGTTAGGGATGGATTTCCATAATCCTTTCTGAGGCTACAAAGGGAACCAATATACCAACATTTGAGTTAACACACGAAGTAAAATCATGATGAGGTAAATAAATATTTTTTTACTGAAATATAATAATGACAGAACTTGTATTTATAGGATTTAACAAAAAATAAAGAAATATATTTGATGGCCAAAGAGTTAGCGAGACCTACGCCTAGATTCTTTGGCCATCAAAACAAATGATTAAGTAAGTAAACGAAACGTTGAACGATATGACTGACCGTGCTAATCCCCAGATGGTTTTCTCATACCGATTCCAATATAGGGCAAGAGCCCCGATTGTGGCCACTTTAAAGATTTTTTTTTATGTAAAAAAATTCGCCTATAATTAAAAAATGTGTATCGTGTTGATTAGTTATATTGATAAAGCAGTTTATTTATTTATCTTTTAGGTTTTGTAGAAGTGTGTATCGAGAGACAAATATTTTATATATTATAAGATGAAAGATGTAAAATCACTATTGATCCAGTTATGGCCACCTATTTCCATCTAAGTTTACAGGTACAGGTAGAGGAATTCATTGGCTGTCAAAATAACATCACAATCAAGTTCCTAGACATACATTTAGTATGCTTCAATAAGAAGCCAAGGGTCGCTAATGGTGTCTGAAATTATCATAAATATTTTTACACAAAAAAGTTCCAATACACTTACGGCGCCACTACAATTGCTCGTCAAAAGCGATAATCATCAAAGATTTTATTTACTATAGGCAATAAACGAGTCACGACGTGGTCACGACTTAGTTATTGACTTTCAAAATTGCAAGTGGCCACAACCGGGGTACTGGCCAAAACCGGGGCTCCTGCATATTACATATATTGAATAATTTATTGCAAATTTCAAAAGACAATTCTATTTATGTACGAAGATTAAACTGCATAGGTAGGTACCTATCGAAAAAATTATCGTTGTCAGAACTCTCCTTTTCCAATATATTTATCCGAAAATCGCAACAAGGGCTGGCACCATTAATAGTAACTGAACTAGTCACCATTGCTGGTCACTCCTCCTTTAGCTAATGTCACTAGTGTCACTTTGACTTAAATCCGACTCAATATCAATCGAACGATACGATAAACAGAAAATTAGAAATAATTCTAAGAAAAACATAAAAATTTGTATCAGTTTATCATATATATCATTAAAGTGATGTGATAAATAAAAGGAGTGCTCGTTTCGTCCAACGATAACAAAGGTGTTATGGAAAGTATTAGTCATGAAATACCTTCATGTGATTATTGTTTTGTGCTTCTCTCTATGTGAAAGTGAATCTTCGAGCTTCGATAAAACTGATTCTATATCGTTGCTGAAAGGAAACTCGACTTCTGAAACAAAAGTATGGAGTATCAAACTAGATATTTACTTTTCGAAAACACTACCTCCGATTATTACCCGTTCGGTGGGCAATGATGTACGCTTCAAATGTGAAGCGATTATGAATTTTACCAAAGTCGAAAAGCACACGAAAAATAAAGAAGGCATAGAAACGTCTCTGAAAGAGTCCCCACCTGATCACATACAGCAAGAAATCTTGAAAAATGTTAAAGTCTACTGGTTAAAAAACAACAAACAAATAACTGAAAATAATAAATTAAATATTACAACTAAATTCGATAAAACAAATGACACCATAGGCACTAATCTCAAAATAAAAAATATAGAGGTAGCTGATGAGGGAAACTATACTTGTGTTATCAAACAAAATTTTGAAAAGAAACAGACAACACATTTGAAAGTCAATGTTGTTGAAAGCATTAAAAATGATGAGATCCCTGCATTCACACCCTTATTCCCCAATTCAGACTTCAGTAATGAATTAGAGATAAGTGTAAAGACTACTCCCCATTTAGGGCCAGAAGATATACGAGCACAGAGTGTAAACACAACTACATCAAGCTTACCTCAAAAGTTAGAGCCAATATGCCAAGAGTACATAGGTACTGTATGTGATGCACATCTCAAAGGCCAATTTGTTTATATTCCATATAATACAACTCAATTAGCTCTAGAAGATAAATTAATGAAAGCTATACAAGTGACCAAGTACTCCAATGACATAAGTTCTCAGTGCGAAGGCTATGCTGTGCCAAGTTTATGTTATTCAACCTTTCCAATATGTAGAGATCCATTTTTAACCAATGAAAACTTTTTCAAGGAAGCTAAATTTATTATATCAGAGAGTATTGACAATCAAGCTGATGAAAATAATGATATGCCCGAAATTGTGTTTGAAAACTTACCTAGTGGAGCTCTTCCATTTTTGTATATGAAGGGGAACAAAAATTTAACACTTGATACATTTAATTACCGATATAACTCAACAGTTCTCAAACGTGTCTGTAAACAAGATTGTGAAATATTAGAGAATGAATTATGCCAGACAGAGTATGCTATAGCTAAGAGGCACCCTCATATTGGCCAGCAGTTAACTCTCGAAGAATGCCAAGATTTACCAGAGGATGATCCAGATTGTTTAAAAATTGGTATTGGCACTGTAATGGTTTCAGATGACGAATGCTATTGGGAAGATGGCAATGGCTACTTGGGCAGAGTGAATGTGGCAATTAATGGAATGTCCTGCATTGAATGGTCCAAACAGTTACATTTGAGAGTTTCAGATTACCCTGAACTTGCTGGAAGACACAGTTATTGTAGAAACCCCGGAGGAATCAAGACACAACCCTGGTGTATTGTTGACAAAGATGGCAAAACTGATAAACAACTCTGTGACATTCCAAAATGTGCTCATAAGATTTGGATTTATATTGTTATTGTTTTCCTTTTGTTAACTTTATTAATTGTTGGTTTTATTATTTGTCTGTGCTATAGACATAAGAAAAAAAACAATGCCGCTACTATAAGAGACATAAACTTGCCAAATGCTGATAAAAATATTTATGGTAATTCTAGACTTAATTCACCAATAGAAATGAGCGAATTATTGACAAATTCTAACATCACTAATCAACCACATTTGACACGAAATACACGAGGGAATGGAGTGTTGCGCATTCCTCAATATTCCTTGTCACAGATAAAATTTTTGGAGGAGTTAGGCGAAGGTGCCTTTGGGAAGGTGTACAAAGGAGCACTGAAAAAAAATGGTGACAATCAATTTGTTGCAGTAAAGGCACTCAAGGAAAATGCTTCAGCTAAGACTCAAGCAGATTTTCGTAGGGAAATAGATTTGATTTCTGAATTGACACATGACAATATTGTTTGTATAGTTGGTGTGGCCCTTAGAGAAGAGCCTCTGTGCATGCTTTTTGAATTTATGGCTCGTGGGGATCTCCATGAGTTTTTGATGGGAAGAGCACCTCCATCTGGCAAGGGGTTGCCTGCCATGAGATTACTGAACATAGCATATAATATTGCATCTGGAATGCAATACCTAGCATCACATCACTATGTTCATAGGGATTTGGCAGCCAGGAACTGCTTGGTCTCTGATGATTTTGTTGTCAAAATATCAGATTTTGGACTTTCTCGAGACATTTACAGTTCAGATTATTATAGAGTAAGTATAATAGAATACTTAGTACCTAGACATCCTACAATATTAAGATTAAATACAACAGAGTATTTATGGTCTAATTTCAGGTTCAATCTAAGAGCCTGTTGCCTGTAAGATGGATGCCACCGGAATCAATTCTTTATGGGAAGTTTACTACAGAAAGTGACATTTGGTCTTATGGAGTTGTATTGTGGGAAATTTATAGCTATGGCCTCCAACCGTATTACGGGTAAGTTTAACTAATTAATGAAGCAATTTAATTTTTTTTATTTGAATATTTTTATTTTTACGTTTCTAATTAACTTCTTATTATAACACAAACTAGCTGACCCCCAATGTTTAACCCGCGTAAGTTTTTTATTTTTTGCGCGGAACCGTAATTCTTTTTGTCTAAATTAAAAATAAATAGTATAGTCAACATTTTTATTGGTTTTTTGTCTATAAGTACCATATTACTTTCAAGTGCACTTAGTAAAAAGCTGTAAGTATTTGTATAGATAACAAAATATAAATGTTTTAGGTTCAGCAACCAGGAGGTGATATCGATGGTGCGAGGCGGCGAGCTGCTGGCGGCGCCGGCCTCCTGCCCTCCGCTCATGTACACACTCATGAGGGACTGCTGGAAACACACGCCGCAGAGAAGACCTAACTTTGAACAAATTGTTAACAGGTACAGTACAGTAATACAATTGGGTTGATATTTCCAAATGTTATAATATGTTCTGCATAAAATCTATTTAACTAGTCCGTTTTTAACATTATCAAAAAAATATTAGACACGTATTTATCTTTCGTCAAGCAAGTTCCGCTTGACGTCACGCCATGGTACACTTTTCAAAAACAAGTGACGTCACGAGCCTCTACGTGCGAACTTTGACTCGCTTTATAAAGTTTTATTTATTTAATAACACAAATAATACGTGTGGCGAGCACACTTGGTCTGACTTACTAAAAACCTTAGAGTGGACTGTATGAGATTAACGACGAAAACATAGACTACCGGCTGGACGAAGTCACTCAGGACGCGACCAGATCCGGGCGAATCAGGAGAGAGACGGGGACGGAGTAGCAACACAAAGGGGGGCGGGGCGAGGGGTACGGGGGGTGCGCGGTGATGCGCGTAGCAAGAGCAGACGAGGTGCGCGGGACGCGCGGGACTTTTCGGGACACGCGGGAAAGTGCCCAAAACGTGGGCGAAACGTGTGGGACCTACTTGGGACACGATCGGGACACTTAGTACGAATTCGGGACACTTTCGGGACACGTGAAATAAGCGCGGGACACACGGAACGTGTACAGGACGTGATCGAGACACGATCGGGACACGTAGAACGAATTCGGGACACTTAAGACGAATTCGGGACAATTTCGGGACACGTGGAACGCACGCGGGACACACGGGACGTGTGCGGGACGTGATCGGGACACGGTCGGGACACGTGTGATGTAATCGAGACACGATCGGGACACGTGAGAAGTGCCCGGGATACGATTAAAATACGAGCCGGACACGTAGGACGTGTCCGGGACGCGGGCGCTGCACAAAAGGGCGCGCGGGGGGGGGGGCGCAGAAGGCGCGGGACACGCGAGACGCGGGCGCTGCACAAAAGGCGCGCAAGGGACGGCGCAGAAGGCGCGGGGTGCGCTTAACGCGCAAGGGGGGGGGGGGCGACGAATACTCTCGGCGGGGTACAGGAGGTACCCGGTCGGCGGGGCGCTTGAATGCCCAATTCACGCTGGTACTCGTTGGGGCTCTTGCTTGCCCGTAGATATCAGCTGCAGTCGGTGGGGCTCTTCTTTTGCCCAAGGATTCCCAAACCACCCAATAAAAACAGCCAATTCTTCTTATATTTCTTCCTTTTATTTCTTCCTTTTTCTTCTTATTGTTTTCTTGAGGGCTGCTGCCGTGGGAATGCCATTCCGAAGGAAACCGCGCTACTTTTATACTGTCGGCCAATGTACTACGACCAATCAGAAGCCCGGAATTAATTTATTTTTGACCAATCAGAAAGAAGGTCGCAACCTTGACACAATTTCGCGGTTTGTTTTGATGCTATCTCTTTCCCACATAGTCCCGTTTCTTTCTACGGGATGTTCTGTCTCTTTCTGACAGTGTTCCTATCTTTGTCTATAGCGGTTTTTCCTTATAATTGCGTTTTCCTTAGGAAATGGCTTTCTCATTACAAAATTAACTTATTTACTAGATAGACCTTACTTTTCTACACATTATATAAAAAGAATTACATAAAAATCTCTATTTTCCTAAGAGCTAAAATTCAAAAACCTTAAGTGGCTCTCGCCACGGTAACGCCGCATTTGGGCGTCTTATTTTCTAAATAATGGTACAAAACCATCCCAAAATCTTTATTTCCTACCTATTATTTACCTTATTTACCTTATTATAATGATAATTAACACTTAAATACTTAAATATTTACATTTCATGCACTTAGACTAACTTAAATATTTCAAACAATAAAGATCAAAATATAAGGCAATAGAAACAATTAGGTCGCGTCGCTGACATTCTCCCCCGCAGTGCGAAGCACTCCGTCCCCGTGAAGCGACGCCGCAGGTACCAGCACGACGATGCGGCGCGTTGGTCGTCGTAGCACACTTCCCGAAGTCCGCACGTCCACGACTCGTACTCTTCCGTCTGGTCCCGGATACGTCTTGATTATTTGCCCACGAGGCCATGTGTTGCGGGGCAGCGTGGCGTCGGCGATCACGACGACATCTCCTTCTTGTGGGTCCGTCGTGTCTTTTCCATTTACTCTTCTTGGCATCAGGGTAGGTAGGTATTCCCTGAGCCATCTTTGCCAGAAGTGATCTGCCATTCGTTGCGCTGTTCTCCAGTTAGCTCGGCCGACGAGGTCTTGATCGTCGAACTCGCCCGGTGCCACCATGCCGCAGGAACGCCCGATGAGGAAGTGGTTCGGTGTCAGGCTTTCTTCGTCGTTCGGGTCCGCGCTGACTTCTGTGAGTGGTCGAGAGTTGACGGTGTGTTCAGCTTCGGTGAGTAGGGTATGTAGAACCTCTTCTGGTGGTGTCTTCTCGTTCAGGACTGCTGCTAGCGCTGTCTTGACGGACCGGACCAATCTCTCCCAGGCGCCGCCCATGTTAGGACACCCGGGGGGAATAAATTTCCACCTAATACCCTCTCTGGCTGCAGCCTCTTCCAGCTCCCTGTTGGCCCCGACGAAGTTCGTGCCGTTGTCGCTGAATATGACCTTTGGAGTTCCTCTTCTTGCGGCCATTCTTCGGAGCGCCATGATCATAGAACTGGTGCTGAGTGAATTCGCCAGTTCCAAGTGGACAGCCCTTGTCGTGAGACACGTGAACAGGGCTCCCCAGCGCTTTTCAACTCTTCTTCCGATGGTGACTTGTAAAGGCCCGAAGTAATCCACAGCTGCGCACGTGAAAGGATGCTGGTGATGACGAAGACGCTCGACGGGAAGATCTCCTGTAGGTGGTATCTGTGGCATGCTCTTCTTGACTCTGCACCATTGACATTCGTGGATGATCTTCTTGATAGTCGCTCGTAGACCCAGGATCCAATACTTCTGCCGGATCTCATTCATCACCGTGGCTGTGTTCGCATGGAGAAACTTCTTGTGGTAGTGTTCAATGAGAAGTCTGGCGATCTTGTGTCTTCCGTCTAACACCGCAGGGTTCGTTTTTCTTTCTATTGTATCCATTTTTCTTGTGCGACTTCTCAGCTTGATGATACCCTGGTTGTTTAAGTACACGTCGATCTTCTTCAGACGGCTTGCATTTTCTATTGACTTCTAATTTTTCAGGCAGTCGATTTCTTTGAAGAAGCTTTCTTCTTGACTCTTCTTTATTAAGGCTTCTTCAGCTTTCTTCAAGTGGACATCTTCCAGTTGAATGAATCTTCTCTTGACCTCTTCCTTGTGTGACTGGGTTATCCCTGGCCGCTTCTTCTGAAGACGCTTCTGTGGCCGCCAATCCTCTTCTTTCTTGCGCGCGACGCTGACTTGCTTCTTGGCCTCGACTCTTATCTTCAGGAGATCGACGAATTGGAAGACACGTGCCATGGTTCTGAGAAGGCGCGACCAGGTTGAGAAGTTCTCGGAATATGGCGCTTCTTCTGCAGTAGGCCTTGTTGTTGCAATCTTCTGTTTCTTCCAAATCGAACCTTTTGGTTGACCAGTCTTCTTCTTCTTCTTTTTGCGGGAAGTTGGGACGGTTGACTTGTCTCTAAGGGTAGTCGAATTCCCTTTTACTCCATGCATGGCGTCGTTGGCAGGATTGCCCTTCATTGGGACCCGTTTCCAGTCCGGAGGTCTTGTTAGCTCTTTGACTTCTGCAAGTCTGCTGTGGTTGACGATCTGAGCTGGAGTCCTTGTGTTGCACCCGTGAAGTACCCAACCAAGACTTGTGAAGGAGGCTACCGGATCCGATGAACCGCCTTTCTTCAATCTTCTTGAGATTATCAATCCCCAATTATCTTGCCCGATCAACAGCTGTGGCTCTTCTTTGTCGTAGACAAGTTGATCTTCGATTCTTCTTAGGTGCTTGCATCCGCTAACAAGTTCCTTGTTGACTCCTTGTTGAGACAGCTTCAGATTGTCAATTGTCCTGACTTCGATTGGTTTCTTTTCTCTTCGGTGGGCTCCTCTTATCTTCAGTCGAAGCCGCTGAGAATTGCTCTTCCTTATGCCTTGACCCCCAACTGTCTCGATCGTGATAGCTTCTTCTTTTCCCTTCGCTCCAATCTTCTTGGCGATGGCAGAGTTCAGCAAAGTCACGGTGGATCCCTCATCCAGCAGAGCAAGTACACGCGTAGAACCCTTCGGTCCGTACAGGTCCACTGGCAGCATCTTCAAGTAGGCTTGGCCTTCGGTCGCAGTGGTGTGCACGGAAGATATCTTGCTCTTGGGGTTGGAATCCTCTTCATGCTCTTCATGGACAGCGTTGCGTTGGGGCTTGGCTTCTACTGACAGAAGTGGTCTGTCAGAATGCAAGATCAAATGATGCCATCTGTTACACTTCTTGCAGGTTGGGGCCTTGCAGTTCAATCTTGAATGTCGGTACCGTAGACATTTGAAGCAAATCTTCGCCTGCTTGGCCATTTCCCATTTGACATCGATGCTTGCTTTCTTGAATTTTGGACATTCATAAATCCAATGTTCTTCTTGACATTCGGGACATATCTTCTTATTGTCCTGAGATGTTTCGCCTTCTTGTGCAGTATGAACAGCTCTTCTTGGTTCGCCCCATCGTTGCCCCCGAGACGCTTCAGTTGGGGCGGGCTGCTGACGGGTTTTCTTCGTCTCTGGTAACACTTCAGGTGAGGCGAAGTCTCCACACATGTCAGCTTCTATATCTAGGAAATCGTTGATGAGGATCAGCTCCTGTTGTTCTTCATCGCGACGACTCCGGTGATAGGCAAACCATCTATATTTCATCTGCGGTGGCATTTTCTCAATGATGACTTTCATGGTTTCCGGTGAACTCAGGTACTGCGGTTTGCCAAGGGCCTTGATGGTTGCAACTGCGTTCTTGACTTTGCTTGCGAAGATACAGACATCATTCGGGTTCTCGTTCACTCTTGAGATGTTCTTCAGCTTCTCGAGTTCTGAAAGTGCTAATGCTCCGGGTCTTCCAAAGCGCGCTTCTAGTCCTTTCATAACTTCGGTTGGTTCTTCCGCGGTGAACAGTAGGCTCTTCACTGCCTCTCTTGCCCTTCCTTGCAGTGAACGCCTTAGACGAGCCAGGTTCTGCGCGTGAGTAAACGTTGGTGCTGTATCTTCAAAGGTCCTCTTGAAGGCAAGCCATTCTTCACTGGAACCGTTGAAGTTTGGGAGCTCTATCATATGCTTCGGTATTCCGGATGTTGAGCTCTTTTCTGTGAGCTTGGAGATCGCCATTGCCAACTCTTGAATATCACTCTTCTTTTCTTGAGTTGGTGCTTCAACTGGTTGCTGGTTGGACTGGTTGAGCCACTGTTCGACGTGGTGCGAGCGGTCAGCTTCTTCGACTGCTTCATCTTCTTCATCCGATTCCAACTGCATCATCTCCAGTTCGACCATGGCCAACTTCGACCTGGCCTCTGCGATTTCCAATTCTCTTCTGGCAACTTCCATGCGAGCTTCGGCTTCGGCTCGGCGCTTCGATGACCGGACTGAGCGAGTATCCATTCCCCTTGATGACTCGTTGACTTTGAATCGGCGCAATGCTTGACTCGGTACGGCAGGCGCTTTAAACACTTCTGCGTCCACGGTGCGCCGACTTCCAGTTGCTTCATGCGTAGAGTCCCCGGTGCGCGTTGCGGTAGCTGCGACGTCACCTCTTGCGGTGCGGGCGGGAGCGGCTCCTGCATCAGCGGCGTGGACACCTTCAGGATGCGCGGGGCTGCCTTCTTGACCGTCGGGGCGCGGGGGGCTATTCTTCGTTAGAGTAGCTTGACTCTCCGCCGAACTGGATGACTCTTCAACGGGGGTGTCCATACTCCAATCCGAGGACGCTTGTGTTTCTCCTGTCGCTTGCGAACGTGTAGATCTGGTTCTCGGCGCGCGTGACATCTTCAAAATCCAAATCCGGCCAAGAAGGACCAGAAAATGTGGCGAGCACACTTGGTCTGACTTACTAAAAACCTTAGAGTGGACTGTATGAGATTAACGACGAAAACATAGACTACCGGCTGGACGAAGTCACTCAGGACGCGACCAGATCCGGGCGAATCAGGAGAGAGACGGGGACGGAGTAGCAACACAAAGGGGGGCGGGGCGAGGGGTACGGGGGGTGCGCGGTGATGCGCGTAGCAAGAGCAGACGAGGTGCGCGGGACTTTTCGGGACTTTTCGGGACACGCGGGAAAGTGCCCAAAACGTGGGCGAAACGTGTGGGACCTACTTGGGACACGATCGGGACACTTAGTACGAATTCGGGACACTTTCGGGACACGTGAAATAAGCGCGGGACACACGGAACGTGTACAGGACGTGATCGAGACACGATCGGGACACGTAGAACGAATTCGGGACACTTAAGACGAATTCGGGACAATTTCGGGACACGTGGAACGCACGCGGGACACACGGGACGTGTGCGGGACGTGATCGGGACACGGTCGGGACACGTGTGATGTAATCGAGACACGATCGGGACAACCTCGCAACCTTGACACAATTTCGCGGTTTGTTTTGATGCTATCTCTTTCCCACATAGTCCCGTTTCTTTCTACGGGATGTTCTGTCTCTTTCTGACAGTGTTCCTATCTTTGTCTATAGCGGTTTTTCCTTATAATTGCGTTTTCCTTAGGAAATGGCTTTCTCATTACAAAATTAACTTATTTACTAGATAGACCTTACTTTTCTACACATTATATAAAAAGAATTACATAAAAATCTCTATTTTCCTAAGAGCTAAAATTCAAAAACCTTAAGTGGCTCTCGCCACGGTAACGCCGCATTTGGGCGTCTTATTTTCTAAATAATGGTACAAAACCATCCCAAAATCTTTATTTCCTACCTATTATTTACCTTATTTACCTTATTATAATGATAATTAACACTTAAATACTTAAGAGCATATAAGCTAACCGGCCGCGCTCGAGTTTAGGTATTTGCCAGCGCCAAGCCGAGTCAACGCGGGGCCAACATTGGTGCGGCTCCTCCGCCAACATACTGCGCGCGTTATTATTTTGATACTTCAGTATGGCTTCATGTCGATGTAAAACTATAATATTATAAACAAGGTATCTGGTAGGTTGAATTAGGTTATAATTATGTAGTTATATAGTACAATGTACTGGATACATTTTTTTACACTAGTAAACAATGTAGTTCAGGTACCTATATACCTAATTTATCTAATTAAACTTTTATCTGATTTTCTTAAAATAATTCAATATTATTATTAATATAATTATAATAGCGACCCGCCCCGGCTCCCCTATGTGTATGAATAATAGTTTAAGTCCTATTCTAAGACCTACTGAATATACACACAAAATTTCATGAGAATTGTATGAAAAGCAGTAATTAGGGTTCCGTAGCCAAATGGCAAAAAACGGAACCCTTAAACGTATTAAATACAAAAAAATTTTTTTCATCAAACCCATACTTGTGGGGTATCTATGGATAGGTCTTCAAAAATGATCAAACTTCCACCAAAAAATTGGTTTGAACGAGATCTAGTAAGTAGTTTCCTTTTAATACGTCATAACACGTAAACCGCAATTTACCTTTCATTCTATATTTTTGGCGTTTTTTTTTTCATAGCAGAGTTACTTAATATTACACGGAACCCTCCGTGTGCGAGTCCGACTCGCACTTGGCCGGTTTCCTTTGTTTTTTTTTGCGATTTCCAAGTTGGTCCGATTGTAAAAGTTGATCGTATACATGAGTACTTTACATGGTTTCATTTATTGTCGTATTGTCGTATCCATCCTGTATAAAAGTCTCCTGTCACGGAGTTTGTAATAAAACTCCTCAGAAACGGCTTGACCGATTCTTATCAAATTTTGTCTCATTGATGTATAGAAGACCTTTGGACCATATAACATGAATCTTTGCTCAAATTTGAAAAAAAGTCTCCGCCATTCATGTTATATCGTAACAAGAGTCAATCGGACCTCTAATAAAATATTCAAAATGGCGGACACTTTTTTCAATTTTGAGCAAAGTTTCATGTTATATGGGCCAAGGGTCTCTCTAATATCATTTTTGAGAGCAATCGGACCGGTAACTAAATGGTTCAAAATGGCGGACACTTTTTTCAATTTTGAGCAAAGATTCATGTTATATGTCCCAAGGGTTTCTCAAATGTCAATTTTGAGAGTAATCGGACCAGTAAATAAATGGTTCAAAATGGCGGACACTTTTTTAAATTTTGAGCAAAGATTCATGTTATATGTCCCAAGGGTCACTCAAATGTCAATTTTGAGAGTAATCGGACCATTAAATAAATAGTTCAAAATGGCGGACACTTTTTTTCCATTTTGAGCAAAGATTCATGTTATAAGGTCCAAGAGTCTCTCAGATATCAATTTTGATAGCAATCGGACCTGTAACAAAATATTTCAAAATGGCGGACACTTTTTTCAATTTTGAACAAAGATTCCTGTTATATCGTCCAAGAGTCTCTCAAATATCAATTATGAGAGCAATCGGACCAGTAACAAAATAATTCAAAATGCCGGACACTTTTTTGGATTATGAAGAAAGATTCGTGTTTTGTAATTCCAAGGCCTCTCAAATCTCAATTTTGGGAGCAATCGGACCAGTAATTAAATAGTTCAAAATGGCGGACATTTTGGCGGGCACTTTTTCAATTTTGACCAAAATGTTATATGGGCCAAGGGTCTCTCAAATATCAATTTTGAGAGCAATCGGACGAGTAGTTAACTAAATAGTTCATAATGGCGGACACTTTTTTATGACCTCAAATATATATATTTTTTTATACCACAAAGTCGGTAAACAAGCATACGGCCCGCCTGATGGTAAGCGGTTACCGTAGCCAAAATATCACTTAATATAATATTGCCTATTTTACTGAGTGACATGATTGTCGCGAAGTGCATATACTATGTCATCGCACAGCATCATTGAGGATGCGCTGTGTATATATATGCATATATATGACTATATAGATATAATCATATGGGGAATATATTTAGCCCGGTGAAGCACACACATACGAATACAACCTACCAAATGATAGGCCGCATCGCACGGGGCACAACAACAGGCACACCGCGAATAAATTAAAAATTAGTATTAACCGAGAGTACAACTGACCAAGAATTCACTCACCCTCAGAATAAGTGTGCAGACCCGTCGTTCTTAGTTTACTGTCCCTGGCTGATTACAAACTCAAATATCGTCTGCTTCGCTTCTCTACTAGTGAGGACATCTGTAAGTATAAGGTAAGCTGGGCAGACACTGTGTCACATGTGACACAGCATCCGCCCAGCGCCACACGGGCCGGGATGACGTCAGACATCCTCCAGACCCTACCCGTAAGTATTTCCTACCCATTTCATTCAAGTCTCACTATCAAATGCTGCATATAGTTATTACTGATACTAGCCTCTACATAATTACTCTAAACATCAGTTTATTGCCTCCACTCAATACTTTCCTTACTCAATACTGCATTGTGGAGAATTATCCATAGTAGGATCTCAGACCACTGTCAACACAACAACTCCGCGGGTGATTATCCATAGTAGGATCCCAGACCATTGTCAACACAATAGCTCTGAGGGGAATTATCCATAGTAGGATCCTATCCCATTGCAAACACCCTATCCATAGTAGGATCGCAGACCACTGTCAACACAACAGCTCTGCGGGTGATTATCCATAGTAGGATCCCAGATCATTGTCAACACAATAGCTCTGAGGGGAATTATCCATAGTAGGATCCTATCCCATTGCAAACACCCTAGCACCCTATTCTATTGTAAACACAATAGCATCCTATCCTATTGTAAACGCAATAGCATCAAATATGGCCTTTGCCATCATCATTGTATGACCACTGTCATATGCTAGATCGATCTAGTCTCACCCATTGGGGTGCTCAAAGTTCACAAATACCATACCAGCCTGTGCTAGATCGATCCAGACTCCCCGAAGCTGGGTTACGCCCTACCTAATATCCACTTGGGAGACAGACCGCGCTAGATCTAGACTTGACCATAATCGACCACATCGGTTCGACCATTAGTTCCCTACGAGGGCACAACCTTGTCTGCCTTGCTCGGTCAGATCCTAAAACAAGTTGGACCCCCTATGTTCCCTACGGGGTATCACCTTGTCTGCCGGCTCAGTCAGATCCTACAACAGGTTGAACCCCCTGTTCCTATGGGGTACCACCTTGTCTGCCAGCTCAGTCAGATCCTATAGCAGGTTGATCCCACCTACCTAACAGTCCCTCCGGGGGTACAACCTTGTCTGCCGGTTCGAACAGATCCTAAACCAGGTTGAACCCTCCCTACACCCCTCGGGGTGGCTCCTAACATCCCCTTAGTGGGGGCAGCTCCTAACATTCTTATATTACATTATGGGAGCTCCCTACAAATCTGCTAAGTCTCATCTAACTGTTCTAACATCCTATCTATATTTATCTCATAGGCTTCGCGTTATCATCTCATTCAACGGTAGTATCAGTATAGGCAAACAACACTTAACAATAAAACCAACCACGAGAAACCCTTACTTTGTCCCTCACATGTCATCTTAAATTATCTGAGGAATCTTAGCATATTTTCACCAAAGTCCTATCTCAATCAATCGACAATTAACATCACAATCCATAATTCAAACAAGTTTTATCTTTAATAAGGAATTGAAACACTTACGGCAATTTCTCCTGTCCCCCCTCACAACGGCTTCTTTCACTCACTTTAAAACTAACAAAATGACAACGAACGACAAAGTGTTGCCAGTCTCGGATTATTCATTCGTACTTATGTTTCTACATTTACAACCGATTAATCGGTACGTTTTCGCGACCCGAGTCGCGACACTCCCCCCGGGAAAACGTATGTTAAGACTATTAGATTTAGGTTCTACTCCCTTATTTTTTCAAGGACACGAAGGACAGCTACTCTTCTTTGTTTAGTTATTTCAGATCTTTCATTAATCTCTGTTCCCGGAACTTTATCATCTAATTTACTTTCTGGTTCTTCTAGAATTATTTCAGATGAGTTCATATCTGAATTATCTTTCTCTATTAATTCTGCTACAGGACTGCTACCTTGTAGGGTGTCAGGTTCATTGATATTTTCGTAATCGGGCGTTCTTTCTTTATGTTGTGCAAACTGTGGTGATACGTTTCCTATCGTTATTTCAACAGATAGTTCCCTAAGTTCTATATTGGGATCTTCAATTTCAAGAGGATACAAATTACTAATGGATCTCGTATACATAATAAATCATTAATTATAAATTATAGGAAATGTATAAAAATTATAAACTGTTTAAATCAATAAATATAAAATTATTATTATTAAATATAAATTATAGGAATTGTATTAAATCATTTTTCTTTTGTTTATAAAATAGCTAATAAGTCAACTAATAATCATACCAAGTTATGTACAATATATTATATTTGAACCATAACAGATGGAAGAGCAATTACACCTATAATACAGGTCTCACCTAGTTTAGGTGTAACCGCCCGCTTGATGCAAATGTATTATTATTATATTTCTATACATGTACTCTTAGCTATAAACATTATACACGGTGATTCCGGATTTGACTTCAGCTACTCTACAAAACCCATCCTCACATTTAATCAGTTCAACTATCTTGCAAACTCGCCAATTCTCACGATTTTTTAGAATCTCCTTCGATTTGTACTGTTGTACAAATTTACCCATTGTTAAAAATGTAACGGTCTTAGTACTTGATCAATTTCTGTGTACATATATTAGTGGTCTAGCATTAAGAATTGCTTCTATCTCCTTTATGACTGTAAGAAGTTCAACGTCTTTTCATAGATGTTTCTGAAGAGTTATTTTCATGTAGTGTTTTACCAGACTCGCTAATCTTTCGTAGAATCCGCCATGCCATGGTGCTAGTTGGGGTATACATTTCCATATTATATTATTACATATGCGGTAAGCATCATTCAGAATTTCCTTCCAGTTACGGAAACTTATTGGTAGCTTTAGACATATTTTTATTTTCTTAAAAGAATACCGGTATCTATCCAAGCTGCTAGTTCTACTGAATTATATATATTTTAAGACATTTATTTCTCAAAAACAGAATATACAATTCACTTACATGAGAAACACAAGGTAACATATAAATTGATTCATGGATTGAATGGAACGGCGAAAGTTACATAATTGTTATTTAGGTAATGAAAGGACACTTATTTTTCTACAGTGTAGGTAAGCAGAAATTTTGTTTTATTCCATCACCTACCGAACAAAAGCATGAGACAATACACGGTCCTAATTACACGTCGTGATTCAACCCCTATCATTGCAACATTAGGTAGCTCATTTTTTATAGGTTCATTCTAAAGTGTAAATTAGACCGATAATAATTATTAATTTACTAGCAATTTTATATATGTACATATATATATATTATATTTGTTTTTCAATATGTACAATTACAATTACATAAATAAATAAATTTCTCTAGACAGCTTGAAGTAAAATGCGTTATCTTACTATTTTCTTAAGTACTCCTCGTGTTACTATTAATCTTCTTAGAACATTAATTCATTCTTATTTAGTCATATCTATTACTAATTCTAAATGTATTGCTCCAACAGCCAGGCATGTATATAGACAAATCCATCTCTTTTCCTTGTGGATTCTAATATTCTTGACTAATAATATTATCTATAAAAGTATAGTAATTTCTCTTTACCTTTTGTATTCTCTAATTTTACGTTATTATCTGCTATGATTTCTCGATTCGATAGACCCTCCCCGGCGAGAAAAGACTTATCATTGGATTGTTGACCAATTGGTTGGATGTTGCAGTATAAATTCTGGGCCTCGAATCTATTGGTTTCTGTCTTCCTCTGTTAGTTAGGTCTAGTTGCTATATCAGCTATGTTCATTTGTGATGGAAGAAATCGTACTGTCAGAATTTTAAACTTCTAATTTTCATCCATCCTTCTAGCTACAACTGAGATTGACAAGGTACCATGTCACACGGGACCCATCGATAGGTAGCGTTCATACCGGAAACTCACTAACAATTATAGCGCACCACAAAGGCAACCAAAAGACAAATGGAAAGGATGTTGTAACAACTGGGAGAAAAATAATATGAGAGTCACAAAATACAACATAAATTGCCAACTAACACCGCTCACAAATCCAAGGCACTCGCAACCTGTAAAATTGTATCCATAGGCAAATCAAATGCAAACAAGTTAGCACGCTGAATAGTCTGTACAAACAGACAAAGCCGAGCTAACCATTATCCACTAAATCAAAAAATATGTTAGTCGTTGAACACGAACGACGGACTTAATGAATTGACCCTCGACACCACCGGACCCCGTTCAATAGTATCAACAATTATACCTCGATGCTCCATCTCCGAGAGACAATCAAATCATGTAGTACGAGTATTATTACTATCTAACTACCAGCTCACGTAGCCAGCAAGCACAACCAATCGTGACCAATCTGTTTTGCTTGAATCGGCAGAAGGCAATATGCTAAAAGTATAAACTATGTCAAACCACCACTGTAAACAATAATATCGCAATTTCTCACATAATCGACAGCACCCTCAATAGATAAGTACAAATAAATAAAGTGTCGACAAATTTCAACTCCACTCAGGAGCAACAGATCCCATCCGACGGCATGCCACGCTCGCCGCGTTCTGCAAGTGCACGACGTCACAACCTTCAACAAATTAAAATCATTTATAACTACCGATTCCTAGCCTCCAGCGCCTCATCATCCCCCATATAAAGATCCTACAAACTCCTCATCATAAATCAAGATAAACTTGCACGTGAACGGCGCCTTGCTACTCTCGGGCCCAAGACTGCCAATCCTCTTCCGGTAGAAGTTTCAGTTCGTATCAGCTAATAACATGTAACAAATTATTTTCTAATTAGTTTATTTTACCAATTGGAATCTTGTAACCGCTCTGTCTCTTACTTGTAGTATTTGAATGAAGCGTGCTTGTAGTTTCTTTCAATACTGGACGAATCTTGGGACATAAAGCTCTATTATGATTTCCAATGCTACTAAAATGTAGCTACGCAAAGTTTCCTAATACGATATTGTTTAATACAGTACAATATTCTTCCTTTTGTTCTCATGTTCGTTACTACTATCTCTCATATGAAATGATTTTCTATTTATATTCCCATTTTTACTCTTAAAGTTTCTGATCTCTCTGCAATTCTACTTCTTTTACAATCTTTACTTATTTCCTACTTGAGTTTCTAATTACTCTGTCCATATTGAGTTTCTTCCTTGTACTTATACCATACGTTTTTTCTCTGGTAGATGTAGTCTTCTCTAATTCGTTTCTAACTTCTTCATTAAAATATGTCTTCAATTTTGTCTTTACTTCATACACTAATTCTTTCGGTAATTCTTTCAATATAAGAAACCATAATGGTAACTGTTTTCCTTTATAGCGACAAAAACTCGTCGATGTCATCCTATGTCGTTCAGTGTCCTATTATTATAGAAAACTGAACTGTACCATCTTTGATTTATTATTATCATCTTTGGTAGTCAAATTTGCAGGTGGTATATCAGCTAATGTAGAATCATGTTCATCTATCACCCGGCTAGATCTCCCATAAAATTCCTTTAGTGTCGTAGAAAGGTAGTTTGTCTACTTCTGGTACATCGCGTTCATGTATGTTAGATGCGAATTGATCCTAAAACTCTTGCAATTGTAAGATATCTCCTTCAAACTTAGGTAAAGTTAATTTGGGTAATCTACTATAAAACTTATTAACAACCATTTCATCGCATCTTTGAGCTTGATTAAGTTTCGTCACTAGTTCAATTCGATTCGCAACAGCCTGCTCACAGCCCCTTTTAAATTTTATTTTTATACATATTTTATAACTTAGTACCTCAAAACTCTTTGTGTTTGACATTATCCTTAACAAACCACAAAAATGCTTACAAATATATTAAATTTACTTAAACATGTCATTGACTTATGCCCGGCTTCAACAATCAAAAACGAATCGTTTTGCTTACCAATGGTAGGTTTTTCTTTTATTGCCAAAGGCACATAGATTATTTCGTAAGCTAATTTTACCTGTGATAGCTACTTCCATATAAGAGATTCTGTTATGCAAAGCTTCGCGGTCTTTGCTTAATTATTAGTAAAGATATGTCTTAATTTGATGTCTATAGAACAGATGCTATGTGCATCATTTTAGGCGTCAATGATCAAAATGTACTTGTATTTTAATGTACTAAAACTATGAGGAACACCTGTATCTTTTGTTTGACTTGAATAAATATTATTATTAATTTTAATAATTATTAACTGATAACGGTCCGTAAATTACTGAAACCGGGCATTACACTAACATACTACTGCACATTGTACGGCACGCAAACGGCCGCTTACGTATCGATAAAATATAAAACGTCATCAACTGCATTGATTCCACACTCAACCTGAAGTTTATTTACTTCGATGGTAATGTTGATACCAAACTAAAAGTTGGCAGCGGTAAATCCAACTGCATGTAGGTACCCAACAACGTTCATAAGTACCCTACCATGACCCAAACCTAACAAATGACTGTTGATTTTGAATGAATGTCTCAACCCTTCCTAGACCATTTCAGCTTCCTTTGTCTCATTCATACTGAGATTGCATATTAAGTTCAAATTAATATCACTTTCACCTAATGTTTGAACTTGGGATACCTTTTGTTTCAACCGTTATATCAACACTTCATCAATCTTATTAGATAGCATTTGTTTTGTTGCTAGTACTTAAAATTATGCTTCAACGTTTGTACTACAGTTTATGTAGGTACATCATAATTAAATTATCTATTACAGGTTGACTAGTCGTTCAGTTTGTAAAGACATAAGTATAAGCCATTCCTAATTAATCCACAAAGATGAGAGCCAAGAGAAAACACCATCAGTCATCTACTTTATTTAACTTTAAACACATTTAATCATGTATAAAATCCATATTTCAATTATAGTTACCACATATAGATTGATGTAGGACCCCGGCAAACGCAATTAAAACTATTACCTTGCTAAGTATTCATAGAATTGTTTCATTTTATGATGTAAAATATATATTGTTTAGCATTATAGCTGCTTAATTTTAATGACTTATTTTCCCTAAATAAGCCCATAATATTCTGATATATAAAGATATGGCTATAACTCTAGGTTATGCTTATTTTCATTTCATCATTACTTTTCATAATATTCCTCAACAAAAAAAAAACAATTCATTTTATTAACCAACCATTCTCTCGGTACAGATCAAATATGTAAACATTAACAATATTTGTTTATCATAAAATTAATTCTGGACAATGTAATAATCTCATAAAACTTTTGGTTATTAAACAACTTTCAATAGGCAAATACACCGGACGTCTCCGACATACCTGACCATTGCCAGCACTGTGAATTTATACTAAATATAACCGTGCCTCCGGGGAACAAGTACACTAGGCGCCTTAGCATACCTGCCCACCACAAGGACTCCTTGAGAATAGCTAGTCAAACCGGGTAATTTTATAAACCTAACTCTTAGTTTTATCTTCTATACCCGTTCTCAACGCATGAACTTATGAACTATATATTCTCTCATGTAGGTAGGTGAGTACCAGAACATACATATAAAAGATACCTGATTCTTATCATTTACAAAAATTCTCCTGAAGTTTGTTATAATGAATTACTGGTTCAACCTTACTTCAAAACTTAGTAAGTTATAATAGTATAGAGAATACTATATATCACAGATTATCAACTTTCCAAATAGGCAGTCACTAGCCTTATCATTCATATTCTTCAGAATAAGTAATTAATTTTGCTAGTAGTTATCATAAATACTAAGGCAATCACTAGTTTGACAATAGTATGAATCAAGTACCTTTTAATCCTTCTTCCTTTCTCATGTATCCGTTTTTACGTTATCTGCCATTAGCACCAACACTTTTATTACATTATTTACCCCCCATTCAAACTTCTCAGTTTGAAAATAAGCAACCAAACTTTTCATTTTCATACTTCACAACTGTTTTGACACAAACGTCACGGCACAAATATGGCGGCAAGTCAAATTCACCGCCATCAATCTTAAATAATTTTCCTTATACTTTCGAGTCATGAATCGTCATAAATTGATTTCGTAAATTCATATTTCTTATTTATAGCCACTTGTCACTCACGTAATAATCATTACGCTTATTACCAGTAAATAAGTATTGAGTCAACCTTATATCAAAGCAAGTACTAGGTATATTGGCATGAACTACCCACAAATAATTCCGCATGTAGGTAGTAATTTTTCACGTTTTACTTTTTATATCAAAACACCTGATGCCATATAAATGTAATGTTATTACTTCGCAAAGCTCAACTAGCTAACAGCGGTATCTATTGATCACTAATGGCAAACTTTCAAATCGAGATAATTCAATGATAACAGTTCAAATTTTGTAATAATTAAATTCACTCTGTAATTTCAATATATTATAATAAAATATTACTCCCAGCTTTAACGCATTCAACTATTGAATTGCATACACTATTAATATATGTGAATTAGCTCAATTATTCATACAACGGACACATGTTATTAAATTTATCCGTCACACTTCTCTGATGAACTCTCGGTCAGCTCTCAATTTCAAATCATTAGGGTTCATTCATATCCCAGCATCTCCACCATGTCGCGAAGTGCATATACTATGTCATCGCACAGCATCATTGAGGATGCGCTGTGTATATATATGCATATATATGACTATATAGATATAATCATATGGGGAATATATTTAGCCCGGTGAAGCACACACATACGAATACAACCTACCAAATGATAGGCCGCATCGCACGGGGCACAACAACAGGCACACCGCGAATAAATTAAAAATTAGTATTAACCGAGAGTACAACTGACCAAGAATTCACTCACCCTCAGAATAAGTGTGCAGACCCGTCGTTCTTAGTTTACTGTCCCTGGCTGATTACAAACTCAAATATCGTCTGCTTCGCTTCTCTACTAGTGAGGACATCTGTAAGTATAAGGTAAGCTGGGCAGACACTGTGTCACATGTGACACAGCATCCGCCCAGCGCCACACGGGCCGGGATGACGTCAGACATCCTCCAGACCCTACCCGTAAGTATTTCCTACCCATTTCATTCAAGTCTCACTATCAAATGCTGCATATAGTTATTACTGATACTAGCCTCTACATAATTACTCTAAACATCAGTTTATTGCCTCCACTCAATACTTTCCTTACTCAATACTGCATTGTGGAGAATTATCCATAGTAGGATCTCAGACCACTGTCAACACAACAACTCCGCGGGTGATTATCCATAGTAGGATCCCAGACCATTGTCAACACAATAGCTCTGAGGGGAATTATCCATAGTAGGATCCTATCCCATTGCAAACACCCTATCCATAGTAGGATCGCAGACCACTGTCAACACAACAGCTCTGCGGGTGATTATCCATAGTAGGATCCCAGATCATTGTCAACACAATAGCTCTGAGGGGAATTATCCATAGTAGGATCCTATCCCATTGCAAACACCCTAGCACCCTATTCTATTGTAAACACAATAGCATCCTATCCTATTGTAAACGCAATAGCATCAAATATGGCCTTTGCCATCATCATTGTATGACCACTGTCATATGCTAGATCGATCTAGTCTCACCCATTGGGGTGCTCAAAGTTCACAAATACCATACCAGCCTGTGCTAGATCGATCCAGACTCCCCGAAGCTGGGTTACGCCCTACCTAATATCCACTTGGGAGACAGACCGCGCTAGATCTAGACTTGACCATAATCGACCACATCGGTTCGACCATTAGTTCCCTACGAGGGCACAACCTTGTCTGCCTTGCTCGGTCAGATCCTAAAACAAGTTGGACCCCCTATGTTCCCTACGGGGTATCACCTTGTCTGCCGGCTCAGTCAGATCCTACAACAGGTTGAACCCCCTGTTCCTATGGGGTACCACCTTGTCTGCCAGCTCAGTCAGATCCTATAGCAGGTTGATCCCACCTACCTAACAGTCCCTCCGGGGGTACAACCTTGTCTGCCGGTTCGAACAGATCCTAAACCAGGTTGAACCCTCCCTACACCCCTCGGGGTGGCTCCTAACATCCCCTTAGTGGGGGCAGCTCCTAACATTCTTATATTACATTATGGGAGCTCCCTACAAATCTGCTAAGTCTCATCTAACTGTTCTAACATCCTATCTATATTTATCTCATAGGCTTCGCGTTATCATCTCATTCAACGGTAGTATCAGTATAGGCAAACAACACTTAACAATAAAACCAACCACGAGAAACCCTTACTTTGTCCCTCACATGTCATCTTAAATTATCTGAGGAATCTTAGCATATTTTCACCAAAGTCCTATCTCAATCAATCGACAATTAACATCACAATCCATAATTCAAACAAGTTTTATCTTTAATAAGGAATTGAAACACTTACGGCAATTTCTCCTGTCCCCCCTCACAACGGCTTCTTTCACTCACTTTAAAACTAACAAAATGACAACGAACGACAAAGTGTTGCCAGTCTCGGATTATTCATTCGTACTTATGTTTCTACATTTACAACCGATTAATCGGTACGTTTTCGCGACCCGAGTCGCGACAATGATAGGTAACATGCATTCTAGTGGTGAAAGATCGGTACAGTCGTTTTTGAAATTTATTGAAATTACAAACAAACAAAACATACAAAAATACAAATCTTTTCTTTTATAGTAGGTATTATTATTAGTGTATATAAACGGAGGAATTTTCAAACATAAGGCCGCCCTTATATTTGATATTTATCCATTACTTCTTACTGGCATTGATCGATCGTGCCTTTCTAGGCTATGATTTCCGGTAGAAGACATTTATTAACAATAACAAAAAAAAAAATGAATATTTGTCAGCTTATTATTCAAAACAGTTACTGGCGTAACGTAATTTAAGAAACAGTTACCATTTATCAATATAACTTAACTTATCAACCCAAGTATCATAAGTGGTAAGAGCGCGCTATAATGCGGGCGATTGTAGCAATACTCTCAATCGTAATAATATGTTGGCGAACTTAGCGCGCGGAAAACAGAGCGATACGTCCTCTCTCTGAGACGGCGGAGCCGGGTCTGCCGAGCCGTGGCGTCCGCAATCGATTTATATAGCAGTTTTAAAATATTCGGTATAAAATAATTATAACGTTTTTACGGATTTTGTTAATGTAATAATTTTAAGCATTAACTGCTACGTATTAATAAATAGTAATTATGAAGTTTGACATTCGATTTCCATATTAAAAACAGCGCTAAACATCGATAAAAATCTTAATTTTTACGCGGTATTGTTTTGTCATTTTCATAACAAAAATGTACAAAACGTTATGATGTTATTTATTAGAAAAATAGAAGACAATATGAACTTTTTTAACATGTATTTTTGTATTTTTTTGTTTCAAGTACTTTAATACCGATATGACTGCAAAGACAGCATGTTCCGTAAAATTCAAAAAAGGTCTCTCAAAGATCTACTCCAAACTAAATAACAAACAGTCAATTTAATGTTTTTTCCTATGTGAAAAGTAAAAAAATAAATTTCCTATTGGATTTACGACAACGCAAATGAATAACTATTAATATAACTGAGTAGTGTCACACCGAAAACCTGGAATATTGCGGCATTGTGCGTTATTACGTACTAAACCCTCTTAAATATTTACATTTCATGCACTTAGACTAACTTAAATATTTCAAACAATAAAGATCAAAATATAAGGCAATAGAAACAATTAGGTCGCGTCGCTGACAATACGTGTACACAGACATAAATCTAAATAGATAACGCAAGTCCCTCCTTCCGTAAAACCAAGCGTGTAACTTTTTTGTACCTACCATAATGTCACAAGATTGATTCAGTTAGGCTGGCATTAGACTTTTTAACGTGAAAATGCAGCTATCCTATTTCTCAGCTAAACATCTCTGGTGAACATGCAGCCTTATGCGAGTTCCCTGTTTGTGCGAAACAGTTTCAAAAGAACATTGTGCCCCATTTTTGCACAGATTTTGACACGCGAAGTACATACACTCGACTACGTGTCCAATATTTAGATACCACTGTAAAAGACTTACAGCATGACAAACCCAACATAGGTTTCTAAAACCTGTGCAACCGCATTTTAGGCTGGAATGTTATTTTGAAATTATCTTTATTTACAGAATACAAGAATGGATTCAATTAGGTGGATGTCCAGATAGTGCGCCGTCTGACTCTGGAAGTAGCAGCGGCTGTATCCATAGACCAACTAATTCCACGAGAGACTTGCAGGAGAGAGTGCCACTATTACCTCCTCATTGTTCCTCATCAAATGGCTCTCTTGCTACGGGAAGTCTCAAGAAGTTCAGCGTCGCTGGATCCAGCTCGAAGGTAACTGACGATAACTGTTCAACATGTAGTGAAGTACCGCCATTAGGACCAAAAACTAAGAAACATAGTTCCGGCTCGCTTATAGACACAGACAAGTTAGGCAAGGATACTGTCGTTAGGATACCCAATACACAGTACGGTAACGAGATATAGATGTGCGCGGCGTTATGTAGATAGGCGAAATTTAAGGTTGAGTTTATACATATTTTTATTGTTTTCTTTTTCAAGATAGATTTTCCAAGACAAAAGTATATAGTGTTCTCTAGATTACACGCTAATTCTGAGCCAAACTTCAAAAGCGTAACAAACTGACTGCTATGTACACTTAATTCCTATATTTATGAAATGTGTGTGTACTTAATCACTTGGCAGCTTTGACTGATTTAAATGCCATGTGTTCATGACACGATAATGGTTTCATAAGATTCTGACTCTGTGGTCCAAGAGTTAACAAATACCTGATTCATAACAATACAATGACATTAAAGTATATGTAGATTTTGTATAACATGCTTTGATATCCTAGTTGATTCCATATTAATTATGATTTCTTGTCAATTCCTTACATTGTTTTTTATTATTTAATAATAATGTATTGAGTGGAATTGGTGTGTAGTAGATATTAGCGATTAAGTAATAAGTTTAATGTTCCGTCTTTTGCATTAATTTTTTCGAAGATAAGTAATATAAGTAAGGGTTGTGTAATTATAAGAACTTATGAAGCCTCCATTAATGCACCTTCGTCTATCGTTGAAGTTTTTCTATTGCGATTCCTTTCGAACTCATTTTAAAAGAGAGGGATAGCTAATGTAATTGCACGAAGCTTAGTTACGATATCCGTGGTTAAATTACTTCAAAAATCACAATGTCGACTTGCTTGATTCGATTTTAAAATCATGTCACAAACATAAAGTTTTTTAAAGGGAGCAATAGATTGTAACTGATGTCAAAAGTACTTAAAACTGGTGTGACTGATAAATTTACTTATTTATTTCGTTTTTTATTATATATTATGGATGTTTTTATTGATATATTTCATTCCGACATGAAATCTTTAGTTAGCGTTAAAGTAATTAAATTATATTTTATAATTTTAATAATTAATTTATATTACGCATGGCATGATACACGCTTTTTAAGGACTATATTTCCATGATTCGTGGTGAATTTATTAGTCGTGTAAACGAGTTTAGACAACGACACCATGGTTTGTCTATAAGCAATGATCGAAGTAGATATGTACTGTTTTGATACGCGCAATAAATCTTGATACTGATAAGTTCAGTTTAACAAGTTTTGATCATTTTTCAACTTACTTATACTGCCCTCTATCGATTCTTAGATGAAGTAAGATGATTGTCATGTCTCGAAAAATACTTCTACAAATTATATTAATATTTGCACTATTTTGCCTGGAAAATGATATTTTTAATGCGTTAAATTCGGTAAAATGTCATCACACGCTTGCGCATAAAATATAAGTTGTTATATATTATTTATACTAGATGTTATTCAAAATGTATTGTAAACAGTGGTTTACCTTTTAATTTATTTTATTTCCTACAGCTAAGGCATTATTCCAAAATAAAAACTAATATTGATTGACAGAGTTCTAAATTAAGTAAATTTTGTAACAATATTAATATCTCGAGAAATTCGAGAGGACTAGTGAAGGCTTTTGATTATATTTCATCATAAAAGACTATTAATGGTATTATACCTTGTTAATTTTATTTTTATTATAGTTACAATTTGACAACCACGTATCATTATGTATGACAGTATGTTAGAAGAGACTGTTTTTTTTATACTAAATGTATTTCAAAGATCAAGATCTACAGGAGATCAAAAAGTTTTCGGAATGGTAAGGAAAGATAATGGAATGAAATCCAAAATTATTTTTCCTTTTCAATATAACTCTCCCTTAACGCTAATACATTTTTCGATTGTATTTTTTTTAAACCATCTATAAATAAAGTTTTGTCGAGGCCTTCAAAATAGGCCGAAATCGCCGACTTCACTTCTTCTTTGTTAGTAAACTTTTTTTATTGAAGTTTTTTTAATTTCCATCCTGTCTCTTTCTAACCCTTTCATTCCGAAAACTTTTTGATCCACACTCGTATACCCGATGAATTATTGAATGATTAAGCTGCAGCACAGACGACAGACTATCCGCCGCTCTTTTAAGTCTGTGAAAATAGAACCTATACAATTATTCTAACTGCGTTACTTCTTAGAATTTCGAAGCAGTAACGCACACGACGCGTAAAATGTCTGGGAAAGACTTTGCGCGTCGTGTGCGACGATTCTTTTTTTTCTGTATTCCAAGTAGAAAATAGTACATCGCAATCTCTGCATTTCCATAGCGTGTACGTCCCTTGAGTTCCGCCCACAGAATTATCGAAGATGTACGTCGGTCGTGTGCTTTGAATCTGTGAAAGATCCGTGACGTTTTTTCGCTCAAAATGTCTGTCGTCTGAGCTGCACCTAATTTTAAGCACTGCCAATAACCATCACACCAAAAAGTTAGGGTAAGGCTACACCACTCACTGGCCTTTGCCTTAGGGTCGGTTCATACCAAAAGGAAAATGATCCGTGTTTGCGCAAAGAGTACGCCGCTCTTTTTATTTCTATTATTGGCATCTCTATTTGAATATGATAAAGACGATTATTACTTAAATGTGAAAAATGCTGATCTGGGGCCCAATTCTCACTTCCCTCGAACTAGCCTTCGAATCGAACTTACGGTTCGCGTCCTATTCGACTGTAAAATTTCGAGGGGCGGAGTCAATTCGAACGGTCCCGACCAATCAACGCTCTAGCTGACTGGTTTCCCTTCTAAATATGAAATTGCCAGAATAACTTAACGTTCGTAAAAGTTAGAATTCGTGCTTTTTTCGATCGAGCGATCAGTTTCGATTGGGTGAGAATTGGGCCCCTGCTCATACTGAACCGACCCTCAGAGATTGATCTCCTAAGCCACAAACTTGTCTTTCAAATGTTGGCTTGCCTGTACTAGTACCTACACTATATTTAAGAATTTAGATTTAAGGCTTAACAATTGCTTTTCAGAAAAACATAACTTACCCTCATAATTATTTCAAATTTTATAAAAGTTAATACACTTTTTTAATATTTAGTACTTTCTGTACTTGCCAAAGACTTTATTTGTATGTGATACACTTAGTTTTGTACTTAGACGTAAACGGTATTTCTTGTAATAAATAAATTTTTGAAAAGTTTTTAAAATATACTTTTATTTATTTTAACATTATCAACGTACTATATAAAATTAAACATACCTTAAATTAATAGAACAGGTAATTATAACACTAAATCATTTAATATTATGCTTGAGTCCTTCACCAAATACCCAAATTCATTGAAGGGCCAAAGAACAAAAATTCAATTATCTGATTTTTTATTTCACTCTTCACCGGAATTACAGCGACTCATACAGAAAAACCATTTTATGCCAACCATAAATACTATTTCTTAAAAAAGCGGGTTGCATTAGCTCTCATCTGTTTTATCTTTCTTATTTATTAAATACTCGCCATGAACTCTCATGTGAACTTTGAGGTTGTGATTGCCTGTAAACCCCTTTTTACAGATCTTACAAACGTAAGGTTTCTCGCCTGTAACAAAAAAATAGGAAAAAATGACTGATTGACTGGCACATCTGAAACCAGCACCCCACATCCTAGTTTTAAGGCGGCCCTCTGTGGCCGGCGCAACTTCAACGCAAGCATAGTCTAAAAGCTTGTCGTTTCATCCAACGTAATGTTTGAGTGCGAAAAAAGAGAGACAGCATCAGAGCCGTCGGTTATCAGTCGGTAAATTCCGCTGGTCACTCGCGGCCGCTTCGCTAGGTCGTCATTCATGATTTCGCATATCATAAAACTTATTCCAGGAGTATACTTACTTCTTGTGAAAAATATCTTACAAGTTTGTGAAAAAAAAGTTAGTTATTTAGAATCACAGATTACTATATTAGTAGCTAGCTATTTAGAATCTCCAATACATTTTCAAGCCTGGTATCTAAATGTTTTCTTTACTTTTACAATTTATAGGTACATTAGATATGGCCAAAGTTCAGGTAAAATTTGTGCAAAAACGCTGTTTTTCGGAGGCTTTGACTGAATTTGTTTCACACTTTTTTTAAATTTCGCCTAGATACACAGCTAGATATAGTGCACAAGATACTAATTTGTTCAAAACATCTAACGAAAAATGTTTAACAACGCCATAATAAGTACAGTGGGTTTGTATGAAAAGTATGACGAATTGAGTGCTCTTAAATAAAAGTGCGCATACCTGTATGCGTACGTCGATGTTTAATAAGTACAGGTAATGTATAAAACTTGGCATGACAGTATTCACATTCCTTAGTGCGGTTGCCATCGTGTCTATCCATGTGGGCATTCAGACCGCTTTGGGTTTTGTACTTAGCTGGACATCGGGTACATTCGTACTTAGTGACGTTACTGTGGCTCGCAATATGCCTATTCAACTGTAAAAAATTAAGGATAAGGAAATACTTTGACTAAAAGCAGACATTCAAGTCGCTCAGTTAGACATGGAATAACAAAATTTCATCAGTTTTGAATCCTCATATTAACTCGCACATGAGCCACTATAATTGAAAACTAGCTTTCACCCGTGCTGAATAAAAAGTAGCCTATGTCTACCATATGCTATTTACGTAAAAAAATATTGCGTTCGGTCAGAAGTTTGAAAATGTAAGAGACAGACAGACAGTTCCGTCTACCATAATGGCATACGGGGCCCGGGCCCATAGCCTCTCAGGGGCCCCGAAAGACAGATATATTCGCTTACACTACACGATGTTTTTTCTATTTTATTTAGATAGTAAGAATTACCTTCAACATTCTTAATTAAAATGTTAATCGGACAAGATAACAAAATATAAAATCAAAGCAGAAAAATGTTTTTGTTATTAACTTATTACATTCCAACGGGGCCCCAAATTTTTTGTGCCCAATGGCCCCGTAATGTCTTAAGATGGCCCTGCAGACAGTTAATTTCGTATTTATAATATTAGTATGGATGATACGCGCTCCATATGAAGCGAAAACAAACAAGAACTCACATATTTACTTCGTTGATACACTCCACAAATGGGACACACGGCGTATACTAATTGTTTGCATATATGCGTCTCGAGGTCTTCTTGAGACTTGAACACCTTTCCACAATGCTTACAGTAGATTTCAAAGGCGGAATGTTTCCGTATTTTGTGCGTCTAAAAACAAAATCAATTCAACCTTGTGCATGTCAAATTCTAGTGCATTTAAGAAAAATTAAATATGACGAAATAAAAAAGTAATTTAAAAAAATTAAATCGACTTCAAAACTAAATTACTTTTTTATTTCGTCATATTTAATTTTTCTTAAATGCACTAGAATTTGACATGCACAAGGTTTTGAGATGTTTTTCCTTTAAACCACCACCCCCGTAGCTCGGATCAATCAGCCAGGCCGCCACACATATTTGTCCATATCTTGAAAACAACTGAACCAATTTCGATTAAATGTGCACTGTTCCCTAAGTTAGAGTAAATGTAAACCACAAAAACAGAATGGTTACAATCCGATTAATATCTTCGGAGATACGCGAGGACAAACATACATACATGAAACCATACCCATGAAATTTTGTATATTTGTTTGGAAGCCCTAATAGATCATCATATATGAATATATTGCAGTTCCAATAATATTACATACATACGTGTCGAATTGATAATCTCCTTTTTTTTGTAGTCGATTAAAAAGATGAACCCTATCGTTCGTTTCAATTCAAAATTCAAACAGAAATGTTCGTTAGGTATTGGATAGTTATTGCCGCCCAACAAAATTAAATTACCTGCCTACTCCACACTAAATTAAAAAAAAGTATCCAATTTTACATGGAGCACATATGAGTACTTAGCTTCATGTGCGAAGTTTGGCTTCTAACTAACTAGTTAGCAAACAAACTAACTAGTTAGCAAACAAACTAACTAGTTAGCAATCAAACTAACTAGTTAGCAATCAAACTAACTAGTTAACAACCAAACTAACTAGACATTTCTGTTAGTAATCAGCCGGGCTATTGCGTATCTTTGGTGGTAATCGTAACGAACACCATTAATTATTTCATCCAATGACGCGCACGCGGTACGACGCGACGATGATCATTCGCGGGCCCTGATTGGTTGAAAATTATTAATGGTGTTCGTTACGATTACCACCAAAGTTACGCGGTAGAGCCCCAGTTCAGTTTCTTTTGAGTAGGTACGTGTGAGAAGGCGCTGAATGTAACGCACCTTTAGTCCGCATTGTTGTTTCGATGAATATTCGCATAAGTCGCATGCAAATGCTTTCTTCTCACTATGTTTTTTAAGGTGCGACCTTAGACTGGATTTAACACCAAATCTGGAAGAATTGAAATATTTTAAAGGGAAAATAAAAGGTAACAATAAAATACTGAACCTGCGTTATAAAATACTAGCTGTCCCCGGCGGTTTCACCCGCGTTCCCGGGATAAAAAGTAGCCTATGTCCTTCTCCATACCATAGGCTATATGCCAAATTTCATGATGATCCGTTGAGTAGTTGAGGCGTGAAGGTGTAACAAATAAACTCACTTTCGCATTTATAATATTAGTTAGGATTTAGGCTGCACAATGTTTTCATATCAAGAGAAATAGCGGTCAGTGTAGTCGGGCGGCTTCGTTAACAGGTTACGCTAATGAATCGAACAAGAAGCGTTCTAACAATTATTTTGTTTTGAAATCTATTCCGCCAATTCCCCACCACCGACAATGCGCTCTGATTGGCTAATACACAAAAAATTCAAATGCAGTGATTGGTTGGTAATGTTATTCATCAGTGCCAAAGCACGTACTAGTTGCGGAATTGGATTGCTCGGTATTACTTCTCTAAAGGGATTTTTCATCTATAAACTGTTACTTACTGGAGTTTTAATGTTCTCTGAAACTTTTCTAAATTGAATGTATGAATTAAAAATATATATAAAGAGAAAAGCTTCACCAAATTTACCCTTTATTGCAGAAGTCACAAAAATACTTGAGTCCTTGGTGCACACTCCATCTATGATTTTTTAATTTTCTAGGATTTTCAAATAATTTCGGACAGTCCTTGCATGCTATCTTTGGCGTCTGTAAAGTAAGTGATTTACATGAGTTTCGCCCTATTTACTAATGATGATAAAGAGATTATTCCTTTAACCATGAAGTTATTGGGTTTCGCACAGATTAAGTAATAGTTACTACGTAAGTTTTAGAATTAGTTTGCAAGATATTGTTTAAATACTTGAGGTCAACATCACAACAGTCAGACATTCAAAAGATAGTAATATTCAATTGAACTCACTTCACCAAAATGAATTTTCATATAGTGATATTGTAAGTATGGGGGTTCACAAAATCTTTTTAAGCAAATGTGACACTTATTTTGCTTCTCAGGAACATGTGCCAATCTATGCGAAAGCAATTCGAACCAGTTGTTGAAGGTCTCAAGGCAAATGGTACATTGCTTATGATTCTTGTGCGTTTCTATGTGGTTGTTCAATGCACTCCTTTCTTCAAATGTTTTAGGGCATACACCTGGAATTAAGTAAAATTTGGATACATTTATTTCCGGAAACCAACATCTATGATTGATTATCCATCCTATACTATTAAACAAGAAATATTTGTATTTACAAAGTGTATCGGAAAGAGTATAGGTATCTATCCGAAGGGATGAAGACTACATCAACATTAAAAGTTTCAGCTCAAAATATACCTACTCAAAAAAACCATACCATAGTTATTTTTTAAAGATTGAAAAGATAATGTTATAACTTATTAAGGCGCCGATCCCACATAGAGTTCCGAGTTCTGAGTTCTGCATTCCGTGTTGACTATTGTGCACACAGCAAGCAGTCTAGAGTTCTATAGTTCTGCAATATTCGCTACTGATCGCACATCATACACTATTTTTACTTTCAAAGGCCCCACATAGCTTACAGTCAACGCGGAATGCAGAACTCGGAATGCGGAACTCTAGAACTCTTTTCTGTGGGATCGGCGCCTAAGACAATATTTTTTCACGTCACTTGCTAATATTATTATAAAAAAATTACATTCGGGTTATGTACGCCTAGTACCTACCAAAGAAGTTGTAGTGTACTTTTATGGGTATACCCTTTAAGTTACACATTGTATTTATATGACCGAGGAAACAGCTCTAATGATTTTTGTTATATGGGGTATTTTGGGGGCGAAAAATCAATATAGGTAAGTATCTCATGGAAAATGCCTTGTCAAAGCATTAGAATTCTGGCTTGTAGGTTTGATACCCAATCCAGTTGAATCTTATGTATTATTTTGACCTTTTTTTGTACATTGAGTAAGGCGCCGATCCCACAGAGAGAGTTCTAGAGTTCTGCATTCCCTATTGTGCACACAGCAAGCCGTCTTGAGTTCTAGAGTTGTGCAATATTTGCTACCGATCACACGTCATACACTATTTTTACTTTTAAAGGTGCGGCATAGATTACAGTGAACGCGAAATGCAGAACTCTAGTGAACCAGGTTCTTACAAGTAATAATAATAAAAACCATTTAAGCTATTATACCTTATTATAAATAAAAAAATGAATAAGTATAGTTGGAAGTTTTCATAGATATATTACATACCACAATGCAGCTTATCGTCTTCTTCGATTTTTGGTACTGAAATAGTTTTTTTCTTTAATTGGGCAACTCTTTTGCTTCCCTTTGGTTTAACAACAGCAAGTTCTGCAACCAAGACCATTACTGTATAAATGGACTCCTGGTTCAAAGAATAATATTTGTATTTTTAACTGACTTGAAATAATTGGACTGTTTTACAAAAAACTTAAACTGACTTCAAAGTACACTAAGAAGTAATCAAATCCTGATCTGATGACAATGGGACCAAACGGGAAGTGTACCCTTTCAAATAAAAAAAGAATTTTCCAAATCGGTTAATAAATGACGGAGTTATGATGTAACAAACATAAAAAAAAACATTCGAATTGAGAACCTCCTCCTTTTTTTGAAGTCGGTTAAAAAAGGAGGAGGTTCTCAATTTGGTTTTTCTTTTTTTATGTTTGTTACCTCATAACTCCGTAATTTATTAACCAATTGGGAAATTTCTTTTCTTATTACAAAGGGTCCACTTCTCGTTTGGTCCCATTGTCATCAGATCAGGATTTGATTACTTCTTAGTGTACTTTGAAGTTGGTTTAAGTTTTTTGTAAAACAGTTCAATTATGTTAACATAGATTATAATGTATAGATGAGTGGGTACGCCACTCATCCTTGACCTATAGATGAAGTTGTACTTTTAGTTATCGCTTACCAAAATGTATTACGGACCCATCTTAACCCTTTCCTATCTGACGGTACTAATTCGTACTGCCTAATTTCCCTCCAAATATTTCAAATACCCGAACCTGCAGCATACAAATGACACTGTCGATCCTTAGAAGTACCATTTCGTAAGCCAATTAAATCGCGTTATTTGATAGACGACAGAAAATAACCAATCTGTGACACTTGCAAGTTGAGTCTTGAAGAAACGGCGGAGCGAGTGAAGAATGACAATTTCAGAAAAATATTAAAAATAGAATTTACAAGGTAATTTTGATTTTCTTTTTGAATTGGTTAGTTTCATTCCTAAATAATATTATTTTTATAAGTTATGCATATATTTCAAGGTTAGTCTATGCTAAAATTTAGTAAATATGATGGGGACTGCAAAGTACCGTCAGGGACATTGGGTATACTTTTACAGTCAATAATGACTATTACATACTCTTATTTACAAAGTTATTATAAGTATTTTTTTAGGTCATTCACATTGGAAATCTCGAAAAACATTGCCCTGATCGAAACATGTCTCCAAGTAGACCTTCCAGATTGCAAAAAAAGGTCTGATGTAGAATTACCCGATGACGTGAATCAATAAGACATTCAACCACCACTCTTGAAGGATTCCAATATTTTTTTCGAAGAAACATTGAGAAGTAAGCTCCAAATCAATCAGCTGTCGCCCCTGAAAGAAGGAGAGCATCCATTTGTCCCTCAGCCGTTACTAGCCGCTGCTTTTTCATCAAGCCCTGGTATGAATTTTGCTCCTAATGCAGCACTAGATAATTCGTTAGCTACTAGTCCATCTTCACGGAAAAACCCTGAATCATACCGAATGTGGAAAAAATGTGATAAGCAAACTGACTTATCAGCTTATTCTGTTGACACTGAAGCAGTTGAAGCATTTCCTTCTGATTGTGATACGACAAAAGGTAGATACTTTTTTGGACCGCATTGATATCAAAGCAACCAAATCATTGGTAGAGTCAACTGTAACGTTCATAAGTGCCTTATCAGGGCCTAAATTGAACAAATGACTTTTTGATTTTGGTTTGAAGTACCTACTACCTAGATACCTACTAAAAATAAAACACACAACTTGAAAAAAGAGGAGCTAGTAGCCCTCATAGGATTATTATTTTATTTGGACTACAATTTTAGACCATCTTCGACTGAACATTTATCCTGGGGCAATTTATCCTGATTGCAATAATACTGGATTCAATAACGATGACGGGAGATAGATTTTCATTAGTAAATGGCTACATTATGCATGGATGCTACAGGACAAAATCCCGGTAAAAAAAGATCAGAAGATCAGTGGCACAAGGGCTTGCGTCGAAGAAAGACCCACCTGTATCGTCAAAAACAGAGACAGTATTCCAAGCCCCAATCTGTCAAATAAATCTACAAACAGATGGTTTTATTGTACTCGTTTTGACAAAAGTAAAAGATGTGAAGGTTGTAGCACGAAATCCAGTCAAAACCTAGAAACTGCGTTGCTTTTCTGTCTGAATAATAAAAAATAACATAATTTTTTCGGAATACCACGGCGTCGAACTTTAGTAAAATAAGACATAATATAATATCTAAACACATATTATGTGTTTAGAAAAAAAACTAAAAGTTCCTATGTTTGTATTAGAACCTAGACTTTTTGGGACACAAAGTCCCTGGTGGTACCAAAAAGTCTAGGTTTTGAAAATAGTACCTAGAATGCCAATAAAAATCTGAAAAAAATATATGTGGTTCTTTTAATGTCCCTTAAAAAGATTGTAATCCAAAAAGTCGTATTTTATGACCCTATCTTGTCGCCGTTAGGAAAGGGTTAACTTCTTTTATGGCTATGTTGGCTCATCGATAAGGCTTTTTATAGCTATGATGAATTCATGAGCAGTGACTTTTAAATGTACTGATTTAATTTATTTTAATTCAATTAGTATTTTACTTACCAATCAGATTTTATCATGGAAAAATTTAATTATTGTATAAAATATTATGTGACCTTTAAATTCTATAAATTACCAATAAATTTGTCTATCTATCTATCTGTCTATCTTATTATAGGACACGCTATATGTACATACTATCTCTAGTAACTTCTGTTCTATGATCCACTTGCAATAGCTCTGAGCTAAGATGTCATGTACTTTTATGGATATATACCTTTCAGTTACACATAGTATTTTATGTTATGTTTTGAGCCCGAGAAAACAGCTCTAATGATTTCGATAAAATTTATTATATGGGGTATTTTGGGGGCGAAAAATCAATCTAGGCAGGTCTTCATGGAAAATGCCTTGATCCAAGTTATCCAGCTAAACTCGGTCACATAGATATGGGTAAGATCGATAAATTCACTACAGCATGTGCATAAGCAGATAGCCCAATGTTCAAAGCATTAGAATTCCGGCTGATAGGTTTGATCCCCGATTAAGCTGAATCTTATAATGTATTTTCTTGACCTTTCAAAATCAAAATCATCTTACAAGTAATAATAATATAAGCTATACTTTATCATAAATAAAAAATTAATAAGTATAGTAGAGAGTTTTCATAGATAATACATACCACAAAGCAGCTTATTGTCTTCTTCAATTTTTTGTGCTGAAATAGCTTTTTCCTTTAATTGGGCAACTCTTTTGCTTCTCTTTGGTTTAACATCAGCAAGTTCTGCAACCAATACCATTAATTCAGAAATGGAATGGTTTAACAAATTCTATTGTATTTCGTTAACATAGATTATAATGTATAGATGTATGATGTGGGTACGCACTGCACGAACCTACATACACATATCCTTGACCTACAGATAAAGTTGTACTTTTAATTCGTTATTATGGACGGGCTATACATCAATCAAATACATACTATCTTTAGTAACTTCTGTTCTAATACTCCACCTTTATTATTTTGATCAATTGTCATATTCATTTCATCTTCATAGTCAAATGACATATCCAAAACTGAAAAGTCTTCATGTTCCTCTTCCTTGATTTCAAGTTTTGGATCAATAATATTTTCAGCACTAGTATTATCTTCTGATTTGTTACTCACATTTCTAAAACTTCTTTTTTCAGGATTTACATTCTGAAAACAAGTTATACAGACAACTTTAATAATAAGCAATTAATTTCCGTTACTTCTAATTCAGTAGTACCAATAAATATATGAATTACCGGCTGTAAAAGATCTCTTAGCATCATTTCTGATGAAATTGACTTCTCTCTAAAATTTGTAAAGCTATGGACTGCTTGTTGACAAGTTTCACATGAATACTGAGGCATATTATCCAAGGTTGATATCTGAAAATAAGGATAATTGATCAGTGCCAATTATGTATGTTGACAAGACAACTAAATTCTAAGCACAGATTCTAAGTTATATCAGTGGTTTCTTGCTTACATTAAGATTTGTTAGTAGGTTATAGTTTAGGATGAAAGTTTCATCAAGTGGTACCAGATGTTCTTTCGTTGATAAACAAGATCTGCACATGGACATTTCCATTGTTATGATTAAATAAATTGTTTGTCTTCTCAAAATATTTTGTTGATATTTTTAGAATTGACAGCGATTGAACAGTGAATGACAGACTGACAGCGGTGACATGACGATACGGTTACAGGTGCGTTCGAATTGGAGTGATTAGCTAGTATAAGGTGCGTTCGAATTGGAGTGATGTCTGTTAAAAAACGATATAACTGTAATTCGAATTGCATTCCAAATTGAAGCTATAATCGCGGTAATCGATTTGAGCGTGCTTAAACCCGTACCTATATTATAGTATCGTTTTCTAATAGGTATTATATTTTATTTTTTTACATTTGGGGTAATTTTTAATACGCCATCTGGAAACCCTTAAGATTGAACGTCAAATTAGACTTTTTTGGCGGGAACTTGCAGAGTGACGTTGCGTTTTCATTTTTATTTTCATAAATTCGTGTATTTTGAGTTTTTATTGCATATTATCGGTAGTATTTTATCCAGTAAAGATCAATCCATGTGCACCAGTGAAGTGAAATGAAATGAATTATGTGTATCATGACTTTACAAGTTGTCTCAAAAAGTCCTCGTAAAGTTTTATTACAATGACTACCATTTTACTAAAATGTAACTGGACAGTTACTGATAATGCGGACTATGTGAACGTTAATGTGCGGACTATATGAAAGTGATATTAGGTATAAATAAAATGAATGCGGCTGAAGGACTTTATATCTATGGTCATGAACAAGTTAACAAAAAAAAAACGTCAAATCAAAATTGCGTCAAAGGCTAAAGTTGTATTGTTTATTGATTGTGCAATAAAATTTGTAAAATGCGATCTTCCTAAAACTGCGCTGAACTAATTTATTGTATATAATGCCAGGCAATTAATGTGTGTGAAAAAGTGATTATAGACATTTAATTTCACCCCAGCGATTCTCGTTCTTGCGCAGTTAAGACCTTGGTATTTTTTCTATTTGTTGTGATTATACCCAGGGAAATTATGGTGGAAAACGGGGCCTCTAGCGGGGGCAGCGATAGCCCTAATGCTACTTGTTCGCGGTCTGGTCTCTTAGAGACGCTGGTGCGTGGTGTGTGGTACCGAGTGCATTGTTCTTTAGAGGACGATTACTTTAGTGTGTGTCTGGACGATGGGTACGATGCAACAACAACCCTGAACGGCACACTCAACAATAACAACGTTGAGACCCCAAACAGTGACTTTACAGAGGTGCCTGAGGCTATTGCAAATCAAAAACGTTTAGTGCAAGTGGTTAAATCAGACAACAACGGCCTGGGGATCTCAATAAAGGGTGGTATAGAGAACAATATGCCTATATTGATATCAAAAATATTCAAGGGCATGGCGGCAGACCTCACAGAACAGCTGTATGTTGGTGATGCTATCCTTTCAGTGAATGGAGAAGATTTGAAGGATGCTACTCATGAAGAAGCTGTAAAAGCATTAAAAAGAGCTGGGAAAATGGTTCAGTTGGAAGGTGAGCTGATAATTGTGAAAATGACCTATCATGTACCAAATGCTATGCTATGTAATTGGCTTTAATTGGTAGTGACCTTATTATTTAACCCATTAGATGTTTCACTACATAGTTGTAGTTTGATTCATATTGAGTTTGTATGTTTGAATGTAACTTATTTTACTACAGCCTATCTTATGCAGATATTGTGATGTGAACTTCTCAAATTGTATTAATAACTTGCTGACCCAACCAGTCTAATCTACTTCTTTTTCTAAAATAAAAGTCACCTAAGTTACTCCTTAAAGCATCAGTTCTCTGCCACTGAAAGACCTGTCAAAATTAATCCAGCTGTTTCAGAGATTGGCCCATAATGGACTGGAAAGGTGTTTGTTGATATATTTTCTACTTGAGACGCTGTGACCTCATCAAAATGTTTTCCTTCAGCAAAAGCTCAACCTTATTGTAGAATTTGATCCTGTTACCTTTGTCATGGCAATCAAAAACTAACTATTATCACCCTAAAGTTTTCCAAGCAATTTGAGATGCAATGGGATAAGCACTGAAAAAATACTGCTATTTGTATACCACATGAAAAAAATAGAAGAGCTTATTATTAATATAACTGTTATTTATGGTTAAGTTTAAATATGAGTTTGTTCATAGAAAATGCTAGTAAGAAGCTATTTAGTGGAGATTTGGATATAATTCAAATTGTTACACTAAATCAATCACTGGACTAGATCTCTAACTTGCCCTGTTATTACTGAGTATCTTTTTATACTTGAATATCTTTTCTAAAATGTAAAATCTTGCAGTGAAATATCTTCGTGAGGTGACACCATACTTCCGCAAGGCGTCAATCATCAGTGAAGTGGGCTGGGAACTACAACGCGGATATATGGTGGAGGCGCCGCCTTCGCCACCGTCGCCGCGTCGTCGTCGCGCCGATACGCGCTACGTTCCGCTTTTGATGGCATGTGTTGCTAAGAATCTGCGCCACCATGATCCAGGTTAGAAACGGGTTGAATATTGAAATGAATATGAAATTGGGAAGAGTTTCTTGTCTTGGAGGCAGGAGTGAATAATAATTTTCTGTGAAAAATGATCATTTAAATACTTCTGAAGGCCGGTAGTCACTACCAGCCTCTTATGGCTATTAAATCGAGCTCAATCTACTCATAATCAATTAAAAACAACAAAAAAAAAAACAAAATCTGTACTTGTGATATTTTAGTTATGAGAAAAGTCAAAGTCAAAGCCATTTATTCAATTTAGGCCTCAGAAGGGCACTTATGAAGTGGGGCACTGATGACTCATTTATACAGTTGAGGCTCCGATAAGGCACATAAGAATGTTCACTCTTACACTTGTCCTATTTTATGTCCTTAACTATTTATTTATTGATGGGCCAGTTGGTTTGATTAGTAGTACATGTAGTATATCAGTTAT
>OX596251.1:4949780-5088103 GCA_951394255.1 Polyploca ridens | reverse complement strand
GAGTAATCGGTGAATATTATATAAAAAATACAGATTAATTGAGAAACTCCTCCTTTTTTATGTTGGTTAAAAAGACAAAGATTTATGACAGTTTTTTTTACACTGTTAAAATAAGATTAAAACAAGCCCTTTTTTAATACACAATATATTTTAAAAAAATTACTAAGGGCTGTTTACTTAGAAAAATACTTTTAAAGCGATTAGAATGACTGTTAACCGGCGCGCGCGTCGCTATCGCACTCAAGTCAAACTTTATGTTATAGTTGTAACCATTAATTTGAATCACAATGTATTTTTATAATTATTTGTATATAAGTAGTTGTAACAATTTAAAACGTTAGAAAAAAAAAACATTCCCAGAATGTAGATTGTTTGTTTTGCTTTAAATTTTGTAGCGTAACGTAAGTTAGTGTAAGTTTCCAATAATCAATAATTATTATGTGTACACCTTGTCCATTATAAATATTTTTTTTAAAACAATGGTTAATTGTATCATGATACAAATGAACTTTATTCAATAATGCAATAAGGTTTATTTTCCATTGAAATTCTAAATCGTCAACAATAAATTCTTATAGTGGACAAGGAGTAGTTATTGTAGTGTTACGTACCATAAGGAAGGGCAATATTCGAAGTGATAATTACAATGATATTTATTTTAGTACCAGAATTTTAATACATTTGGTATTGGTTTATATTACATAATAGACGTGTAGTTAATCATTAGATATTGTAAAACTCAACAACTCTTTGTCTGTCGTGTGCTTATAACACTCCTTTTATTCGAGTTTCTTAATTCCTTTCCGTTCCTTCAGAAATGTATAATAATTGTATAAAATAAAATAAAAATCCATTGATATTTTGAAAAATTTATCAGAACTGTGTTAAAAATGATTTTCGAGAAAATGTCCTTTAAGCCATTTGTTATTTCAACCATCGATATGATTGCGCTAATGTCGTTTAATGTGCAGGGGTGTTACGGATATGAAATTTCGGATCTGGATATGGATACGGATATATGAATAACTAGCTGTGCCGCGCGGTTTCACCCGCATTCCCGAGGGATCGTATGTTGTCCCGGGATAAAAAGTATCCTATGTGTTAATCCGGAACATATTCTATGTGTGTGCCAAATTTCATCCAAATCCGTTCAGTCGTTTTTGCGTGTAAGAGTAACAAATATCCATACAAAAACTTTCGCATTTATATAATATTAGTAAGAAGTAGTTTATAATATAATACCGGTTTCAGAAATGAAAATATTTCGGATAGTTTGATTAGTTTTTTTAAGAAATTGTAAAAGGAAAATACAAATAGGTACGATTTGACTTTATTTCTAGATTATCATTTGGTAGTAAAATCACAGAAGCGCGGCTCGGCCGGACAAAAACTTGTCATAACGTGTCTCGGACTCCGCTCCTATCCGAAATTATTCGAAACTTTTATATCAGATTTGGATACGGCTTTAGATATATTTTTATTTCGGATATCCTATAGTTTCGGTTACGATTACGGAGCTCCATAACATCCCTAAGTTAATAAACATGCGGGTGGAGCCGCGGGCTTAGGCTGGTTTACTAATAAGTTTGTTCTTGCCCTTAAATAGCACCATTATAGACTATTAATTATTAATTTCTTGTAGATAAATTATGAAGATATTCAATTGATTATTATTTATTTATTTGATAATTGACTGTTTACGTTCCAAGTTGACTAATATATCTCGTAATAATAATATATTCTGCATTCCTTATCGATATACATTCTGACATTACTTTATAAGCTATATAAGACTACTTACATTCTATTATACACAATGTTACCATATTTATATAATTAAGATTTTTATTGTTTACCTATTCGGATATATTGATATGAAAAAAAGTATTTATTACACGAAGTTGCCATATCAATATAATTGTGGAATTTACACTAAGGTATCTTGTAATCTATTAGAATTTCTACTGATGACATTCCTTCATATGCTATAGAAATAAATTTGTATACATCTGTAACTCGTACATAGATTGAGAAGTTCTTTTTATATAGAATCGCCTTTATTGTGAAATTCGTAGAAAGTGCTACGACCGTAGCACGTAGCACATCGCTACGAAGGTTTGCGGTATTAATACCTGGCTGCAAGGCTGTAAATTCTATATGAAAAGAACTTGAGATATGATAAAATCATTATTAATACCTGTATACTCGATTTTAACGTAGTCCAGTGGTCGCATTACTTAGCCATCGAGTCTATAGTTTTGGATTGATATTCTACATTTTAAAACTTAAGTTTTGTACGCTAGTTGAATCGTTTCATAATGTGACCTATTGGTAGTATCATCGCAATTATAAATTTATCATTGGTAGCTAAACATCTGTCAATAAGATGCATTAAAAACAACGAACAAATATTAGTTTGTTTTATTTACCATAACTCACCGTTTCAGAACGATATAGCTCTAAAATAATCATGTGACAGAACGAAATCGTCGCTAACTCAGTGAGAATAGGCGTTTTAGTACTCAAGATGGCGTCGAGATGACTGAGCGTACCGTTGCTCTGATGGGTGTCTACGTTTCATTAGGTCGAGTGCCAAGCGCGCCAGGGCTCTGCCCGCCCGAGGGCCCTTGCCAGCCTACTCCAATAGTGGGCTTATTACCTATACAATAACTACTAAACCACAAACAATGCATTTTAAACCTTATTGTTAAACACACGAGCTACGTTTTCAGTTTTCCAATATAGGTACCTCAGTCTGAGCCATTGTCTCGCGTTTCTATTGAAATAAATTAATAATGAGTCTAAGTACTGTATTTCTCGTTTCTTATACATAATGATACTATTTTAGTTAAATATAGAATCCATTATCCATTCTTATGAGAATAATAACATAGAAATATAATAACATTAGCAATTTCGTAGAAGTGAAAAGTGCTATGATGCTTTTATAGAGGAATCTTTTTTTTTATACCACTTAGGTGGCAAACAAGCATACGGCCCGCCTGATGGTAAGCAGTTACCATAGCCTATGGACGCTTGCAACACCAGGGGTATCACTCGCGCGTTGCCGACCCTACGCATATCTATATCATGTTAAGTAAAGAACTAACCCCCTTTCTCATAAAACGTTATTTAACTAATAAGCTGATTAAGTGGTCACCTAAATAACGTCAAATTGTTTGACAATGACAGCAAGGTGACGTTATTTATTTGACCATTTATTCAGTAGATTTAGTTAAATACCGTTTATGAGTAAGGTCGTTAATGTTTTGACTTCACGAGCATTGTAATCGGTTCTGTAACGTAGGACGTCATTCCCGAACGTTAGTTATCGGCATTTTCATACACAGTACGACAACAGCGTGACGTGCCCATGACATGGCGTTGACGTCACTGAAGTGTAGTGCAGAAATCAGTGCATTACACGGCACGTAACCTGGCTGGCTGTCGGGAACGAAGGCGACCAACGATCCGAGACGTGGCCTGGATAACTTGCCAACGCATTCTGAAAATGTACCGAAAAAACGAACGGGTTGAAGCTGTGGGTTGAAGTTAGTAATTGGTAGGGTAATTGAACAAACTAAGAGTTGAATTTCTCAATCCTTATCATTAATAAAAGCGGTGTAAACTACCAAACGATGTTTCATGACAATTGATAAAATAAATATCCTGGGACATTCCTCACACACGGTCAATCTGACCCCAAACTAGCAGAGCTTGTACTATGGAAACCAGATAACTGATATACTACATATACTACTTTTTGTTTGTTAACAAAAACTTATGTATATTAAGTATGTATTTACATACTTAATATACATAAGTTTTTGTTAAAATTTCATTTTTAATACAAGCTTTTTTGTGACTTCTTTCTGTTGACTGTACTTGCATTGTCTTCCAATATACTAATGTACACCAAATATCAAATCAATCCGACCACTGGAAGTGGGTGAAATTCGACTGGCAAGATTCCACCCGAACAATATATTAAGTATGTATTTACATACTTAATATACATAAGTTTTTGTTAAAATTTCATTTTTAATACAAGCTTTTTTGTGACTTCTTTCTGTTGACTGTACTTGCATTGTCTTCCAATATACTAATGTACACCAAATATCAAATCAATCCGACCACTGGAAGTGGGTGAAATTCGACTTGCAAGATTCCACCCGAACGAACAAACATACATACATACATTGCAAGTTAAATAAAAGCTTGTAATAATCACACCCAGATTCAGGACATACAGACATGTTCATGCACACAAATGTATGTCCTGTGTGGGAATCGAACCCACGACCTGAGGCGCGATAGGTGGTGTTTTAACCAACTGCGCCAACTGGCCCGTCAAACTAAACTACAAACTATGTTTAATGACAATTGATAGAAGCTAAACCCCACGGAAACACGATACTTATCTGCTTTTATTCCCGAGAATGCGGGTGAAACTGCGGGATTTAGTACTTATACACGGTGACCTTTAAATCGTTTTAACGCTAGAACAAACGTTGTTCAGACCATGGTTTACTAACATTCTATAACATCAAATGAAAAAAATTACGTCATTGGTTTTTGAAAAAACACAAAATAAAGTTAAGAGTCGGGATTATCGTTACTCCTTACAACCCAGACACCGCCGCTTGCACTTCAAAGTAGGTAGTTGTGGCACGGCGGCACGCCAGTTTTGTAGCAGGTGTAGGACTCCGCGGCTTGAGGCGGCGACAATTCTGGCTCGCTTTCCGCCACTTGATATTCTGGCGGACATGGATGCGAGGGTCTATGACCGGATTCGCATCGTCCGTCAGAGCGGTGGAGGCGACCCAGAAGAGGCGATCAAACGGCAGGAACGAATTATCGCGTTCGCGACGTGGCGCGCGAGGCTCCGGGAGGAGCGGTATGCGCGCAAACGTGTCGTTGGAGCAGTCCTGCCGGTCTTCGAGGCCTGGATGCAGCGACAAGGTGGACGACTCACCTACAGGCTCACACAGATACTCACCGGGCACGGGTGCTTCGGTGATTACCTGTGTAAGATCGGACGTGAGGCGACGGCGGCCTGCTTCCACTGCGGTGGAAGTGACCAGGATTCCGCATCGCACACGCTCGCGGTGTGCCCTGCGTGGGAACCCGAGCGGCGGATCCTGGTCCAAGAGATCGGACGGAATCTCTCCCTGCCAGCAGTCGTGTCGGCGATGCTGAGCGGGGATACAGCGTGGAGGGCCGTAGCCTCCTTCTGTGAGACCGTAATGGTCCAGAAGGAGGCTGCTGAGCGGGATCGGGAGAGGGCTGATCCCACTCGGAGGCGAAGCCGCCGGGGCGCAAACGTGCCTCGTCGCGGCCCTCCTGCCCTGTAGCTGGGGCTTAGAATAACAGCTACGGTGTTTCCCTGCCTGTCGTAAAAGGCGACTAAACGGGGCCTTTGGGGTCGTGGGCAATCAGAGCGGGGGCTCTGTACGCCCAGAAGCGACCCCAAGGAGGACGATGAGTCGATGTGGTCACGACTCATCGTGCGATAGCACAGCGAGGGTGCTGGGGGGAGGTGTCAGACTTCCCCCGGGACGAGCTATCAAAGCGCCGCGCTTGGAGGGGTGAGCAGGTACGCGTTCAACACGAGAGCCCGCCCCCCTCTCTACAGCGCAGATGGCGACCACCGTGGGGTTTTAGCCGGTAAAAGTCCGGCATAACCTGGCCGCTACCCCCGGGGCGGTAGGGTATCCTATGAGGATTTCCCCACGAGAAAAAAAAAAAAAAAAAAGGACTCCGCGGCTTCCTGGCGTTTTTGAATTTTTTCTGATTTATGGTTTTTTCAAAAACCAATGACGTTTTTTTTATGTGATGTTATAGAATGTTAGTAGACCATGGTCTGAACAACGTTTGTTCTAGCGTTAAAACGATTTAAAAGTCACCGTGTATAAGTGCAAGGGACTGACGGGTTTTTCTTAACGTAAACATGTACCTATTTGAAAATTATCTATAGGTATCTAATACTACATAAGTAGCTACTGAATGGATTTGGATGAGGCACACAGATATAATATGTTGTGGATTAACACAGGATACTTATTATCCCGGGACAAAATACGATCCCTCGGGCGAAACCGCGCGGGACAGCTAGTATAAAATACTGTCAGGCGCTCTTGGCTCGCGGTTAAAAATATAAAAATGACATCAATTGTTATAATAGGACGCGCGTCCCTCGCGAGAAACAACGGGACTCTTTTATCAACAAATTTTTTTTATAGTAGGTTATCCTAAATTACGGGTGATGAAACGTTTTATACAAGTCTATTAATTTGTTTTGATGATGTCACGGATCTTAGTTGCTTCATTAGTAAGTTATAACTAAGTTTGAAAGGTTCCGAAGATCACTAGAACAACTGTCACGTCACTGCCATTCAATTAATGAAGTATATTCAAGAGTCCCGGTTCTTCGGCTTGGAGTGCGATTCATTTCGACGCTATAAATTTGGCTTAAACGTCGCGTACCTCCTCCATTCGGATGATTAGCGGATGTCTGCCGCGGACGTTTCCAATTGTGCCAAAATTATTGTACTACTTGGAGTTTTATTTGAGTTTATATGATTGTCGTATCAAAGTATTAGTAGGAATTAATCACTTTGGTAGCGTAATATTTGTTTAGCTATAGGGTATTTATATTATTTTCTATCTTCCATTTTTACAAACGTATTAGTTAGTTTGAGAAATTTCTCTCTATGTCTATTTCTTGTTTCCTCGAGTTTTATTGTAGCAGCTTCGTAAATGATGCTACGAACTGCTACGTCGTAGCACATTTCTCTAGTAGGTAGATATTATTAAGCTTTTCATCTTTGTTTTAATAAGCTCTTGTAGTAATTTTAATATTAAAATATTGAATAACTCTTAGGTTAAATTTAAGTAAGAAAAACTTTCAAACCGATAATTTGACGTAATGTAAATAACTACGACGAAAGTGCTCTCCGGGCTCTTTAACTTTAATACCACTAATTTGTGTGTACAAGATTAAAACGACTACGTATTTGTATTGCCACTTAAGTGAATAAAAGTTTCAGGAGCTCGGGAGTGTAAATCATAATTTTGTAATGTACTGCAGCGAGCGGAGATGCAACGTACTAAAGTTACTCGTAAAAGTAATTTAATATGTAGGCAGAGCAGAATAAAGAGGTTCGCTACGGCTTGGAACGTGTACATGTGAGATAGGTACATTATTTTATTGTGCAACGAAAGCTAATAATTCTTTATGTACAAACCAATTGCGTAATTACTTATTTATTCATTGTAATGTCATAATTATAGTAAAAGAATAAGTTTTTAAAAAATTTAAAGATTAATGGTATTTTTTTGCTTAGGCTTAAGCATATAAAGGCTTAAAGCTAAAAGAGAAGACGATGCGACAAAACGAAACCAAGCAATGTACTCGCAAAAAAACAGCAGTTTCTCCCCTGCTTGTCTCCTCGGCTAAAATGTATGAAACAGCTGATTTTTCGAAGTTGGCCCCATAGTAAAAGTTGTTCGTATTTATGAGTACTTTACGAGGTTTCATTTAATGTCGCATCGTCGTCGCCTGTATAAAACAGCGAAATGTTCTTTATTAAGATTACTCGAAATAATTGCACAAATCCTTTTGTAGAGCTGCACCAGCCTTTCACAAAGCAAGTTTTCAACGATGCAAATCTCGTCATAATTTCCAGTTAATTCCCTTTGCATTGTAGTGAATGAGGCTACTAAATACAGATAGGCGTACATGTAGGGTAGTTTGCAATTTTCCGCCCGGCTGGGTGCGACTTCACAGCGCGGCACCGACACTAGCATGCATCTCTATGACGCGTACAAAGATTTATTGTGTAATGCTTTGCATCTATCTCGAAAAATTTTACGCGGCACTGAAACATTTTTACGGTCTGTTTATGAATCTTTTCACACTATACGCTGTTACATTACCTTACTTAGGTTTTCTGGGTAACGGGATTATTAAAGTATGCTATGATTCATGGTGTACTTAAAATGATTCCTTATATGGTATATACCAATGATATTATAATAAAGATAAGCTACCTTCATACTGAGCGGCGCGGTTATAGATACCGCACGGACGCGCTTTGTTTCGCTCGCTGCTATTAGCCTAGTACTATTAACTAGTAAGCCAAATTACAACAATTGTCTGAATTTGTCTGCAACAATTAACGTGCGCTAGTGCTATATCTATATCTCGACGGTCCCTACGTATAAACAGACATGTCTCATACATCATGTATGGAACATATCTGTTTATACGTAGTGACCGGCGATCTGTCTGCCTTATGGTCTGTATCCAGTCCGTCCGTCCGTCTGTCCGTCTGTCACAGCGGTATATTTCTGCAACCACTAATGCTATGGATTATGAAATTTTGCAAAAGGGGCTAAATGGGGGACTGAATTTACAAAATGGGGCTACATATTTAAATGGGATATACAGGTTGTTGTTTAGGTCGGCGACAAGCGACCCAGGAGTGGTAGTAGAAAAAATATCTTTCCCAAAAATGGACTTAATTCCATTAAATACTGTAAATGCGTTGAGAAATACCTTATTCAATTTGAAATAAAATTAGCGCAAAGTATGGTCACTCGGCACGTACATTGACTAGAGCTAGGCGCAAGCCGCCATCGCCCCACCCCTTTACTCCCTCGCACTCCCGTTGAATATTACGTCTATACTTTAGCTTATTACATGATTTTCCAAATATTTTTTTTTTTATTTTTATTATTAAAAAAAAAAAGTATTTTTTTTATATTTTTTTTAGCATCAGTATCATTTGTATTATCGACCCTGAGTCGCTCGTCGCTGACCAAAACAACAACCTGTATATGATGAAAAATATTTAAAAAAATTATACCACCGCTCTCCTAAGGTCGCATTGCGAAAAATCCGAAATTTTTACAGTTGATAAACATTGTTGTAAATATTACAGGAAAAATAGAACGATTTTTCTAACTAGCACAGTTCTTTCAAAATCATCAAAAATCGTTCACAAAAACCATAGTTTTTTTGTGAACTACAGTGATGGCCTAAACCAATAAATATTTACGTCTTGGGAAGCGTAACCATCGGTGCGCGAGTCAGACTCAAACTGGCACCTATCAATAGGTACTGGATTTGACACGAATATGCTCTGAAGGCTACCTTATACCTATATCGAATATATTTTTGAGGCTCTCGCTATCTGTGTGGACGATTTATGCCCGGTTTCAATAAACAAAAACGAATCGTTTTGCTTACCAATGGTAGGTTTTTTTATTGCCAAACTGGGCATATAGATCATTTCGTAAGCTAATTTTACCTGTGATAGCTACTTCCATATGGGAGGGTCTGCTATGCATAGCTTTGAGGTCTTTGCTTCATTATTAGTAAAGATATAAGAGTCATAATTTTAATAAATCTTAACCGATACCGGTCCGTAAATTATTGAAACCGGGCCTTAGTCATACAAGTATGTTGTGGGACAGAGTTTGGAGTCTATTTTTAATTACCTAGTAGGACGTATGTATCGTTTCTGAAGAATTGAGGTACAAAACGCAGAATTTTTTAAGATCGTATTGATTTAAAAAAAAAAAATATAATTAGTGACTGTATTTTATAGCATCAAGGCTTAGCTAACATCCGACAATCAACATCAAAGGGCCGGGATGGCCGGATTGTCTACAGTAGGTACAGTGCACACTAACTACGTCGGTAGGCGCCCCTGACAAAGTGACGTTTGACGTTTATTGACGCCGAATAAACGTTAATTTCGCTCATTAGCACATCAAACTGACGCAGGCTGAACACAAACGCTGGAAATGGATTAGCTGTCTTTACTCACACATGCAACGTGTGACATTTTACACTAATAAAGAATATAACTTTGAACATGCTGAAGAAAATTTTATGAGGTCTGAGAATTTCCGTTTCCATTTTAGATAAATATTAATTAATTTCATTTAAGTTATAAATTCATTCTCTTTTATTAAATACTAATTGTTATGACTCCATTGGATACCTACATGAAGTACTACATGAAAATTATAATTCAAAATTCCCAAAACTGTACAACATTTTCTGTTACATAATTTGTCGATGTTTGAACAATTTACTATTAAATAAATTTGTTTTATAAATAAAGCCATCGGAATCCAAAATAATTGAAAAGCCTGCCCTTTAAATTATTCATGACAACTCAATTTAAATTAAAATCTATACAGATTGCCTGTTTTTCTCTAATTAGAATTGAAACTCAAATGAAATCGACCTATTTGGAAAATAAATAGCTTACGAAATAAACATTTAAATGCGTCTACAGTAATACAGTGATGTTTATTAATTTAGAAGCAAGAATTGTACCGATTGGATATTTAGTTCGAATTATACAACTCTATACATTTTGACTCACCGGTCATATATACGTCTATATATCTATATCTACTACCTGTGTCTACTCTTTAATTTTATAAGTATTGTGACCAATATAACCAAAGATATTTCAAATTAATTACGCTCAACTGTGTGAGTTAAATACTTAGGTTCAAGAGGACGTTACATTTGTCATCGAGAAAAACAACAATATTTAGTCAAAATGGCTGAATTCCCAAGCGTAGCGCGGAATACCTACGTCCTTATTTTGAAAGTGTTCGTTTTGCGACGTGCTCAAGTGAGGTCGTTAGCAATCCGGCTCAAGTGGCATACTAGAGTTTTGAATTAATGCCTTCCCGATCGTGATTACCTGTGCTAAGGAATCGGGCCAGCCACTGTGTGACGTTCGTGACTTAATTAAAGCGAACAAAAACCGACTCCCCATTTTGATCTTCGAGTGGTTCTAAGCTTTGTACTAAGTACATTGGACCAAGTGGAACAATATTGGTTTTGCGGGCCTTTTCGTGTCACTCGATATTGCATTTTCTCTTGAATTGAAAGCTCGGGTTTTTGATTGGAAGGTAGGTAACGTATATTGTTGGGTTGTAAATGATGAGATTTCCCTTGCATTTGTGTAGATTGAAGAGTTGAGTTTGTTTGTAATGATATTTTTTCTAGAAAAAAATCTTTTTCTTCTTTTCCGTTTCAGTACTACAAGAACTATTGAATAACAAAAAAGTAATTAACAGTGAATACATTTTTACCTTACTCCCATTTGGCGGTAGCGAAACGGCCAAGCCACATATTTTGACTACGGTGTGTAGAGTTTGTGAAGTTAGGGCTTGTAGAGTAAGTGCATGTAGAGTTATAAGCTTGGCTCTACATGAGATCTGATAAATTTTTGAAAGTACGAGCCATATGTCTTGGCGGCAACATTTTACATAAAATGTTTTTGGTGGGATTAAATATTAGCAGAAATCATCCTTGTAATTTGTAGTCATTTAGTTTTATGAAATATGAAATATTCAGTAGGTGCCCTCAAAATACTTCAATACCTACAACTTTTACAATAATGTTGGTTCATCTTCACAGGCTCCAATAATGGTGCAATGGGAAGAAACCCTGTTGTTTTGTGGACGAGTTTATTAGCGAAAATGACTTTATTCAACAAATCATAAAGATATCGGTACACTTTATTTTATTTTTGGAATTTTAGGGGCTCAATTTCGTTGCAATTTTAAACTAGTCGCTATGAGTTGTAGACCTTGCGAGTCTCGATAAATGGAATTCCCTTGTCGATTCAGTTTCCAAAAACCGTATCAACACTAAAATTCTATATAATTACCGAACCTGCTCACAAAATTTCACGAGAGTCGATTAAGAAATGCGACCTGTAGAAGAGATCAGACGAATATCCGCCGGAAATCTGGATATATGAAAGCATTTTTGCCCAAGCTGAATCGGAGACGCTTCGCTCGCGCTGCGCGCTCGCTCTGTCAGTGATATGTGCTAAAATTTATATTTATTCTAAAATGACATGATACTATTTTGATCGTATAAAGATATAAAGCAGCTCTTTTTATTCCATTTTTACTCTTCTCATATTTACTGTAGCCATAAGAATTTTCTGAATGGTTGTGTTGAAATGCTGGTTGAAATCTCGAGTAGGTAAAAACTCTCTTGAAGATTCTGTGTAATTTTTTTACTTTATGTATAAGCCGTTACACTTTGTGTTTGATTAACAATTAGTATTTTTAGATTATGCGTTTCATTCTTTGCTATGGTGTCCATTGATATTATTTTTATAAGGATACCTATTATCCAAACGTACTTATTTTATTTTTGGTACGAGACGAACATTTTGTCAATTTAGAATGATTAGGCATATAGTTCCCTAATTAATCGATGAAAGGCAAAACTAGTTCGACGTGCAATTATTCAGACTAGTCTGAGTGATTAGAACTAAAATCGTTGACACTGCGACTAAGAATACCAGTATAAACCTAAAGCGAGAAGGTTGTTCCAATAAAAAAAGAACAGCTATAACAATGCAATGGTTCGTATTGCTTCCTTTAGCTTTGTTGGGTTATCAAGCCACCAAAGCTGAAAGCGAATAAAGCCTTTGACATGGGATGGAGAATTCATACCATAGAACAGTTTAATGGGTAAACGCTTCGTTCCGTTTTGAAGCAAAACTAGAATTTATTCATTGCTACCGTCAATAGCATTCCAGCAAATGTTTACTTATACCGCATGAATAATGAAAAGTTTGGTCGATTTTATTCTGATTTAATTGAAGAGGCTTCTTGTCCTTTGGCAGTATACTTTGCGTCTTAAATTGAATTCAGTTGTCTAACGTTAGATACCTTTTACAAAAATAGTTACAAAGACATCAAAACATATCTGAATTATTAAGAGGAAACGCTGGTGGCGTTTGTTCCATACAAACGTAATCCTCAATTGCCTGTCTGGATAATGACACTAGAGCTATGATTATTTTACCATGCAATCTGTAGGTACACACGGCAACACATCAAGCTATACATTTCCAGTATAAGCTGATCTCGCTTTGTATAGGATTTCCGTACAATAAGAGGTCAGCTTATATTGGAAATGTATAGCTTGATTTGTAGCCGTGTGTACCACTGTATGTCTCTCGGTTGTGTTTTTCTCAATAAATTAATTATTATAAGAATTAGGAGCCTTCTAAAATGACAATAAATTACAGTTTAAAAAAACTAAAAAAACACGCTTTAAAAAGCCCTGCACTAAAAAGTGTTAAATAATTATAAAATTGTACCTAAATATATTCTCTGTCTATCCCGTAAGGGCCTAAATGTAAGCAATTTTTGTAATTAAGTTCAATATTTGAATGAAAAGTGTGTGGCGATTTTCATTTTGTAATTTACGATATTTCTTCATGATAATGATAATGCTTAGAAATTCTATTGGGTTACAAGGAAAAGCACCCCACGCTTTTCATTCAAATATTGAACTTAATTACAAAAATTGCTTACATTTAGGCCCTTACGGGATAGACAGAGAATATATTTAGGTTCAATTTTATAATTATTTAACACTTTTTAGTGCAGGGCTTTTTAAAGCGTGTTTTTTTAGTTTTATTAAACTGTAATTTATTTTTTATTTTTTAGTCAACATAAATTATACATACCATTTTATTATGTTACTTATACCATATTTTCACCCAATATCAATTTATTTCATATTTATAATGAGTATTTAGCTTCAGTGCCTACTCTTTGACTCCACCAACAGACTCAGAAAACCATATTTTCCCAAAATGCACATAATACGATTACAATACGCCCAAACACGGCTAGAATACGATGCTCCGCTATGGGGTTCCAGTGCCAACCCTCCGACTTCATCATCAGACCCTGAAAACTACACATGGTCAAAATTCATCTCACGACATTTCCAACAACCCCAAACACGGCTATGATACGATGCTCCACTATGGAGTTTCAGTGCTAACCCTCCTACTCCATCATCAGACCCTGAAAACCATATAAGGTCAAAGTTCATCTTACGACAATTCCAACAAGCCCAAACACGCCTAGGAAACGTTGGTCCGTTATGGAGTTCCAGTGCCTACCCTCCTACTCCATCATCAGACCCAGAAAACTATACATGGTCCAAGTTCATCTCACGACAATTCCAACAAACCCAAACACGGCTAGTATACGATGCTCCACTATGGAGTTCCAGTGCTTACTCTCCTACTCCATCATCAGACCCTGAAAACCATACATGGTCAAAGTTCATCTCAAGATAATTCCAACAAGCCCAAACACGGCTAGTATACGATGCTCCACTATGGAGTTCCAGTGCTTACTCTCCTACTCCATCATCAGACCCTGAAAACCATACATGGTCAAAGTTCATTTCATGACAATTCCAAAAAGCCCAAACACGGCTAGGAAACCTTGCTCCGTTATGGAGTTCCAGTGCTTACTCTCCTACTCCATCATCAGATCCTGAAAACCATACATAGTCAAAGTTCATTTCATGACAATTCCAAAAAGCCCAAACACGGCTAGGAAACGTTGCTCCGTTATGGAGTTCCAGTGCCTACCTTCCGGATCCATCATCAGATCAGCTCGATGGTACCAAATTATTGTATTGTCATCGGTACTTGATAAGTGTGCAAAATTTCAGTTTAATCTGACGTCTGGAAGTCGATGAAAATTACGTTCGAAGATTCCTTTACATACATACATACATACATAGATACATACATACAGGTGAAGCTAATAAAAGCGTGTTAAAAACTGACCATTTTTACTGCCCTTATCAGACGTCCAGCAAACAAATTTGACGAATATAAAAAATAAAAGGAAAACCGACAGACATAGCTAGAGCCCTTCTTATTATATTCTTGAAGAAATAAAAAAAAACGATCCAGTAGTAGAGGAGGAAACTGGGGATTACGAAATAGCGATTTCGTCTATTTTAAAAAGGTATTATAATCAATCCAAGCTGCAGTTGTCTCTATCGTCCCTCATACATTTATATCCCAGCAACAGCGCGACAGCAATAGATTTGTTAAATACCTATTTTTCAAATTTCATGCAGCCATCCTTTCCTCTTAAGCAATAACCTAAAGCGTTACCAAATCCTCCCGAACGCTCAAGGGACTAATTTTACATGGTGAATGTTCGTAGGTTCGATTCCGCCCACGACGCCTGCAGACCTCATTCGGTGTTATTGTTATTCGCAAGGAAATAATATTAAAATTTCAGCCGTTCCCGTTATGCATGACTTCGTTCATAGTTAAAGTTTGCTTGTGTATCCGGTGCCTGAACGATTATCGATTCACCCGTAAACGTTTATTACTTATTACTACAAACTTTATGGTATAAAGAATATTTTAAAAATCTTTGCTTAATTGTTTTTGGATTTGTTGTGTTCGATTTCTTGAGTTACCTATACCTACTTTGTTGACGGTCCAGTTGGATTCCAACTATCGTGCCGCAGGTCGTAGGTTCGATTCCCACTCAGGAAATGCATTTGTGTGCATGAACATGTCGGTATGTGTTGAATTTGGCTGGATGTAATTATGTAAATTAAGTATGTATTTACAAACAAAAAGTAGTTGATATATAATGTAGTAGGTATCAGTTATCTGTTTTCCATAGTACAAGCTCTGCTTAGAACCGTGTGTGAGCGTTGTCCCAGGATATTTATTTATTTACCAATAGAATATATATGTGATATTATAATGTACACCTAAAGGTAGGTATCTACTTCTATGAATTTTAATTTTCCTAATCATAGTTTCAGTATGGTTGGCTTTAACCCCCAGATAGCCAATATAATGTAAATATGATCAGTTTGCTTAGTTTCTGGTTTGTTATTAACATAATATTACAACTTTCTCTGCCACCCTTTGCCCTACCTATTCAACACTACTAACAAATATTCAAAGTTCTAATGTCGGTTGATTACTTAGCGTTTGAATGAATAATATCATTAACATATTAACATACCACCGTTTATTATTAAAATGCAGAACACGTATTTCCTATACAACATTTTGTAAAGTGTCAGTTTTTTGCGGTGAAAATAATAAATGTAGGTACAAACAGAAGTGTAATGAAAACAAGTGCTTTATTTAAATGGCTGCCCCCTTATTTGAGTTAGGGCGATCTCGCACCTGAGCACAGGGGCTTAAGGAAAGGATGCTAAATAAATATTTTCTAAATGGAAAGGATAAAGGGCACGCTTCAGCGATAAGTTTCTCGAGGTAACGTGAGCAAGCAAGCCAGTTTGCGTAGGTTCCGGGAACATTTCTAATTAAGCGATTCTTCGCTGTACCTCTCGACTTATGCGTGCTTTTATACTATTGTGCTTTTAATACAATACAGTTTTTTTTAGTTTTTAATTTCAATCTATGGTTTGAATATCAAAGAGATAGGTACCTAGGTAATGTAACTATGCATATTTGCCAACAGTTACACATAAATATTCTTTAAATAAAATATTTTTTTGTGGCACAATTTCATCTTTTGTATGAAATTGATAGAGGGAGAAATTGCTTCACTCTTTATCCCCTTGGACTAATTACTGTTTCCGGAAAGCACTCAGGAATATCGCATGAAATATAATACAAAAGCATTGTTTATTTCATTTATTTTTTAAATTAAAAAATTAAAATAACCGTTTTTGCTAGTGATTTGTCTACATTGTCCCTGAAGCAATTAGAACAAGCATAGATTAAATAGTATACCTAGTACTATATCCATATATCTACTGTTTAAAATGCTTCGATAGAGGATATAGTTCATAAAAACTAGAGTTACCCATGGGTTAGTTTACGGTTTGTTTCGTATGTTTCAAAGCATGATTACGTGTTTACCAAAGTTCAACTTAAATTATTCTCATGATATTTTACTTGTTTCATATTCAGGAACACACGGCAAAACTACCAGTTACACCCTTTTGTCGGCCACACCTGGAGGTAAAATATATGTATTTACTAATATAATGCTTTAAATTACACGATCGATGCTATCAAGGTTTATTTTACTTTGTTCGGGTCGGAATTTCTCTTTACATTCTAGATAAAGGTTTTTATTAAGTTAAACTCCAACTCAAAACATTGGCCCTTCTATGGGCTGTTTTAATAAGAAGTTAAATAAAAGTCCTAAGCCAACAACTTATTTAGACCCAGAGCTCGGTTACTGGTGGTATAATTCGGCGGTGGAAGTTATTACGGAGCACTCACATCGGTAGAGGCAAGTTAGCTGCAAATACGCGAGTTGCCTTACCAAAAAAGAACTTTTAGACTTCAGAATTAGGTCATGCTGCAAAATAAAGGGAAAGAGTGCAGTCCCGTGTTGTCGCCTAGGGATTTTCCTTTTAGATAACACCTGAATAGCTATGACTTGTGTAACTAATAAAAGAAATACACGTGTGTTGGTGTTATATCAGTTGTGATGGGACATCCCTAGTGCTTCGCGTAATCCGCGGCCAGTTTTATCTGCCTCCGTTCATCTTGTAGGCAATAATTTTACTGCTGAGATTATTTTTCACTTCTGACGGCAAGTTTTAATGTCTTTTGAAATAAAATTAAGTCACACTCACCGCTTTTGCTCCGCTCATTAGGGTGCCGGTGGAATAAATCAAACGGTGCTTTAGGTTGTCTGTAATACCGTATAATTTTCATTTAAACCTAACTTATTCTTTATCTGAAGACAATTATGATTTTGTCTGATGAATTTTGATTATTTAAGAGGTAAGTACCAGTTGGATATTAGGTAACCTACCTACCTAGGTTTGTCGCAATGATTGGTAACGCCTATACGTTTCCCTAAGCTATGCTCCAGGTAATTTAGTTCTAATTCTATGAGAATAAGTTCAGTGGTTTCGAAGATTAACATGTTCAAGGAGACAAACAAAAAATATGATATCTTTGCAATCCGTTACTCTTCACAACCCCCATATAGTTTATGGTAAATATACTCGTATTGCGAAAAGGAAAGATCCTCTATCGAGCTAGGTGTCCATGCTTAAGAACCAGGTTTCTTTTTGGAAACTCATGATTGTTTAAAGAACTGAGAGAAAAAAAACTCTCAGCACAGTATCAACAGTGTGATGCACACAACACACCACTACTATACTAGTTTTACCCGCAGTTTTCCCCGGTTTCTGAGGAATATAATATTCCCGACTATATCGCGAATGTTGGTATCACTCATGCATGGTAGGTATTCATTACAGCATCCGTAAATTGTTTCAAATAAAAGATACCACTTTGATTAATACTTCTTTTGAATTAGCTGGTTACAAAGCTTAATTGCAACTGTTATAACTCCTATAAATTTTGCTCCTAATTAGCATAAAAACGAAATCGGTATTACCAGAATAAAATGACAAGTAATTATATTTAAAGCGATTCGGTCCAACTTGTGACTATGCAAGAAGAAGTGGTTCAATTAATGGAGTCCATGTTCGACACCGTCTCGTTCGTGACCCAATTAAGTTGGGGCTCGTTTCTTATATTGTTCCAACTTGGGAAGACATTATGATTCCTGCCTCCTAAATCGGTTCAACAAGGTGAATTTGAGATTTCGGAATAACATTCTGATTTTTGTGAAACTTATTTAGCACTTGTATTTTACCATTTTAATTGGTTTGTGTTGGGTGGGGATTAACGGTACGCGTTTATATTTAATATCGTCTTAGCTAAAATTCCGAAGTCTTTATCTAACAGGTGTCAACATTTGGTGATCGAAAGAGTGAGACGGGGCACACTGATTTAGTTAAAAAGCGATTATGAATAAGGGGGTTAGTGGTAAGTACCAATTTTTAATGAAGGAGATTACTTTGCAGTAGTGGAGTCATACTTTATCTTCTACCAAGAAAAAATAATTATAAATTTTGCTGCTCACTCCAGAATGTTAAGTTACCTTCAGTATCGACAAATTCGCCATTGTTATTAGGGGTCAGGTCCCCCTGGAAGGTTACTCTAGATACGCCAACGAAATAGGCCATATGATCTAAATCCAAAAGTATGATGAAATCGCATTCTGAAAAAGTAAATTTAATATTTTCAGAGTTGTATTTTTGCCCAGTACGCAGCAGCTGTATCATAATTGTTAATCTCCCATTTTAGTTCCCACTGGGACAGATTCATTACTGAATCAATGGATAATCTGATGATTTATTGTTTAATGCGAATTCAGTGAGATTGATTGAATACAAAATGATAAAAACACAAGAGGACCCTTTCATGTATAACTCTCATTGTTATTCTACGTAAAATTTGAATATTATCTATCAAATGACTTATTTATTGGATAGTAAACTCGAAATTAGAAACTACAAATGTGTAGGTAATATTTGAGGAGCTTAATTGATTCGCATCAAAGGAACTGTTTATGCTGAACGCAAATAAGATAAACAAAACTATGGCAATGCATAACGAAACGTAGTGAGTGTCTGGAAACTAAATAAATATATGAATTCCGTAAATGCAGATGTTTGATGGAGGCTAGTCAAATATAATTTGAGTTCCCGCAAGTTATCTTTCTAATTTTTACATGTAGAGTAGGTAGTGGTACTCACTTAAAGTTTTTGTAATTATTAAAAGATGAATAAAAAAAGATACTAGATACTCTTTACTGACTCAACTATAGAGATAGTATAATAATAGAGCGATAGTACTAGAGTATGTGCCGTGACACGGGTATGATCAACGCTCTACCTTGAAACGAACGTCGGGTTCATATTTTGAATCAAATCTTTTCAGCAAATGCAACCTTCCGAACCGGTATTAGAGTATTAGAGTCAGACTTTTCATAAGGGCCTGCTAAGGTCTATTTGAATAAATGATTTTGATGATGAATTAAAAAAAAATACCATTCCCCTTATCTCCGAAGTTGGCAAAGCAAAAAATCTGAAATAATGACACTAGATAAAAATTGATTTAAATATTACAGGAAAAATAGAACGATGGTCCTAACTAGCACAGTTTTTTCTAAATCATCAAAATTCCTTCACAAAATAAAATAAAATATCACACCTTTTGATCGAACAATGTTGAATAGTTTGATTTTTTATGAAATTTTAGAGTGGTTGCCATAATGAAACGTAGTTCAGCTACATAACGGACCAAACACAGTATTCACATATATACCAAAACAATAATAATATATAAAGACACAAACTAAGGACTTATAAATAAAATATAATATATTTACATAATATTTTACTATGTTTTAAGATTCTTCGCTCGTCCCGTTATTTGTACTGACGGAAACATGAAAGCATTACTCAAACAAAACTCATGTCAACGTGTGAAAAGTTACAACAGAACCTCAACAAAAGCTAAGTTTCCAGAAAATAGCTAAGAGTACTTATGTACGTCTCTACAAACAATATACCTACTTACCTACTTTGATAATTTAGCTTGTAGAACAAGAATTTTTTATAGGTAAAATGTAGATACATTTCAAGTCTTTGTTTCACATATTTCCGCGCAGGTTCCGATGGTATCACACGTGCCGTACGTTGTTTTCCGGTGACAGGAGGGTTTATGGTACAAATCTGGGTGGTTTTCCTCATCTTACGCAGAGCCCGTCTCGCCGGCGAAAGGAAGCGATCCGACACTCGGGAATATTTATTAGGCCCTATGTTTCAGCGCGTACGGGAAATCTGAACACCTTCACAATGTCGGTATCTTTAGTTCAGTGAGTATTGATAGCTGTACCTATTACTAGTGAGTTCCTTTTAGCATTTTTTGAGGAAATATGTCGTGCCATATTTATCAAATGGTGCTTTTCATAAAGAAATCTAAAAAATCTCTTTCAAAAATCACTTTATGATCCTATGATGAATAAGCAGAATATTCATGAATAATTATATAAATACCTACCTAATTATGTTGCGATGCCTGTTTTTAGAAAAGTCGTTAGACTTACCGAGACGGTGAAAATATAATCCTGTTTAATTACCTAGGTATGTAGTTACGAAGTTTATTTTGTAAATGGAAGCAAAAAAATTCAAGGTTAATGTTTTACGTAAACGAAAAATATAATTCTATTCCTTTTGAATACGCATAAGATAGACGAGGCTAGATTTACGTTACTAAGTTTAAATCCTACTTTAATTTCGCTTCTATTGATTTATCTCCAGTTTGAAATTAAATTACCCAAAAAGGGGAATTATGTCCATCATTTTACTTATTGTTTCTCGGAGTTAGGTTACCAGATGTCAATAAATCGCTTCGGTTGGAATAACAACCTGTGTTCGGTTATTTGGGCTAGCAGTACATTGTATAACAAAATAACCGATCCTTCGTCTTAATGTAATTTCCGGAATCCCCGTGTATATTCCCAAAACTATTTATCTACTCGTACCTACCCACATGCTTTCTGACAGGTGAATTAAATTTACCATTCTGTTAATTCAATATTATGTTGTATCAAATAGGGATGACAGTCTCATGTTGCATAAATGTAATTGCTTAATGGAAACTATAACCATATTTCAAGAAGGTAATCTTCAATCTAAGCATCTACAGAATCCAGATTTTACTATTCTATTGTCATTATAGTTCCGTAAAGTAGGGATTGCAATGATCATGATCCCGTATCTTTATTTTGTAGGTCACGTAATGGTATTGGAATTCATCAAGCGGCAAGTTTGGGTGTTTGAATCCCCAAATGTAGTAGATATTTCACTTAAAGTACGCTAGCCAGAATGGTACATTGAAATTTATGAGTGACCCCGGCGGACATGGTATGGAAGTGAGTTCAGCTCTTGGTTACAAGTAGTGCTTAAGATATATAAAACGCTATGGGAACATTCTCGTGAAATGTTAACAGCTGGGGGATAGTTTGCGCCTACTTATCCCATTTTGAGTTAAAGTCAGTGCAATGAGAAATATAATTACATACCGCTATACCGCGGCTCGGTTCCCGACGACAGTCCAATTTCACAGTTCTTAACGTTAAGGCGATAAGACTTAGTGAGCTTGTTACGTTCTATTATTTTAAAGCCCTTTTGTGTCGATAGAAATAGCTATGACGGTTACCAGGCGCGTGATCTATGTAATAGCGATTTTTATCCCATAGCCAAATAACTTTATTTTAATGTGGTGCAATGTTCCTTGGGTGAGTAATGTCGACAGAGCTCCAGAGGAGACGCTGTGCTGGCTGTGTGTGGACACTAGCAATGTAGTTCCAAATGATACTGTTCTTTCTCCTCTTCCACTATTGAAGGGCCAGTTGGTTAAGATTCATCTTACGCGCCGCAGGTCGTGGGTTCGATTCCCACACAGGACATGCATTTGTGTGCATGAACATGTCTGTATGTCCTGAGTCTACGTGTAATTATGTAATTTACAAACCAGAAGTAGTATATGTATTATATCAGTTGTCTGGTTTCTATAGTACAAGCTCTGCTTAGTTTGGGATCAGATGACCGTGTGTGAGGAATGTCCCAGGATATTTTTTCTCTTCCTCTTCTTCAAACCTTTTATGGAGAAGACAGGGAAATAAATATAAAAGGCGAAACTGAATGACCGACAGATCAAACAGCATTTGTCTAAAAACTGGAAATGCATACAGGTAATTGAAAAACGTAGGCCCTCATTAAATAATGGCTTTACAAAATTCATCACCCAAGGGATAAAAGAGAATTGCGCTGTGAAATCGCGGGACAGAAATATATTATTCTATAAACCCTCTTTCTGTCAAAAACTAAACCTACATTTAATATGCCATCACCTCTTTATCAAACAAACTTGGTAAAATAAATACATGTTACACAACTCCTGCAGGGGTTGAAAAAAATTGGGCGGTTCGGCTTATTTTGTAGGCAAAACGTTGTGTGAATACGAAATATCGGGCTAGTTTTTAAACAACGTGTGGTACATAAGATAAGATTAAAATGAAACTTACGAGGGCAATGATACGTCGTCCTCGTATTATGATTGTAACCGAATTCACCGAGATTGAGAAGGGTAGGCGTCCCTAGCCGCTACGTCGCCGCCGAGTTTGTTAGCACACACTTGCGAATGAAGAAAAATGTCTTTACTTAAGCCTTTCCACTCGGCGAGCGCGGAATTGTAAATAGAGATTTATTAAAACGGGACATAGCGAAATTCGCGCAGTTACACCCTCTTGTGAGAGCGCTCGAATGGGACGTGGCGAAAGATTCATAGGTTTCTTTTAGGAAAACTATTAAAAGTGATATTAATGTTTCTTATGGAGTTCACACAGTAAAACAAAGTGTCACTGGTGTCACGTGGTTTTGATGATTATAAAAAAATATGTTAAGTTTAGTAATGGAATTAAGAAAGTTACTGGGTTACTAGGACTTTACACAGATTATTGTGGATGGTCCTCATTCTGAATTATGAACGTACATTCCTTGCAGTTTTATAATCAAGTCGTCAATTTGAAGTCCCTATGGGCAATAGGCACTTCAAGTTGACGTGATAAATTGCACGTATCAAAAAATGATATCCCATAGTCTATGGGATATCATTTTTTGATACGTGCATAAGATGTAATTTACAGGTAGTGATAAGTTGTATGTATTATTTATGCATTCAAAACTATTTAAAGCCATAAGTTGGGGTTTCTTATAAATAAATAACGGACATTTGTAACTCAGGGACCTGCAATGTATTATTAAATTCTAATGTGAATGCATAATGAATAGGTACACACGGCAACACATCAAGCTACACATTTCCAGTATAAGCTGATCTCGCATTGTATAGGATTTCCGTACAATGAGAGGTCAGCTTATATTGGAAATGTATAGCTTGATCTGTAGCCGTGTGTACGCACGGCTACACATCAAGCTATACATTTCCAGTATAAGCTGATCTCGCATTGTATAGGATTTAATAGGATTTCCGTACAATGAGAGGTCAGCTTATATTGGAGCTGTATAGCTTGATCTGTAGCCGTGCGTACCATCCGCTCCGCGAGCCGAGCACGAGCCAAGCCGCTCTTCGCTCGCGATGTCAAGTGTGGACGTACGTAGAAAATTCTAAATCTATGGGACGTACAATACAGCAACGAGCCCACAACACGAGTGTGATGCGAATCCCTGTGTTCATCAAAAACCGACAATTGGCGGAGTGCAGTCAAGCGCAAGCCGACCGCTCGTTCGAGGCTCCCAGGTCCATCTACGCTACACGAATTCGTGCTCCGCTCATGCTCGGCTCGCGTAGCTTAGACCCACCTTTATATAATTATATTGCTATGACAATAGCGTTAAATCGGGGGCGCCACATATGTAACTAATAAATTGAAACACATGAAAAAAATGGTGAACCTTATGAAAAGTTATTTTCTTTTGTTTGTAAATGGAAATGTAATTTCTATTTTTGTGGATGCTCAATCTATATATATACCGGAATGTTTCAGCAGGTATAATCAACAATTCCCTCACATTATAAGCTGTGTGCTTACAACCTTCGGCCACATCACACAGTATGCTGAGATTATAGACAAATAAAAAAATCTAATCAACGTTAACCAATTTTCTCACAAATCATACATTGTATTTTTAAATTATGATTGTATACATATACAAAAAAGCGAGATCATATATGATTACTGTTTTACATACGCAGTGAGTGTAATCTTTTAAGTCTGTGCGCGCTGGGTTGACACTGTTCTTCGTCACACGCAATATTGCATTCATCATTCTGCTACGTTCCTAAAGGGGTCTTCACATATGAGTACGTAGTATTAATTTCCATGTTTTTTTCATGCTTTGTGATAGTTTGCGTTTCACAATTTCTTTTTTTTTATACTACTTAGGTAGCAAACAAGCATACGGCCCGCCTGATGGTAAGCGGTTACCGCAGCGTATATATGGACGCTTGCAACAAAGGGTGTTACTCGCGCGTTGCCGACCCTGCAGAAATCTCTTCACCCTTTTTGAAGAACCATTTGATGGAAAGAAATCTTTACGACACTGGTAATTATAAATAAATTCGTAATTTTACATTGGGCTATTATTACTACGTATAGAGGAGACGCCACACATCTCAACTATGTTCAGTTCAAGTGAGGCCATCCGGCCACACTGTTGGTGTGAAAATAACGGTGTTTGCGAGGAAAATATTCCTAAAAACGTTCTGATAGCGCTACGTGGTTTTCCTGTCTGTTTAGATGACTACATATTGTTTCAGCGCTAAAGAGAACATAGGTTGACTCTAAAAAAATAGGACATAACCTTTGCTTATGGTAGCTTCTCTATACGTTGGAATAATAGCTCAATGTAATTTTAATATGTTTTCTTTTTACTATGACATGGTATGGTCCATACACTTCTGTCCATTGAAATATTCAGAGATATCGTTACTTCTACCTTATTATTTTTGCAAATTAGTTTTGTTTTAGACTTTCTTTTGGTTATCAAGCCAATTATGTTCCCAGTTCCACAGTCTCTATTCTTATAAAAAAATAGTAATGAAATCTCCCGTATTGTTCCTTTCATTTTGATTCTGCGCGGAGCTCAGCGATAGATTTTGCGATATGCACGATTCCGCTGTTGAATATGACGGTATTGTTTTAGCTGCACTTATTGCTGTGTGGTTTTACAATGACCAAAGTTATTTGCTATTAAAACTACTTTTTATACATCATACGTATGATTTTTGAAAAAGTTTGGGTACAGACTTGATTGCTATCATATAAAGTTTTGTTAAATTCCTATATAATACCAATAAAAATGTCATGTAGGTAAATGTAATATTTTTTTCAGGTTCTTTACACAAATTAAAATGCACTTTTTCATTTTATTGTTTATGTAAGTACCAAAATTGGATTTGGCGTCATGATAATAAATATCAATTGAGAGACATATATAAAAAGTAAATAAAAGATTTAGAAAAGCTTGGGAAAATAAACTTGTAAATGTAATGCCAATCGTTTTTTTTTTTATTTATTCATACCACAGAGAGCGATTACACTGAAAGTCTGAAATTCTTTTCAGTAACCCTTTTGCATTTTAAATCGAAAGTGGGACCGATATTTATACAAAGTAGCATTTTTGACCATTCGATATTTCACTGACGTTTTGTGAATAAAATATCATTGTGGCTAGTAAGTAAGTAGACGCGATTCTTGTGGTTGAATAATATGGATCTTATAATAATCATTGTTAGGCTACAAATCGCTCGAAGCAGTCACTCATAAAACACAATAACGACGTAAAAACAAAATTGTAGGAACATAAACGGCAAAGTAAAACACGGAAAAGTTGAAGCGAAAAATATTAAATAATTAAAAAACCTCCCTTTATTAAAAAAGGTTCACCAATTTCGTTAACACGAGTATACCTACTGTTTTTTCTGTAAATTGTGTTAAATTTAGCGGGGTATATTCAGGTTGTCGGCTGGGGAATAACCGCGAATATGTTAATTCACGACAACGTAATGTAAATAGGCGTCGGCAATTTATGTCGCTAAAACACTCCCTGGGATAACTTGGGGCCGACCGGGGAGGCCGAGCGGTAGGCCCACGGGAGGCCGCAGTCCGGGCCTCGCGCTCCACTAGTTGCCGATGCCTGCGAATCGAACACTGATTATTCAGACATCCATTCCCACGCCAATATGTAAAGTACCCACCATATCTATATCGAACTGTTTAAAAGGATCCACCTATTTCTGTCATATGGGGGTTTGGTGTTGAATGTAATTTATAAGATGGGTTTTTATTTTACAACTAGCTGCCCCCGCGGTTTCATCCGTATTTCCGAGGGATCGTATCTGGGATAAAAAGTATCCTATGTGTTAATCCATAACATATTCTATCTGTGTGCCAAAGAATCATGGCGAGCTCCATACATTGATTTGTACAAAAAAATAAAACATTTTAGAGGGTTTTGAATCACTTCCAATGTTGAGATTTTTACATTACCAGCAACATGAAATATTTTATAAACCCTGCAAAACATAACGGTTTTGGTCGCGAATAGTCGCGATTCGCCGGCATGCTTTAGAAATTCGCATTTTTATCCCGGGGTTCTAAAAATATTTTAAATGGCTTGTTGTTCCTTAGGCACCAAGGATCAAATATAACGTCATTCCAACGTCTCTAAAAATCTTTATTTTTTTGTACAAATCTCGCCATGATCCTTTCATCCAAATACAAACATCTTCACAAATCACATCCTCATATCCATACAAACTTTCACGTTTATAATATACCTACTCTAAGAAATCTTAATAACTATGATCACGTTGTTTTAATAGTGTATTCAGCCCCATTGTCCACGTATTGAGTACACAAAAGGGCTTGTGATTAAAGGTTTGTGTGTTCACTGTGATTGTTTGGTACAAGAACTAATAAACTAGATAATCTAAAATATGGGTGTTGACTAATCATTTAACCCACGTTGTATGAAGTGTAAAATAAATGTATAGGTAGTATGTATAGATAGTATAATAAATAAATGTACATGCATATGACAGACTCGTTCGAAGTTATTTTATTGGATTTCTTGGTTTCAATTCTATTTTGTATTAATTTACTACTGAAATGGACTTCCTTGGCGATATGGATTTTGACAACGGATATTCTGGAGTCAGTGGGAACTTCTTGAGAACCAACCCGGCAACCAATTCGTTGCATGATTATGGATTTCGGCTCCAATACTTTAATAATCACTAAACGATTTGCTGCTTGAATTGTCGATCTAGCTAGAGAAAGATCGTCTTCCGCTGGTTAAGTTGCTTATGTCAACCTAAACTCAATTGAACTGACCTAAACTGAAGGTACATCCTATCCTATCCTATCCTAACTAACATAAATGTGAAAGTGAGTTTGTTTGTTTGTTTGTTACGCCCTCACGTCTCAACTACTCAACGGATCATCATGTTTGGATAGCCTGTGATATGGAGAAGGACATAGGCTACTTTTTAACCTGGGTGAAACCGCAGGGGACAGCTAGTATTGCTATATTTCCTCTTTACATTTTTTTTCATTGACTCTACATGTTAGGATTAGCTCTATTAGGTAGGTACTTATTCTATAACTAGGAATAGTTGTGTAGTATCTAGGCTGTTCACTTTCTAACTAATATCCTAATCCTAACTTAATATTATTAATGCTAAAGTGAGTTTGTTTGTTTGTTACGCCTTCACGCCTCAACTACTCAACGGATCATCATGAAATTTGGCATGCAGATAGCCTATGGTATGGAGAAGATATAGATTATCCCGGGAACGCGGGTGAAACCGCAGGGAACAGTTAGTTTTCATAGAAGCACGATATTCACGTTATTGATAGAGCAACAAGGAAAACCATAATCCACCATAAAGATACTTTTGCGATTTTGGTTCGAACTTAGCTACAAAGAGGTATTTATTAATACGTCATTGTTTAGCAATAACATTTGTTGCGTTGTAAAAAAAAAGTTGTGAGAAATCGATTTCACGATACTGTTTTCCCTCACTAATGAGTTAGTGATAATTAAGCCATAATTCTGTTATAAATACCCACTTATATAATAAATAAACTATCGAAAGGCACCTGTTAAAATTAGTATCAAGTTTCTTAATTATCTTAGAAATAACTGAGACTTGAAAATGTTATATTTTTATGTAAGAGAATAGTTATTGTAACGGTCCCTCCTCAGGCGCTCAAACTATGATTATGATTCTGCGGAGTAACACGATATTTTATTTATTTTTAACGTGACGTGTGTAACATTATTACTTACTACGTATAGAGAAGACGCCACACATCACAACTATATTCCATTCAAGTGAGGCCATCCGGCCACACTTGTTGTTGTAGAACGATGAACGAAACGCGTAAGCGACGTAAAAATCACGGTGTTTGCCAGCAAAAACCTCCTAAAAGCGTTCTGATAGCGCTACGTGTTTCCACTGTCTGCTTAGACGACTAAATTATTGTTTCACCGCTAAAGAGAACTTCAGTGAACTCTAAAAAATGGGACATAACTTTTTTTATGATAGCTTCTCTATACGTAGTAATAATAGCTCAATGATTTCAGCCAGCCTTTTTATTCCTTTATGGAATAAGTAAAATTCTAATGCTGGATTTAGACATAGGTACAACCACACAATCAAGTTTCTAACAAAATTGAAAAGTAAATCAGAAAACAAAATTTACTTAACCCATAACGAAATTATTAAAAGGAAAATTACGAAAATAAATTGAAAAATTAAGAGCTTTGTTTGACGCCTCAGATTCAGGAACGGCTTTTTCAAAACAGCTGTATTTTGTAGTGTTAGCTGTCCAATCAGATACAATCATGATACAATAATGGTTCTCTATGGTCCAATTTTCGTGGCAATTTGGGGTTGCTACACTATTGTCAACCAGCAACCAAACCAGGGCAGGACAAATAGAAAGCAGCGAATTTTTTGCGTTATTTGGTTGACAACTTCGATCCACAGTATACGGTCGGTCACCGACTAAACGCCCTCTATAATCGGTGGGTCGTTGACAACCGTACAGCAGCCACTTTAGTATATTGATATATGGGAGGGCTTATTAATCTTTTGTGGCTCACATTAGGAATACAGCCGACCGTACCAGTAGAAGACTACGCATTGAAATATTGCAAAATGCTTGTACATATTACCTATAAAGATTTTGGATGTTTTTGCCTCAATCAGGCCTCGGTCCTACGATTTAAAAATAGAACCTTAATCTAATCCAAGACATGCGTACGACTCTCTTTTTATTTGATTGAGATATCTTTGCTTGTTGCTTGTTTATTTTATACTGAAATACTAAAATTATTCATGTAATACATTTTTTATACCACTAAGGTGGCAAACAAGCATACGGTCCACCTAATGGTAAGCAGTTACCGTAGCCTATGGACGCTTGCAAAACCAGGGTTATAACTCGCACGTTGCCGACCCTGAAGAAATCTCTTCACACCCTTTTTGAAGAACCCCATGCTATACTCCATGTAGAAAACCACGGCGGGGAGTTCATTCCACAGTCCGAGGTTTCAACGACGTCTACCAATACTACTAATAGACTACCAAAACCTGTCAAATCTTTCAATTTTTACACGACTGATACACACTCTACACTTGTAAGAGCAGACTTCTATGTAGAGATATAGGAATAAATTTAATTCATATTGAATTATTCAAATAAGTATAAAATCACAAGGGTGAAGGGTGAGGGTAATATTCTTATGAAATGAAACAAAATTTTCAGCATCAATTCAACTTTTCCCTTAAGTGGATATAGTGAGATTTAAATATGTACGGACTCAGTGCGCCGTGTTTACATAACGTTACCGCCGCTAAATTTAAAACAAAAGACTGGTTTTCCTGGCTTTGGGGAGAAGTGCATATTTATTTAAAGCCATAGCCTAGCCGACTGTTCTGCTGTGTGGACTTCCATGCATATCAAAATTACACATTTATGTGCTGAAATTACAAATAATGAGTTTCCATACTGTCTGCCATTATTGACACCGCTGAACGAATTTCGAAGATTTCACCCTTGGAAAGCTTAGCGTTGGCGTTCAGTTTAATAATTGAGGCTGGCGCAGTAAGGCAAATTGGATGTTCAGGAAGTATTATAAATAGGTATAATGTAAGCTTCAAGCGACTCGCTATGTAGCAAAGTTGTTTGGTTATTTTTATGGATTAGAAATACAGGTTGTTGTTTTGGTCAGCGACGAGCGACTCAGGGTCGATAATACAACTGATACTGGTGCTAAAAAAAATATTAAAAAAAAATACTTTATTTTTTTATAATAATAAAAATAAAAATAATATTATTTTGAAAATCATGTAATAAGCTAAAATATAGACGTAATACTGAACGAGAGTGCGAGGGGGTAAAAGGGGTGGGGTGATGGCAGCTTGTGCCTAGCTCTAGTCAGTGCACGTGGCTAGTGACCATACTTTGCGGTAATTTTATTTCAAATTGAATAAGGTATTTCTCAACGCATTTACAGTATTTCATGGAATTAAGTCCATTTTTGGAAAATGTATTTTTTGTACTACCTCTCCTGGGTCGCTTGTCGCTGACCAAAACAACACCCTGTATAGCATAGGAAATAGTTGGAATAATTGGCTTGTTTAATCAGTAACAAGAAAGTTTAAGAAACTGTACTATCGATTGTGTGTATAGATATGGCAACAACATATTAGCCGTTTTATATGAATTGGAGTTGCGGTGGAGGCGGTGGGTGACTAACTGCTGGTATGCGAAATGTTTAATGTTTGAATAATCTCTACGGATCGCTTACATCTTTGATACCACACGTCAAGAGGATTACGCATCGTAAGGCTATGTTATTAATACAAAATTCCACATTGTTCCCCACCAAGGCCTCGGCATCAGATTTTCTTGTATATCAACTCGTTAAAACAGTGTTTATTAAGATGTTTTCTCGGAGGATTATCTGCGGACGTGTCTGTTCAGGATTTAAACGTTGCTCTGTTAGCATCTATTATTATTCATGACATAAATTTTCGCGGCAAGGAAGGCATTAGACGAAAACTCATTAAAACCGAGACGCGGACTGACTTTTCAAACTAGACACGTTAAGTCCACGCGTGACGCAAGATGGAGCTAATTGCCATTCGCAACAAGTAAGCTCGTTGCTTATTAAAACCAGCTGTCTTTAACACTAATTTATAAACTTTCGTTGTATATCTACTTACATCTTTATTAAGTTCCGCGGTTCTAATTACAAACACTTTAAATTAAATAAACTTTACAATGCATAACATTGTCTACGAGTTGATAGAGATCTTAAACAAGTAAAAGGGGTGCGGTGCGGTGGTTGGATTCTCGGGTTTTTTCGGGTACGATCAGTGATCCAGTCGCTTGTAGTTACATGTAGCCAATTTAATTTGGTATTCGATAACCTTAGAGGCAATTCGGACAGCTTGTTTGTGCGGTAGATTAGATGTTTACCCCCGAGCCGCGATGTCCCGGCAGATAGCGGGAGGGTCGCTCGAGACGTGCCAGCCGGGACCCAATATGTGAAATCGTTACATTGACGACTCCATTGCTGCATGCCTTATCTTTTTACAGTCCAATTCTAGATAACTGGAAGTGTGTAATATGTTCAACTCCAGCCTTATGACTTATCTTCATTTCTTTAATTTTACAAGAATGTGTAAGGATATGTACGGTGTAAATTAGCTAAAGTAATGAATGCTGCCGCCTACTTTCACCCAACAAGGATTTTGAGATTAGTCTAATTGCCTTCATAACACTGAAAAGGTACTTATATTTTTGTGTTTTGGGCGATTATGTTATGTATACCTAGTAATTTTTATTTAAGAATTCAATATTATTATACTATTTACTATTAATAAAGGCTAATACTGACAATGAACTATATTAAAATAATTATAACATTATGTTGGAGAATATAATTTCTCCAACATAATGTTTAATAAACAAATTCTATATTGGAGAATACATAACATATCCTTAATTGTATCTAGTAAGCCATTGTAAAACCCCGATTAAACCCAGTGATACATTAATTCTGCGGCAATCTGTTTGATACATGGAAGCTCTCGCGGCCGAAGTGAAGAGTGCTATGTCAGTATGTCACAGTTGTTTTTCGGTAATTTAGATTGACTTGTTTCGGGCGCAGTGAAATTGTTTTCCCACTCGGAGCACACACAGAACAACCAGTCTGGCACATTGCTGAAGTACGCAATTTATTATTCACAAATAGACTACGGAAATTGAGTTTTAACGAAGACAAATTGAACTAAAGCGGAATCAATTACGGGAGATTTATTCTCACTGAGAGAAAGAATTAAGTAACTGCGAGGCAAAGAGATGTAAATTGAATTTTTGTCGTTCCCCAAAAAAAGGAGTTCGGAGAACAAATACAATGTCGCGATACATTAAAAAGTTTGCCTTTCCATTTTTTCGTTTTTCAGCCCTGTTCTTTTTAATCTAAAATACAATGCGAACTTGTTCATTATCGATTGAATACGTACAAATTGCAATATGCAAAATATAAAACAATGACGAGTCAGGGATATAATTAGTGGTAAAGTACTATTGATGCATTCCATGTACATGAAATGGAATTTATAAAACAATGTAGGTTATTTGCATGCTTGATTATGGTTTATTTTTTACAAATTAAAACAACGCACATAGTTCTCAATATCCTAGTTTAGACGCTGGTATGATCATAGTAATGTAAAATATATCAAACTAGCTTCTGCTCGCGGCTTCGCCCGCGTGGCCTACAGGAAACAAATGACATATTTTTCGACAACAATAAAACAAAATAAAACAATTTCATCCCGCTTCGAGGGTGGAATTATTAATAATTGGACTGTTTTACAAAAACCTTAAACCGACTTCAAAGTACACTAAGAAGTTATCAAATCCTGATCTGATGACAATGGGACCAAACGGGAAGCGTACCCTTTCAAATAAAAAAAGAATTTTCCAAATCGGTTAATAAATGACGGAGTTACGAGGTAACAAACATAAAAAAAAAAAAAAAAATACATTCGAATTGAGAACCTCCTCCTTTTTTTGAAGTCGGTTAAAAACACGGAGACACGTATACATTAATTTTCAATCTTCAGCCTAAACACAAAATTTGAAGACCCTAACTAAGAAACTGACGGACTTTTATACAAACTTTCATCCCCTATTTTACCCCCTTAGGGGTGCTAAAGTATATGCCGTGAGCACGGGTATGTTCAACGCTGCCTTGAAACAAACTGCGCGTTCATAGCTTGAACGACTAAATACATTTAATTAATGCCAATTTCCCGCTTTTAGGGTTCCGTACCCAAAGGGTGCCAAACGGTACCTTATTCATAAGACTCCGCTGTCCGTCCCGTCCATCAGTCTGTCAGTGGGCTGTATCTTATAAACCGTAATAGATAGACACTTGAAATTTTCACAGAATGTGTATTACTATTGATGTTATATCAGCCAATAATAAAAATGAAATAAAATAAAAAATTCAAATGGCTCCCATACAAGAAACGTCTTCTTTTAGTGTTGTTTTTTTACTTCGCCTACTATTCATTTCATACTCAATTTGAGCTTGTTAATATTATTATTATTGTACTGTGTTTTCTGACAGTAATTCACTACTAATATATTATTATGATATACCTATGAATGCATCTATATATGCTCACGCTTCGCACAAGGTAATCACTCTATTTATATTCTTACTCTATATATTCAACTAATAATCCGATAAACTTCAATGAAGTTTTACTATAAAAAAATTGCTGAGTTCAAGATGGACTCGTGCACTTAAGGCGGCCCTCTGTGGCCAGCGCAACTTCAACGCAAGCATAGTCTAAAAGCTTGTTGTTTCATCCAACGAAATGTTTGACTGCGAAAAAAGAGAGACAGCATCAGAGCCCTTGGTTATCAGTCGGTAAATTTCGCTGATCGCGGCCGCTTCGCTAGGTCGTTCATGATTTCGCATATCATAAAACTTGTTCCAGGCGAATACTTCTTGTGAAAAAATCTTACAATTTTGTGAAAAAAAAGTTAGTTATTTAGAATCTCCAATACATTTGCAAGCCTGGTATCTAAATGTTTTCTTTACTTTTATAATTTATAGGTACATTAGATATGGCCAAAGTTCAGGTAAAATTTGAGCAAAAACGCTGTTTATCGGAGGCTTTTACTGAATTTGTTTCATACTTTTTTTTTAATTTCGCCTAGATAGATACACGGCTAGATATAGTGCACAAGATACGAATTTGTTCAAAACATCTAACGAAAAATGTTTAACAACGCCATAATAAGTACAGAGGTTTTGTATGAAAAGTATGGCGAATTGAGTGCTCGTCCACAAAATATAAAAATAATTCTTCGGAAAATAGAATGAAGACGAGATATTTTAAACTATAAACTACTTATAATTGTTTTTAACTATACAATACAATTAGACAAAGAATGGCGCTTGTGTGTAGGTAATTCATATTTTTAAGAACAAAAAAGTTCAATGATATTTGTAATTAGAGATTTCTTAAAATAAGAGTTGTTTCGTTCGCAAACACCTACATGATGTTCTACATTTTGGTAATAATAACTAAAACAATAACTAATTATATTCATTTTATGGAAATCATATTTACTTATGTTTACAGATAATCGAAAAAACCCTAATTATTTATTTAAAAATTCTCGCATATTTAAAAGTATTGGGTTGCCGGCGATACATGATACCAAATTTATCACACGGTTATTTCGAGTCAATGAATTCCTTGTAATACATAATTAGAATTACTGGAAGTGACAACATTTTTAGCACTTGTGATTCTTAATGATTTATGGTTAGGTACACAAACATTAGGTTAGTAACATTGGCAGGAAATGATCTCGAAAATGTCGAACCAATATTTTTACAATATCTTCTAGATTGATTTGGACTAACTCGCATTTAGAGTGAAATCATATTTTATATTTAATGTTATTTTAATTCTACCTAAGCTTCATTGAGACACTAAAATGCCTAATATTATGTTTATGATATGATATAATTGATATTATTTATTATAACAGTAATACCGTTCACGTATTTACTTAAATATCTTATGAATATGAAGTCTCGTAGGAATATCAATACGCACTACTTTAAATAAAAAAATCTCATATTTAAAATCAGAGACATTTTATATTAGCTGACTGTGAGGTAAAATATTATTAAAGCATACATTTGCCATTTACATTATTACTCCTCAATCATTTATTCAAGTTGAATGTCATTTTTGATACATATCTTATTACAAAATGAATTCTTTGCATTCGCTAAAGACCGACACAAAAGCCTTATTTTAACATCCGGACAATCACAAAAAGCTTGCGTAAATTCTAATACACCTGAACTGTATCATGATATTGATCATAAAAAGAAAGGAACTTCCAGGTATTTTGGAATTGGCCTTGAATCCTTGTAGCTGCGCCGGCGCATGGCAGATGTTACGGTTCTCACCTGGCGCGGGCGGTTCTGTGCACACGCACGCCCGCACGCGACCACGGCCGGGCCCGATCCTATTATTATTGCAATCGATCGCCCACCCTCACTAAACCTTGTTTAATTTATGTGTTATCACTGGCCGTCATATGGACATGCAACTTAATATACTGTGGGAATAAAACATTTGCTTTTATTGTGATGTATTATGATGTGTGAAGGGTGTGTACCTATTATAAATTGTTTCATTAGATTATACTCATGATTTTACTTTGATTTGAAAAATAATAATCTTTTAATTATATCTACACTAGCTGACCCGCGCGGTTTCACCCGCGTTCCCGGGATAAAAAGTAGCCTATGTCCTTCTCCATACCATAGGCTATATGCATGCCAAATTTCATCGCGATCGGTTCAGCGGTTTAAGCGGGAAAGCGTAACAGACAGACAGACAGAGTTACTTTCGCATTTATAACATTAGTTAGGATTATGTATAAAAAATCGAACATACTACAACCTCCTCTTTTTTTAAGTCGGGTAAAAAGTACTTACTAAGTACCACCGAGGGTCGATGTGTTGTTGTTTCAACTGTTAATATTCCTACAGGTGTCTCAAGAATTTTATAACTCGAAAACTATAAAAACCCATGAACATACATGGGAGTGATTCGGGTAACTCTTACAGTGCTACTTATGGACTTCCAATTGACACTAATTCTTGGGATACCCTGTGCCCTGTATGGGTATAGACTCAGTCCTCCCTGATACACTGTTTCTGTGTTTCTAATAAGTTTGAATAGCTAGTTATAATTCCTTTTTTCTACCTAAAGTTTTATTAATTTATCAAATAACTGACGACAAACGTAAGATTCCCAATAACGCTTGTATTTATACCTTGAATAGACGTCGAATATAAAGAGCCTTCGCTATCGAGTGCCACCCTACCTAAGCTTTCTTTCCCATCTTTATCTCTTCCCAATTAATTTGGGATCGGCAAACACTTCCGAAGAGACAATCGTATTCGTCAGCGAAGTGGGTTACAATCTTTGCGATAGTGTTATACCAGGTTATACGGCTTAGGATTATACAAAGGGATTTAATATTATCAATCCGTGATATATTGGACGTGAAGTAGATTAGTGGCTTGTTACACATACGATTGTGTATGAGGGCGTCAGTCGGCCAGCCGATATCTGAACAGCTGTGTGTGACATCTGTCTTTTAGTTCTAGATAATATAGAACTCTTGCTATTCAGACATAGTTTTACCTCAAAAATACCTAGAGTTTAAAATGCAAAGACACACCCTACAGAATACATAAAACTTTTATTAAACATGCTCATATTCTAAGCTAGAAAATCACATCTTCAATTTCAGTTATGATTAAACAGAATGTGTAGGATGAAATTCAACTACGATTTTATTTTTGACGAGTGTTTTTTTTTTGGCATTGAATGATTGTGATATTAATTATCCTTTCGATTTTAGTGGCTGCTGTGATAAATTACTTTTTAACCGACTTCAAAAAAAGGAGGAGGTTCTCAATTCGAATGTATTTTTTTTAATTTTTTTTTATGTTTGTTACCTCGTAACTCCGTCATTTATTAACCGATTTCAAAAATTCTTTTTTTATTTGAAAGGGTGCGCTTCCCGTTTGGTCCCATTGTCATCAGATCAGGATTTGATTACTTCTTAGTGTACTTTGAAGTCGGTTTAAGGTTTTTGTAAAACAGTCCAATTATTTAGTTTTTAAAATTTATCTGTTAAGAATATATCCACAATCAATTTCCAGTTGCGGAAACTTATTAGTAGCTTAAAAAATATTATTAATTTCATAAAAAGAATACAAAGCTGTTAGTTTCCCTTAATTATATAAATATATAATGTAATTTTATTAGTAGAAAGATATGTGCAATTATGTGCATCTACCGCATATATTATTTACGCCAACCATAGATACTATAGAGGGCTATAAATAAGTGAGCCTTAATCATCGTACGTTTGTTGCAAAATACAATATACAAGCTCATTAATTTAAAAAAATGGAGTGTCATTGTTGGCGGGCGCTGAACGCACGATGAAATGGAAGCTCGATATGCAGTTATAAGCCTGCGACACCATACTGGATACTGGCTATAGGATATATCGTTTGTGGACAGAGCACTGCACACAGACAGCTTTACGCTCCAAGCCCCAAATTCGTGCATTTTGATGGAAATTGCCTTTGTGATGATAAAAATTGTGTTCGACCGGACGAGAGGGGACGACGTTCGGAAATGAGTCCATACATTTTATTCCACGATCGATTATATTTGATTTAATTTTATTGCTTAATACAGTGGGAATCAGTAAATGGGAGTATGTAAATGCATTGTGTTCGAACTCTTTGTGATAATAATTTAAAATATTAAGTATGTTAAAAGCTTTTAGGTCTATTTGATTTATAATTATTTTACAAGCAGTCTGCGCGTAATGCTCTTCGCTTGAATTATTAAAGAGGTTTATTCGTAGAATGTAATTTATGAAAATCCACGATATATTTACTATATTTAAAATAGGCTCAGTCCTACGGTAGGATAATAAGATATTATACTTTACGAGATAACAACCTACACACCTTTAATTTACTGTTTACCCTCTTACTTTAAGTAGGTATGTAAGTTAATTGTATACACTTAAGCGCGTGTTTAACATTAAACATTATTTTAGTTTGATTGTTAATTCAGTATTAATTACTTTGTTTGAACAGATCATTCATATTCGTTAATTATTATGTAATGTATGTGTTTACTGTCGATAAATAATTAAACTACTATTACCAGCACTTGTAAATAATACATGACTGCAAACGTTCTTCTAATGATTTTTATATTCCATAAAGCCATTATCAGCTTTTACTTTGCAATCAACGAGAAAGATTTTTTCAAAAAAGTATGATAATAAAATATCATACTTGTGGAAACGAACAAGCTTTTATGTAAACGAGATCTCGTGGATCGTAAGCACACCAATTAATATTTGTACTATGGAACGTATTGATGTCTGCACAAATTACTTTAGCTTTCTAAACAACCTTAAACTTAAATTATACTTCCCAAAATGTAGATAAGCTTTTGGATGTAAAATATTTGGGTACCTAGAACAAAACGTCGAAATATCGCGTCCTTTAGGGTCCTTATTTGCTACGTATATTGTCTGAAACCAAGCCAATTTATATGCAAAATTTCGTATAGTCCTGATAAATAGTTTTCCAGTTAGATGCCAGTAGTTGAAAGCCCGCCAGGTTAGATTAGTTATAAAAGTTTGTAAGGGACATTTTTCATATTGACCTTTTGAAAAATATTTTTGTGTAAAAGCGTGTGTAATAAAATCTTAAGATTTCAGAAAATCTATTTTGTGATTTGTATTTAGCATCTTTGGGGTATAACATACCCCAGCCGTTAAGAACTCGTAATCATTCTTAGACAATAAAGACGCGCGAGTTTGTTTTTCTCTCTTTTTTATTTATAAATAAAAATACATAAAAGAGAATATGACTTTTTACAATATATTTCCCCTTCATAATTAAAAATAGTTTTAATTTGTTGATTTTATTTCCTTTTATTTTTGGGGTATGTCAAACCCCACCTTGTATGGCGTGTGAGATTTAGTCGCCTCGTATACGGAGGGTTAACTCATGGTGAATGTTTTCTGGATTCTCATTAATGAGTTCACGTAATATCATATTTATGATATAAAATTAAGTCCCCAACATCGCAGTCCTGACATGCTGAAAAAAGAAGAAGTGCACCGAAAAATCGTTCAAAAAGAGACGAAGAAAAAAGACTAAATCTGCCGATTGGCTTTTTCTTTGCGTTACCTACACACTAGGATGCACAAAAAGAAAATAATTAAGTAGGTTCCGCAACTATGTCTAATCCTTGTGTATCAAGTTTGTAATACGAATGTAGAACATTTTAAATGAGAGTTTTCACAGAAAAATCAATGTCGTGAATAACAGCACTACAATTCGACTTGAACTAAAAACCAAAACCTTTACCTATCCTCTAACCATTTTTCCAAGACAAAAGCAACTAGTAAAATACTATATTTGTCTCCTTGAGTTGTATAGTGGTGACCCAGTGGTAAAAATAACGTATCAGCTAGTACTGCCATTCTAAAGAACCGAATAATCTGTTTAGGAATGGGACATTCGACATGAGAGTGGAACTTGTCGTTCTAGTATTTGATCTCTTAAATGAACGACGACTTACACAAAGAGGCTTTCTTATGGAAGGAATCTATAGTCAGAGTATTTGCTTAGGTCTTCTATCAAGATTGTAGAGCATGTTCCTAAGAATGTTAACTGATTGTTCCTGATATATTCCCTGAATTATTTGTGTCAAGTATTTTTTATCCATATTTCTAGGGTTTACTTATTTACGTCAGCGCTAGCGGTCGATGGAAATATCGCACTTTGAATTAGCTTTGTAAGAAACTGTGAATAATCTCTCAAAACATCCCGGTAACCCATTAAATTCGCTTAATGTGTAATTAAAATAGTTGTAATAGGAATAATTTTATTATTATCTGTAGTTTAGTGGTATAATTTTATCGTAAAAAGCAAAACAATTGGGACAATCATTTTGTCGTGATGATGAGATGGCAATGCGTGAAGTTACATTGTAGGATATGTATGCCTTCACAATTCATAAAATAGATATACCTAGGTTTCAGACTAACAAATCAAATACATCTCTAATAATTTGAAACAAACTGAATATTAATGAGCAGAAAATTGAGAAGTATCTTTGCAGGTTCAGTCAACATTAACGATCACATTAAGTACACAGATAAATTTATAAGCTTCAATAAAGTTCGGGTCCCTTGAAAGCAAACTGTCAACCGAGGACCGAATAATCTAGAATGTTTACCTGCGGACGCTAATAGTTATGTTAATGATTGTGACGAGGATGTACAAACTTATTTAGAAGGTAAATTGTAATTAGGTTCGAGATTGAATTTTAGCAAAGTTGTATTATTTATGCTGGGGGACCTTTTTCATATTTGTGGATGATCGGGATGGTAGAGAAATACATGGTTTATACAAAACTAAGTTCGCTGATATTAAATAAGAACTCTTAATAATACGATAAGTATTGATGTAAGGGTAGAAAGGTAGTTCGCCTTAAATAATAATAATACCTTATGAGGAGGCTAAATTCAAAATGTAGTGTGCTGGAGACGGCACGCATAGTGACAGCGAGGAAGTTCCTCTCTATGGAGCTTTGTTCACCGGTAACTAGGACCCGATGTTTAAAAGGAGTTAATAAAATATTATATGTTTCTCCTTGAACTAGTTTTAAGGAGAAACATATAATATTTATTAACACTTTAGTATCACTTCATCGGAGGTTGTCTAAGTACAAGATTGTCTAATTATTTAAAAGTTCGCTATCCCCCGCTGTTCCACCCGCGTTTCCGGGATAAAAATCTCCTCCATACCATATGCTATCTGCATGTAAAATTTCATGATAATCGCTTGAGTAGTTAAGGTGTGAAAACATAACAAACAAACTCACATTTATAATACTTATGATTAGTAAGGATGTTAACTTCAATGGCATCTCATCTGCACGCCACCATCATATAGATTTGAAAATCTAAGTTTCGTTTGAGACGGTCATTGATATGCTTGCAGTGCAGAGCAATTCAAATAAATGTGTCACTCGTGGGAGGGAAACCGCGTCTCTCTCGGCTAAGCGTGCATAAAATCTTATGTAAGGAATACCTACCGTAAGGAAGATTTCATCAGCCATTTGTTACCGTGACATGAATGAATAGTTCTCATTGAATGAGCGGTACGCGCGTATTATGTTTTAATATTTCGATGTAGCAAGATTTTTTTACTGGGTATTTTTTTGGATTACTTGAGTAAGTATGAGTGTTGTTGTTTCTGGAAAATAAAAATATTAATTATTTCTCTAGATTGTTACATTTATAATGATAAATTTCAGCCTACCATCATGTGAGACATTCATAACGATGGATAAATAAGGGAAATTTTAGTGATTTTTATTATGCTTGGAGCGATCAACTCGTGACGAATGCATGACGTCATAAAATTTACGATCGCTATATCAAAATAACTTTTAAATATCATATTCCTTTATAATAAAAGCAAAAGGATTTTTCTCCTATTTGGATAAAATTTATTAGGGGGGTTGTATGGGGTCTTCGAAATCGGCATACTACTACTTCGGCTTCGGCTACGGCTTGTGTACTATGTTCAAGTATAAGTATGGAGAAACGATCATTATTTGAATACTAAAGTAAAGGCTATATCGGAAAGCTCGTATTCAGTACATTAATAAATTAAATTTCCTATTCCCGAAACTTACTGGAATTTGTAAACAGCAATAAATCCTTCAAAAACGATTTATGCTCCAAAGTCCAGACTTCTAAGTGACTATTACACAGATTTTACATGAAACATTTTTAATTAGTGTTTGAATGACGGACGAGTGAATCGTGTAGTGTTTATGCGAGTGAAATGTGTAGTGGCAAGTCGGGCAACAGGAGGGTGGAACACAGTTCTATGGGCGGTAACGGACGACCGAGCGGCGGGTAAAGCTAGCGACACATTCATTCTCGCGTAGTCGCTCGCCGGCCCCGCACGAATGTATGCCATCCGCTTTATTCACGTTAACTACGTAAACTTTCCCGAATAAGTCTCGAACTGAAATGTGTACGGTGCTTTGAACGAAATTTGGTGCAATTTTGTGCAAGTTATTGATACAGTGTTACTGTGACGTTGGAGATTTTTGTGCGTTTTAAAACTTGAGGAAAACTTTTCTTTGATGTTTGGATGAATTCAACTGTTATGGATCCCTTTTAATTTTATGGGTAAGTTAAGTTTTGTAACATAATAACTAATTAATTGGTTTATGTGGCCTACTCAGGGAAATAATAAATAAAATATACCTACATAATTTCATAAAAAAACACTGTTCGTTTTGTTTATTTACTCAGATTGATTTTTCAATAATTTAATCGTGTTTATTAATTACTTCCTTCCAAACCTTCAGTTCCATTCGGGTTCTCATATCGTATACTCCTAGGTGTCAATATCGAAAAAAAAAAAAAAAAAACAAATTGCACCCCTAGTCAAGAATATTTCCACCAAATTTCAAATCTCTAGGTCAGTCAGTAAGTCAGTCACGAAAATGTATTATTTCAGATATGTAATACATCGAAACTGCAATATAATCTAACTATAAAAGTGAATAATTCAACAGGTACTTATTTCCAAAACATTTTCGATTACATCTATAAATTATTCTATCTAGTAACAGCTACAGCTATATGACCAGTCGTGGACATTAATTTATTATATACATTCTAAACGTTTACTGGCTTTCGTACGAAATGCCTTAGTGTTGCAAAAAAGTTTGGGCTACGAAGAAGGTAGAACTACGCCGCCCTACGGAAGGTTCAGGCCTACGAAACGCTACAGCTACGAAAGGGTTATTGCGAAAAACAAGAGCTACGAAATAGCCTAAACGCTATTATTGCTGTTAGTTGTATTGTATTGCTATTGGTTGTTTGTAGTGTGTATGCGAATTTTGTATATTAGTGGTTTGGAGTAACAAAAAGGCTATAACTACAAAAAACGTAAGACCTATAAAAAATACAATAGCAATTGAGTGTTAAGATGGTTAAATATAGCCAATATAATCAGACAGTCCAAAAATGTCTAAAAAAAAAACTGATTATCTTGTCGGTTTTTTAGTAGAAGGTTTCTTCCAAACCAGTGGTAACTGCTGTGTCTTTGACCTTTATAAGTGCACTTTTGAGCCTATGCTTTGAATTGGACTATATGTATATGTCACCGTATTTTTGTGAAAACCGTTAGTTTATAATCTACCTAGCGAGATTGTAAACTGTCGATAAATTGTGAACTGTATCATACTGTTTACAATATAACGTATTCATGTTCGATAGTTTATAATCTATATCTAACGTTATCAAACCGTCATATTGTGAACCATCCCTGATTGGTCAATCTTCGCAGTAGTTCTTTCAGTGTTTATAGAGTTAGAAAACAAACATAGGAGTAAATTAAAAGAAATGCACATTTAATTGTTTGAGATCAAAATTAAATATTTCAATCAATATATTTTTTTAAGAAACAAAACAATCAACTAAGTAAAGATGGCGGCGCGGAACACATGTTCAACCAATCAGCGCGCAAGGTGCGTTCCCACGCATACAAGTATGATGTCAGTTCACAATATGACGGTTTGTCATGGATAGATTATAAACTATCGGAAATGAATACGTTATATTGTAAGCAGTATGATACAGTTCACAATTTATCGGCAGTTTATAATCTCATTAGATAGATTATAAACTAACGGTGTTCACATTATTACGGTGACATATATATCTCTATTGATTTACTCACAACTCTTCGTGACTGTCAAGTTTATTAGTTTTTAAACCGAGTCTTGGCATTGAGCCCACATCAGCATAATTTTGTCGTTTTTCAACAACTTGACACATAACTTCTGTGCAGTATGTGCTGTTATACACCAACTCTTTTTCGGTTGAGGATTACTTTCATAAGTTATGTTTTTACACCAAAAAATACTTATCACGCGACTCCGACTGGCATTAAAGTATTTTTACGTCGTCGGGCTATTATTTATACAGCTTAGCCTGACGTGACCAGACGGCTGGCGTATTATAGTTCGGGCTGAAGACATGTATTGTCATACAACTAGTAATATGACCAGCTGTGGGAAAGCTCTGCCAATTGATAGCAATTTGGTGAAATTGCTAAATAATTTTGGTTGATTTGTCATTGTTTGGTAGCATTTAATTAACAATAGTTAAAGAGCTTTCTTTATAGGTGGCATCAAAATTTTTATATTTAAGTCATCTATTCCTCCAGTCATCCAAATCCATTTTCAGAACGATATGATTCAGCTTATTTCATAATTACTTCTTTTTAAATAATTAATAGTTAGTAGGTATATACACCATGTAGGTACGTACACCCATGTGTAATAAGTACCATTATTGCGAGACACGTGTAACTTATAATAATAAAATCATTACCGAGTATCTATGAATTTTCAGATGTTTCATGTTTTCTTGTTACAAGTTTTTGAGTCATAAATTTTGTCTAATTATCTTAATGGCTTTAAGTATTATCATTGGAAAATGTACTCAGTTCGAATATTCTTTTTAATACGTTTTCTTTATAATATAGGTACATCGTACCTAAGTTCTTAATTAGCTACGTGTTTTTGTTTATATTTTTGAAATTAGTAACATGAAAAATAATATTCACGAGAACAACCATTATTAAAATAAATGAGAAACGCTAAAGATTCCTTGAAAAGTGTGAACTGGAAATGTAATGTTTACTGAGACTGACCAAGAAATGCGCTGAGTATCTATAGAAAATTATGTCCCATACATTTTATTTCGTACTATATTACGGAAAACAAAGTACTCATAGTAAATCACAAGCTCCCAGAGCTGACATAAACTAAGAATTTATAATGGCCGACAATTATGATTATTCTTGTGATTTAATGACTTTGGCCATCCAAAATATAAAAAGTTTACTATGAGTCTTTTGTTGGCCATATTAATTTAGGTTTTTTTTATTTATTTCAGATTTTATGTCGCATATTATATACTCGTAGTTTACTCTGAGAGATATCTGTGGTTGCATTTTTTTAAGGCGAGGTTATCCGATGAGATGTAGGTATTTTACGCTACCTCTATTAAAATTGTAAAAGGGTTAGTTTTGTAACTTTGGATGTAGTGGGTAATCTCAGGAACTTTTGATTCGATTCTGATTTATTCTTTAACTAATAGGGTGCTATATTATTACTGCCCCGAGTATTATAGGCTACTTTTTACCCCGGGTACGCGAGTAAAACCGCGGGGGAGGTAGTATTATATAAAAATTAAATATAAGTAAAAATAATAATATAACGGTTAAATATTGGTTTCATGATTTTATGAGGACAAACTGTGTATACTTTGTAACTGAATTATAACAATTTCAAACACAATTTATCCACAAAATTCTCCTGAATTAAATACGTTCGAAATTAAATATCATAACGTACGCTTTTAGAATTAATACTATTCAAATTTAAATTCTAAAACCGTAGGCAAGTTATGTAGACTCTCCACGAGTTCTGTGGTATTATTTTATGTGGTTAGAAGCGAATAAACTTTTCATTCTGTAAATGCGGTTTATTTGGTTTAACCGGCTCTGGCTCACGGGCAGAGCTTGTTTCACCCTAGCTAATTGAAATCAGTACGCAACTAACTGAAATGTTAAGCGTATCGCTGGTTAAACCAACATCATTTATTTTTCATGCTTTTATACAACCTGCAATTTTAATAACATTTTTTTTTATTTTTTGTAAACTTGTTCTGCTGTCGTCTGTTTTATTTACTTTAATTTACCGCGCTAATCTCGGTGGGTTTCATTTTGATGTTTGTAATCGAAGGTTGTAACTGGATGATGTACAATTTCTAACAGAACACCATTACGAAAGATACGATGCAGTGAATGAATGAAATCACTATGTATTTGGCATATGAAGTCCGTTTGGTATTGTGTAAGTAACAACAAATAACGAACATTATTACCACTCGCAAATATCAAATGAAGCTGGAGCCGAAAAGTGCTTTGTACATCAGCGAATATATCATATTTTTGCATATTTCGAATCGTTTCTGGCCTTCTAGTAGTAGCTAATTAAATAATCATGTTTTATGCGTAAATATACATATTATTCAGCATATGCTGTTTCACCGTTTGGTGTATTTTCTCCGATACGAGAGCAAATTTGTTGATTAAGTCAGAAGAGAAAAGCCTCAAGAAGAGAGACAAGATCGAGTGGCAGATGCAGAGAAACGTATAATATGAATGCCCCTATTGCAGTCTTCAGAAAATATTTACTTTTCTTCTTGCTTTACCTCAGCAGTGAGACTGCTGAGTTACTGAGATTACCACAGAACTTTGCGAAAGCCGCCCTCCGCTAGTTTTAACACAATATTTAATGAACAAGTTTAACTGTAATTTTATACTTAAACGTGATTTTAACCGGAGTGTACCAGTTTTTAGTTGTAGTTAACGAAACGAAAACAGTGACAATACTCGTGCTTCAATGCGCAAAATGCATAAGGGCATTTTGCGCATTCACGAAGGCGAGCGCGAGCGCCATCAGTCTAATATCGACTCCATACTACGGCATTATCTGTCATCATTACTAAATTGTAAGACAATACATATCATTTCATGTGATGGTAAAACGTTGCCGCCCACTTGAATAGTAATAAGGGCGTCTATAGTGTGACTGAGTTTGGAGGCGAGTTTTTTTTTGCAATCAATTTGTCAACAGAATCTTGATAAAAATGGTTTCACAAAAGTTCCATATTATACTATTGTCTATAAAATAACACAATCAAGAGTCATTATTTATAACAGCTGACCTCCAAAGTATGCGGTTACACATTGTATATAATACTCCAAGAGCAATTTGAGAAATTTTAATATAACCAATCAGAATCCTTCGAAACTCCCAAGTTACGATACAACATTTATAACTATTGACAAATGAAACCAACTAAATCGAAATCATTTATACAAATCTGAAATGAGCTTATGAGCTGAGCTTAAGGGTATTACTTGTTTCCATCGGCCCATTTCAATTGGAATTTGGTACATCACTGTGGTTTGGTATACCAATGTGGGTAATAATTCCTTAGTTAAACGGAAATTATGGTTAATTAATCCCAGTCTCGCTAACTGAGGTATAATGAACCAAGCCGGGCCGGCGGCGATCTCGATTCAGTCTTGTTAGTTAGTCCGGAAGCCACTGAAGCTGGATTAACAATGATCCTAGAAATAGTTGAGGCAATTGACCAGATTAGAACGAGGCTGAATCAATATCGAACTGTTAATCAATGGTTACATGCGAAGCTTACATTTGACTTCGTTAACTTTTTAATTATATGTACAGCTCATGTAATTACGGTCTTTATAATATAATGATCATTTTCTAGGTTATAAGAAAAATGTTGATTAAGGTCTTTGTTTTATTTTTTCAAATAGAGTCTTTAAATACGTTTTGATTAATTATACCGTGTAGAATATGCGATATTTGTAAGCAGCAATAATAATCCAAAATCTTAATAACAGCAGAGCTAGAAATTGTAGTGAAAAATGAACTTTAAGCACAGGAGGCGATTAGTGCACCAATGTTCCTTTAATATGTTATCACTTTACAACCACACCTGCGCTTATACTGGGATTATGTACGCTAAATTCATGAAGCTAGAAACATTTTATTTTACTGTATTTCTATGCATATGACGTAGCTTTTTGGTTTTAAATGGATTGTTTTCTCAAGCTTTGGTAGGTACGCAAATATTTCACTACCATAGCTCCATAAATTACTCGTCGATTGAAATGTTTGCAACAGTTTCTGGATTTATTTAAAAATAAATCTAAATAGGAATTCCACGTAGCTTCTCTTTAGTTCTGCTTAGATACCGATCAATATTCTACCATCGCACCTCTTGCCATCGACGGGAAGTCCATCCAAACACATTGGAATCAACAATGAAAAAAATGATCTACAAAACTAGTTATGTAAGTTGACGTTTTGTTGTCGGAAAACTAACTTTAGCTGTCGGGAAACTAACTTTAGTTACATTTAAACAAATAATTTTGTAACGAACCAAAACTAGTTTTGTTACTGGTAAGTTTAGTTCGCAAGTCACTCTGTTTAGGTTATTGGTCGTCAAATTTTGTGGTCACTTGTAGTCCATTTTTTCAGTGAAGATTGGCTTGCATCGCTTGTGTTTTTAAATCCTCCTACCGGGGTCACTCAGTTTGTGGAATGAGCTCTCCACTATGGTTTTCCAACATGGACAGAACTCCATTACCTATTAAAGATTTTTGTAGAGTCGGCAACGCGCGAGTGATACCCAAGCAAGCGCGCGAGTGCTGCATGCGTGTATAGTCTACGGTAACCGCCTAATATCAGGCGGTCATGCTTATTAGCTTGTTGCTTGTTAGTTTTACATGCTACCATAGTAGCAAACAAAACAGAAAAGAAAGCGCTCGTGGTGAGCATGATTAACCATTCTTAATCCTTCGGCAAAGTTGAGCTACCACCGATGAGGCTGGTACCTGGATGTGTGACCGCCTAGTGGTATTTTTTTTTTTTTTTTTTTTTTTTACTAATTTATAGGCCTGTGTTTGACTACAATCTCACCATGGTAAGTGATGATGTGGCCGAAGGTGGTAAGCACACAAAGCCTATAAGGAACTGGCTCTCAAGTGCAGCTGTTGGAACACACCGATAGGTGCTTGGCGACAGATTTTCAACTTGAGGGTGGTAGCCAGCCAGGCGGATACTACAAAGTACCCTACCACCGTGCTATGGTTTCCTCACGATGTTTTCCTTCACCGAAAGCTCAAGCTCATTGTAGGATTCGAACCCGAGATCTTCGTCTCGGTATCCGACGTCACTACCACTGAGCTATCATCGCCTTAGAAATGTATGTCAACTCGAACATTTTCCGTGCTTCTGAAAGGTACATGAAGCCGTTAGTTGGTTATCACTTTAATAATAATAATTCATTTATTGGCATAAAACATAATACAGCTTATTTTTGAATCCTTAGGGTCAGAACTTTTAAAAACTGTGATTAAGGTGCCCGAGATTTAATTATGATAGTCGTTAAGCTAGTTGGATGCCTCCTAGGCGGCTTGAAAACTCCAACAGTAGGTTGACCACTATCCTACCTCCACCGATCCCCAGTGGGCACGCGTGGAGGATTATTTGTCCGTTCCCTTTACCCTCATTTGTGAAAAAGGCCTGTGCTCAGCAGTGGGACATTATAGGCTGATGATGACGATGATGAAATATGGCTAGCGTCAAGTGAGTTCACAAATACTTCCGACCGGTGGTAGCTTCAGTAGCTTTGTAAGAACTAGATTTGCAAAAAATCTACGGCAAGTTTACACATTTATAGATACATGTTTCCGTTGCGCATATTTGGTGGTTCGAAAATATTTTATTTATCACATGTTCCATAAAATATTCTTATTGCATTTCATAGTGGAATCCCGCCTCCGTATAACGGGGTAAGCTTAGATTACCGCAGTGTGGAGCAAGGGAGAGCCATTTCTATACAATCTGTGGACAAGATAACTGACGACAAATTTTGAAAGTGCTCTAACTGAAGTTTTGTGGTAGGATTATAATTATATGTATATCTGTAAGTTTAGTTTTTATTTACTTTTGTGCGAGAGTTAATCTTTAGAAATCTGTAGTCTCGGTAGTATTTGGTGGTATCAAATTGGTAACAATGTATCATGTGAAAATTCAAGGTTTTGTCGAGTTGTTATTGTTCCAACAATCAATATAAAACATTTATAGTAGCTGGGCAATTAAATTGGTCCGGTTAAAAACAGGGTATGATAAACTAAGTATAAAGGGTGGCCGGGGCGTTGTCCAAATGTAAAATCTATATACCGTATATTTAAGGATATCTAAAATACCCCCTTCACGGGGGTATTTTGTTTTGCGTTTTCTAGTAGTGCAGGAAATATTATTTTCATGACTTTAACGAAGTTTTCACCCTATATAGATTTTAGTTTTTTGACATTTTCATGTTTTATTTTTGTTTTGTTTGTGTTAAAGAATTCCCATGCTGGTATTTACAGTATGGTAATGGTAATTACTATATAAAGTATTGAATTAGTAGTAAATCGTAATATTATCATAATTGGAACATGGCTAAAATAATGTTTTAAAAATCTCTATTCGAGCTCATTATACCTAGTTACAATTAAAGTTCAAATCATCAAAGAAAATTGATAATTTCTTCTGAACTTCAGAGCTAGAGATGGTAAGATTATTATCTATCGAAAATTGAAGCACTATACCATAAATCTTATTGTCGTCTCACAATTTTTCGTCAATCTACAAGCTTATTTGTTATAATATAGCGGTGATTATTTCCGGTGATATATGTATTCTATACTATGGCTTGTCTAAACTTTTTTCAAGCGAGAGGGAATTAAACCTATAAATTAACCCAAAAACAGGTGAGAAAACTGGCGGACAACCTGATAGTTTACAATTAAAACTCACGCGTCATCACGCATGATGCTAACAGTACCTACACGAATGTGTATCTCTGTGGCTATTTAATAAATATTTATTCGTGGAATGCTTAGGTTCTATGTCTATTTTCATCTATTGAGTCAGGCTTTCGACACAAAAGTATTTGTACGAATTAAATTACAAGAGTACGCGTCATCAGATTCGTTAATAAACCGTCCTTTAACCAGTGGATTTATTGACCCGGAGGAGCTTACCAATAATTCAGTTGCGTCCGAGGGGCGGGAGTGCGTTTCTCAAACGGTCAATTGATTAAACGAAGCAATTAAGTAATCAGTCCTCAATGGCAGCGGCCGATTGTCGCAAATGAGTGCGGGTTCGACATCTGCGCTGCGCCCGCGCCGCCTTCGTTAGCTCGTTCCAGCTAGTTTCGCGACCTCGTGTTATCCTATAAACAACACCCATTCCGTCATTAATAAGAGTATGGACGTGGGATTACTCATGTTAGCAATATTGGCCATTTGAAATCCATCTGTATGAAATTGTAGTATTCTCATAAGTATTATTATTTTCAGCACATAGTTACGGTACGTAACGCTGAATTTACTCAGGGTCTCTTTGAATTTGTTGCTTCTATCCAGTTTTATTTTTATTTTGGTGCAAGTATCGCCAATCACCATGATGCAAATTTAAAAATAGAAGCGTTTTACCTGAAAATAAAACGCATATTAAATACTTACCTTATTTGAAACCTTATAAAATGAGATAGGCCTTCCTTGTTTTCTGCTAGACTTCCTTCTTTGTCTACCCAAATATTGCCGTCTCGCTCGCACATCTCCCCACTATTCACCCAGGCAGAGCGCGAGCTTGAGCCACGCGCGCTATCTCGTCATTGAGTCGAAATACCAGGCAGAACTAAAAATTAAGGTTTCAAATAAGGTAAGTATTTAATATGCGTTTTATTTTCAGGTAAAACGCTTCTATTAAAACTTGACCGTTATTTGAAACCTTATAAAATGAGACGTGTTTGTTTTCGCCTGGTGAAAGTGGATGCCAATGTGATTTTATGCTTGTAGCATAAAGTTATTTGTGAGATAGGTAGGTACCTGTGATTTCTCCAGTATAGGTCATACGTGTACAGACTTCTGTGTAAGTCTGAAGGTATCGTGAGAGAGAATAGGTATCAAAAATACTAAGATGTGCGAGGTACTGTAATTTTATTTATAAAGTACAAACGAAATATGTAGGTGTAAATGGCTAGAAGCAAAGATCTTAATCAAATCATTGATGAGCATAAAAACATGTATCGTATGTGATTGAAAAGCAACATTCAAGTATTTAATTAATCATGCGAAGATAATGTGATCCCGCGATTAGTGGCTTATTATCAGCTATATGGTAACTGTCTGAAAGGGTTGCAGATCTCTAATGGGCATGAGACCAGATTTAGTGGATCTGAACTGATTATGCCAGCACCAGCGATGAATAATTCTATTTCGCACCCTATTAAAGATGCAGCTTTGGCAGGTCTTGTCAATAGTTGGTGGATTTTGCTGTGTTACGTTTATCGTATAAAAGGCGAATACAATCTGTACACACAGTAATGTATAGCTATATGTTTTGCTATAGTCTATGTACCTACCGACATTATTATTCTCCGACACGTGTAGGTACATCATATATTCTAATCAAAACGTTAATTACATACAGTACATTTTTACTTACATGTGGTATTTTGCTATAATCACCAGCAACATTACTGCATAAACATTAACCAGAAATATAAGTTTTAAAGACCGATCAAAAGTAACATCATAACATAACTTTTACTTGTTCTAAAACTGGAAAGTGAAGTCATGTAGGTACAAGGGTACTTACACAAGGTACAAGGTTGGAGGCAACCTTAACACACTACAAAATTAAGACAACGCTGTGTCGGTCTGGATATACAAAATTCGTTACTTAAATTTTAGATATGTTTCTAAAAATTACACGAGTCTATCGACTATCTATCGTATCAATATATATCAAAATATGTCCAACCAACACATGAGAACTAAAACTGCATACATTTGATACCACTGACTTATTCAGCATAATGAACATTCATCTAAGTGTAAGAAGCAAGTAGTTAATAACTTTATTAGTACAGGAGTCATTGTGACAAATGGACTACTTAAGTTTGTTCATTTTATTTCAAACAAGCTACGGTTAGAAGCGATTTTTCAACAAAGATGCCATGGTTACAACAAGCAATCCAATACTCATATTTCTATAATTCCAGACCATCTTATGGTACCTACTTGGAGGTAGAAAAACCGTCCATGTGTCTATCGATAGTGCTGTATCGTGAATGGGGCTGTCAAAGCTCTGAACTTGAGGTCTGCCCTCCGAAATACTATCGAGGAATTAGTTACTAAAAGTTTGTTTCGAACCAATTTAGCTGAGGTAGCAGTTTAGAGATTAAACAAGATAGAGGGTAATGTTATGCTAGGTGGTAATTCCACGTGGAACAAAGGTGCTTTTTCTTCGTAAAACATTTATTCATGCTTTAGTCTAAATACAAAACTTTCAACTAAGTATGTACGTTCCATATTATTGTGCAGGCGTATCCGCTGTGTAAGTGCTCCTCGAGCAGTAGTTGGTAATCAGTAACAATAGACGAGGATCTAATCTAATATATGAAAGAAATTGGAATGTTACATTCATATGACGATGATACGGTTCATCAGATGATTGTCACCCTCATTCCGAACATAGGTGACGTTTAATTTAGATATTGTCATGCTTTCGAGATAGCGAGGAGTGCTTTGTTATTGCAATGCAACATTTTCCTGGCTAAACAACTGTTCGACTGTTTATTGCGCTTACAGGCTTCATCTGATTATAAATTTCAATAGAAAATGAGATTGCGATTGCAGTTGAATCAAAAAAGTATGCTGAATCACGGTAGTGCAGACTCTTTTGGGATATTACCAAGCTCGATAAGTTCAGTAGACCGATTAGGCTCTAAGGTGATTTTGAAAGAAAATCAATAATATTTCTAGTATTCCATTGAACCCCCAAAAACCCTGCGAGGGTGGGTAAATTTGTCAACATAGTGTAAGCCTCTGTAGCACAATTTTATTCATTCTTGTTTTAGAATTAAAACATAACGCCTTGGAAGGCAGGAGAAAGTCATTTAAATAATCGATAATAGGTATTCCTTATTCCCTATATGCTTGTTACCCCACTGGTTAATTAAGCAAAAAACTTTTGGCTGAGACCGAAAGGTAGGCAAGTTATCTATGTATAATATAGTTACCATTATTGGTCATAGATTCGTATGTGCGTCGCTCACATTTACTAGTGAAAACATGCCTGAGATCTGAATTTTGCACAACCAGTCAGGGTTGAAATAAATCAACGATACGGTAAACATTTAATTCGTATCACACGTTATAATAGGTCAGTGAGATCAAATCAAAATCAAAAAGTCATTTATTCAGTTTAGGTCCTGATAAGGCACTTATAAACGTTAATTTGTTACATACAGTTGAATTTACCACCGGTTCGGAATACACTTAAACTGAGAACTGAGATTCACCACTTTTTAGCATCAGCAGACAATGTTCAATGGTGCGGGTGGATATCTGATACCACAGTACTGAACCGAATGACTTGACATTACCAACGGTTTTTTGGTAAAACAATACGCATCGACAGTGTATTATATTATTTTCAGTATATAAACCGGGGGTGCTTAGATGTCACCCTACTGGTGGAATAGAATTTATTGTCCCGCTTTGAAATTATTAAATGTCAATCTTTAAGCACCTTGCAAAAAACGAGTATGGTAAGACCCCTGCGAGGGATAAATATATAAGAACAAGTCCGTAAGGGCACCAACCTCCAAGTCAAGTACTTAAGAGTACACTGTAAGGGTACATTTTCCAGTTACTTGCCCCTGTGAGATTTGATAATGATGGGAAATATGCGTAGAGGCATCTCGGCATAGGACTTTGCAAATGTACATTTTAAAACCAACTATTCCCATGTGGGTGGTTATATTAGAGACTGTGCGACAGAACATTTCAAATCACCTGTCCTTGCATGGGTTGATTTAGATGGCGATTGTGAGAAGAGGCACAATATCTAGGTAAAGTACCCTGCGTTGAGGGTATATATTTTTAGTCCCTTTTTCCTACGAGGCAGGGATAGAGTAAAAATCTGCTTTGACCTGTTTCTAAAGCAGGATCATTTAATTTTTAATTGAAAAGCAAAATAGGTTTTCAAACACACCACTGCCTTTTTAATCCTTTCATCGTTAATGTGCGTAGACACACCATCCAAACGTAGTACCCTGCGAGAGTATATTCTAAGGTCACGCAAAGATTCATATGCGTCAGGCGCGACATGATGTATTTGAAACCAGACTTGAAGGGTCCATTTCAAGTCACCCTGTAAGAGGTTGATTATGATGGAAAATGTGCGTACGGGCAGAAAATCCAAAATAATACCCTGCGAGGGTACATTTCTGTCCCTGCAAGCGGTTGATTAATATGGGGAATGTGTGTACAGGCATGACATCCAAGAAAATACCTCACGAGGCTACATTTCAACTCATCTGCCCCTTCAAGGGCTTGACTATTATTGGTAATGTGCATACGGAGTACTGGCACAACATCTCAAAAGAACACACGCGAGGGTATATTTCAACTCACCTGCCCCTGCAAAGGGTTGATTATTACGGGGAATGTGCATACGGAGTAAGGGCACAACATCCAAGAGAATAAATACCCCGTACCCGTACATTTCAGTGACTGCCCCTGCGTGGAGTTAATAATAATGGGGAATGTGCGTGCCGGCCCAACATCCAAGCAAATACTCTGCGCGAGTACGTTCTAAGTCACCTGCCCCTGCGCGGGGTTAATAATAATAAGGAATATGCGTACTGGCACAAGATCTAAGACAATACCCTGCGCGGGTATGATTTAAGTCACTGCCCCTGCGCGGGGCTAATAATAATGGGGAATGTGCGTACGGGCACAACATCCACGAAAATACCCTGCGCGGGTATGTTTTGAGTCACCTGGCCCTGCGCGGGTTGGTGTATGGATCAGACTAGCTTGCTAAGCAGGAGCATTTGATCCTTTTTATTAGAGGCAAAAATGTTTAAACTTTTTTAAGCACTGTAACTAGACTAGCAATAATGGCAGGCGAAATTTCTGGTTAGCGGATCACAATTCCTTATTTGAATAATTTCAGTACAAATAAGTTGTAATAATTCTAATCACTACATAACACTTTAAATTCTTTTTTATTATCAATCAACTTCTTTCACTTTTCACTTTTAATCACCGCTTCATGGCAAGATCCTCAACAGAGGTTTATTTAAGTAACTAGTAACACACAAGCTAGCACAAAGTTGTTACAGCGGCAAATTTCTTAAAAATATTTAACTATATAATAAATTGTTATTTAGACGGCACTGCTAACGTTTTCGACACCTTAACATCGCCTGCGGTCATTATTAATTTTATTATAGATCCGAGAATCAGATATATGAGATATATGAGGCATTTGGATTTACTTGGGGACCTTACTCGACCCAGTGTTACGCTTGGGGATTGCAAAATCCGGATTTTTTTCAAATCCGGATTTCAAGTTTATCATCACATATAAATCCGGATTATCCGGATTTTTCGAATTTTGGTAAAATTTTATTGCAAACTTTTGTAATTTTAAATTGTACGCGTAGTTTTATGCTAAACTATTAGTAGTTTGAAGATGGGTGTTCTATTTTATTGTTTTCCATTGTTTTTGAATAAAAATTAAATAAAATTGGAAATATTCTAAAAAAATAAAATATGGACTCGCGTTTGGCCACTGAGCCTTCATTAAGGATAATGACGAAACCTAAGTTGGAGCACGCTTACCCAGATGAAACCTATTCACCATGGCCTTGAAAGTGCCTAGATTGTAAGAGTCAGATAACACAGACGCCGGCCGGAAGCAAGTTCCACTCCCTTGCTCCGCATGACAGGTATGTCAACAACGTACGGGTGAAAATTTTCCCGGCTTCTTGTGGTTCGGAGTAAAAATGGGGATGGTGGTTGGAATAAGGTTGAACAATTCCTGCACACACTCTCCAAATATATCTTGTAGAAAACCGATTAGGCAAGCAACCTTTCTTCGATAGTCGAGGCTCGTGAGTTACATCCTAATTAAAGTCTCATCTCCGATGAGTGAGATGAGATGATCTCTTGGTGGCATTAAAAGTGACCAGATTGGCGTTGCCCCAATCGGAGACTGCCTGTAAGGTCACGTTCAAACGCTCTACCATGGTTTCTTGCAACAATTCGCTCCAGCCTCGCGCGCTGGAAATATAGACAACGATGCTATCTTCTGCGTAACCAAAAAAATTTTTTGTTGAAAAAATGAACTCACTATCGTATTATTCAGGTGCGAAAGGGCTATGACCACATGAATAAACCGTTCGCTCAGGAAATTGGAAACCCAAGCGTACAGACCACCAGAGAATCCATATCAAGGAAGCTTACTTAGAAGGCAGGTGTGCCAGACACGAAATTTAAAAAAAAGTGAGATCAGCCGATGTACAAAATGCTTTCAGCGGTAACCCATCTAGAACTATAATTCTTGATATTACGTTGTGCAGAGTTGTTACTAGCGCTGCGCGCGCGTCGCCTCCATCTAAGACTCGCTGGGCGACTTAGCTACTAACTAGATGGATGAGCGGGAGCAACTAGCAGCGTGTGAGCCGAGCGGTTTATAGATTTTATTATAGACCTTATAGGCACCATGAACAGACACGGCAACGCAAACGCACGAACTAAAGCGCAGGAGTTTTAAATATTATGCGTAAAAACCGTAAAACTTACTATTTTGGGAAATGTACAAAAATAGTTAATCTTCACTTCTACAAAAAGTATCAATTCTACAATATGCTAAATGAACTACTGGTCGCGAATCACTGACATATCTATCCATATTGTTCTATGAAGGTAAAAAAAAAACTCGAAAAAAAACAAATTTCCCGCCTCGTAACTGATGATAACCTTAAATTCGAAAAAACCGGGTTTGATTCTGAATATTCGGATTTATAAATAGGCCCAAAAATCCGGATTTTTCAGTCATTTTCGAATTTCGAAGTATCCGGATTGCAATCCCTAGTTACGCTGCCTTTTAGATCATTTTTGCTCAGGGCAGTATCCGTTATCACTATTCGCACGTTGTGAAGCACTTGATGTAATTTAAATATTAATGTTCAACTGTGAACAAACCAGGAACTAACCTAGGAAAAACCAAGGTTAATAAATTAATAAAAGCAAAATTATCAATAAAAAGTGGGTAGATTAAATAGTTTAAGAATTAGCTGTTCAAAGACATGAACATAAAATATCAAAATTAAATTAAAATATCGAACGGTAACACCGTTAAAATCATTATATTATTATTTTAATAAACTAAGAAGGAACAAAGATAAAATATACAAATAACTTACGAGTGCCTAGGCTAGGCTAGGCACAACCGTCCGTTGCAGAAAACAGGACGCCAATGACGAGATAGCGCGCGTGGCTCAAGCTCGCGCTCTGCCTGGGTGAATAGTGGGGAGATGTGCGAGCGAGACGGCAATATTTGGGTAGACAAAGAAGGAAGTCTAGCAGAAAACAAGGAAGGCCTATCTCATTTTATTGAGACAATAGTGAAATAAAAAAAACAAAACGATGTTTTGAATAAACATTATTTACACCACAGAAACAATTCGAAGAATATTTAAATTTGAGATTCATGAATTGGTATTTGAAATAAATATTTCTATGTGGGTTTCTGGTTCCTGAAAACTAGATATAAAATTAAGTAGGTAGGTATCTGATAATCATAATTATCTATAACTTTCGTTCAAAATGTTTGTTGTTGAATGTCTGAGGTGGTTCTGGGAAATTAGGTTTCACATCAATACTCTATCGTTTACTTTGTTAGTATTCGTTAATTCCAGTTTCTGGTAGAATAGATAGTAGGCACTTTAAACAAATAACATGAGAAATAAGCTAACTATTATTAGTTTTCAAATACAGTTTCTAGGTTTAATGAAATCGTTATAAAATAACTCTATTTTCGAAAACATTTCAACGTAAGGAAATTAAGTTATATTAATAAAATTATACATTGTTAATGCTTGCGTGTCACTCGTAACCTCTCACAATTAACTTGAATGGTAAATTAGTAAGCATTGCGATACAAATATCAAGATCAATTATGGTTCAAAAGTAACATAGCGCATTGGCGAGGCATTAAACAAGTCACAGTGTATAACTTTATAGAGCCATGAATCGGCCGGTTGGCAGATCTGTTGCGAATTATTCTAAAATTAAACAATATTTATTGGTGCAAACGTTGGCAAAACTGTTCCAAACGACTGTGACATCCGGACCGATCAAAGTGATCGAGGACGAGCGGCGCTGGCGGCGTTTTATTGCAGCTCTCCGATGTTATAGCGCACGCCATATTGTATAATTGACTCCGCTTGGGCAACAACATCAATACAAAAATAAACGCATTTGCCCGATGACATTTTGTTTCACGCAAAATGGACTAATTGGATATTCACATCAATATTTTATATAGGTACCTATTGACTTTAAAATATTTTACTGACTGTTTCACTCTTGCACTAAATACAACAGGTGGAGATTTCGAGATGGCATATTTTCGAAACCTATGTTCGGTTAGTCATGCTGACAACTTTTACTATGGGACCAACAGTGAATTCTCAATTTAAAAAAAAAATCTTATTAAATGTCAACCTTGCTCGATCATAATGTATGAAAAGTAAAAAATATTTTTTGAGAATTCACCATTGGTCCCATAGTAAAAGTTGTTCAGCATGACTAACCCAACATAGGTTTCGAAAACATGCCATGTCGAGATCTCCACCCAGTATAGTACTATGTAAAGTTATTATGATGATGTAGCTTTCCTAAACCAAATATATTAAGCAAACCCTGTATAAAAATAAAGCATTACAAATATGTTTATCCAAAGCAACAACACATTATCCAACAAGCATTCTCAATTCATAATACTTTAAGCGATGTCGACGCTGTGACCAGCGTGTTAACGTAGATATATCAATGACAAAGGTCACGTCGTGTCATCGTGACAAGTTTTCCATATGTTCTGGGCTGGCCCGATGTTATAACAGTTAATCCCTTCGGCCCTCGGAGGCCGACCCGCCCCAGCCGGCCACATGTCGACGGCCCATTAAATTCAACACCCCAACAAAAAATAATTACTTCACCAAATACGCTTCCACGGTTATAACTCGTCCAATTTGTGTTTGAGCTTCTTGAAATGTAATGAAATAAAAGGCCGTGACAAATTGACAATCAGCATCCTATATTATGTGGGATTGTGAATGAAAATAAATTAAGACATACCTACATGTTGTGTAGAATAGTCAAATGCAAGGCCCGGTCAAGTGCGTTGCAGATTGCGCACAAAATAATAACGCCATATTTTTTCGAGATCTTATTATATGAGATGATATTAAGCCAGGTCTAGCAAACCCAGGTATTAAGTGAGTCTAGGCTCTTTTTTGTTATAAGTCGTTAAAAAGTGACGGATATATTTAAAACCTGGGTTTTGCTAGACTTGCTTTAAACTATCTCACATAATAAGGGGGTTAGAGTTTGACTGTTTTTTTTATTAAGTCTCATTTAAAGGCCATAGTCCTACGTATTCTATGACAGACAGACATACAGCATAAGTTTAAATGTAGGATCCAATTGGGATACATAAGAATGTTGAAGTAAGGAGGCAAGCATTTTTCATCAGATTTACGGTTTCAATGAAATCAATAATCATGCAAATATTCAAACATTTGCTTGGAATAAAAAGCTCAGGTTCGCCGAGGGATCCATACTCAATAAAAAGAACATACGCGTAATATCAGAATACATAGCGATCAAAGCGCACAACAATGGAAAAGGTTTCCTTTGTAAATAGCGCGGTTATAGCATTTCGTTAGCAAACGCAGAGTTGGTGTTCAGAAGTTAGCAAACTTCGTAACCTACACTAGTTCAAGCATAAAATGTTTTCTGTGTGCCATACTCTATTCCAGTTTCCAGTTATTCAGAATTCAAAATACTTATTTCAACGTTGAAATAATTTTCTTATCTTTTTTCGCTTGAATGTTGTCCGTCGGTTTTCTTGAAGTTCATAAGTGTTTTATTAGGTTCAAACGGAGTAAATGATGTTGAATTTGATGTTTTATCCCTTTTTTTAAGTCCTCCTAGGTCTCATGGATTGTTGATGGATTTAAAAAAAAATTTCACTGGGTAAAGACATGTTTTTGACCACAATCTCCACAAAAGCCTAGAATGTGCTTGGTGACAGATTTTCAACTTGAGGGTGGTAGCCAGTCAGGCGGTTAAGACAAAGTACCCTACCACCGTGCTATGGTTTCCTCACGATGTGTTTTTCACTGAAAAATCAATTTTATCAGCTTATTTTAAATAATTACACTTGTAATTGAATTTCGTACTATGCTCACGTAAAACGCCTGTTTTTGAAACATAAAATTTTACGAAAGTTGCACCGGATATGTTTTAATATTAATTCGGTTCATAAATGAAGTAATTAGCTAGCTGTAGGTACTAACCAGATTCAATGTAGAATTATACATTAAAATATTCATGTGGTAATAACGTACGCGTATGATTGTAACCAGGCAGCACAATTATAAACTTTATAACATAGAGATAAGGGTTAATAACGAATGTTCATGTGAAACAGCTGGTATTACTCGCACATACAGTATTAAATAGATAGAATTATGATTTTTGGATATAGTAGCCTTTTGCTTAGGCATTTGAATACGTTAAATAGAACTGTTAGGGATCACTTGTCCAAACAGTAATGAAATGAAATGAAATGAAATAATTTATTCATTCAAATAGGCCTTCACAGGCACTTATGAATAGTCAGACTCTATTACTCTAATGCACTAATGCACGGTTCGGAAGGTTGATTTTGCTGAGAAGAGCCAGCAATAAACTCAGCAATTACTGAATTGATTTTGAGAAATCGCTTCAGCGATAAGGCCGCCTGAATTGTTTACACTTTATTTTTGTTTTGTTATTTTTATATTGTTTGTTTTTTGTGTAAATAATAAAGAATTTTGTATTGTATTGTATTGTATTGATTATGAATGAAATCCAAGATTTAATACTGTTACCCAAAGAGTAAGAATTTTATTAGAGTTACAAAGCGTTAACCACATTACCATTTGTGAAGCGTGAGCACTTTGCATATAAGGTCCTAATAAATTAGTGAATTTGCTCTTGAGGGATGAATGTATAGGTCATTAGTAATCAAAAAATAATATTAGAAAAATAATCCGTGGGAAAATTCAAATTCCGAAATTGAACATAATATCAGTACAAAGTTATTAGGACCTTATGCATTCATAGATATATCGTACACTAGTGAATTACTGTCAGAAAAAAATACAATATGAGTTCCATGTCATTTGGTCTCGGTAAAAGTATCGATAAATAATGAGAAATTTGCATTAACTATATGTGTTTAGTCGTTCACACTATGAACGCGCAGTTCGTTTCAAAATAGCGTTGCACATATCCGTGCTCACAGCATATACTCTAGTACAGTCGCTCTATTAATATTCTATATCTATGCTGTTACCATGTTTTTCCTTGTATCTTCTTCAATCTTGATATTTAATCGAACTTTTAAAAATATCAATAAAAATAATACAGTGTGTATTGTTTTAAGCGAAGAACTGTCTGGACAAATAAATGTTTTTGTAGGTAATGGACAACCCAGTCAATTTAAGTAATCCCCTGAAAATCTGATTTTAGCCCAAAGCTTTGAGGCCGCATTGCTGATCCATATTTATGGTTAGAAAGTTATTCAATGCTTACACTTCAGTTTCGCTCTAGATTTATTATTTCTTTGTTCTTGAATGGTTTGCATTTGCGTTTGATCACAATTTCACAGGTAATTCATGATGTGGTCGAATGTGGTGACCACACAAAGCCTAGAAATATAACTGGCTAAAGGCCGTCAGTGACATATCCTAGTTATCACATGGGCCCAGCATTGAAGCTACTTACTGACGTGTAAATAGTTAAGAGACAATTGCAAAGAATTATTCGACTCAAGAGTAATTTATAACACAGTTCATTAATTCTTCAATCTTCTTAATTGTTTTAATTTCTATTGAAGCTGCTTGAAGGCACTAAGTACAGTTTAGTCAGTAATTGGAGTTTAATGTGTTTAAAGCAGCAATTTACTTGGTAATATCTTTCCTACATTGACTGTTCAAACTATTTGCTACACAGCTTGTGCTAATCGAATAAATCGTCCAACAAAAACCCTAAAATTGTCCGGAAAAAGTATTTATTTACGGGGTAGTACGAGTAAACATGATACTATTTCGGGAGATTTCCTATAACGATTTCTTGGGAGCGGATATTAATTAATATAACATCTGGTCAGTTGTTCTAGGAAGTTGGTAGAGCAGTTGTTATTGAGGAGTGAGGAGTAAGGAAGCAGGTTGAGGTCGCATTACACTGCCCTGTCTTCTGAAATGTATCTAGCGCAAACATCAGCTATAGCAGCGGGCGTGAACTCAATTTTAAAAGTAATTTGAATTTTGAATAGTTCTATTTGGCCAGTAACTTTCATACATGTGAAACTCATTTAATCATTTTGTCTATGTACAGTTGAAACGTTAGTTTTAAAAATCTATGTGATTTTAGTCTGGTAGTACTTCTCAGTTTAAGTGTATTCCGAACCGGTGTTAAATTCAACTGTATGTACAACTTAATGTTCATAAGTGCCTTACTAGGGCCTAAACTGAATAAACTTTTTGATTTTGATAGTAATATTTATCCATCGTAGGTAGTATTTATTGTATGTTTTATCAGGCCATAATGATACGATTTGGATGAAAGGTGGCACATGACTGAAAGACATTTTTTATTTTTTTTCCATATTTTGTAATGTTACTCAACTCAAGTCAATAGTTAGAATAGTGCATGCTAGTTTAGTTAGTCCAGTGAATGTAGTACAGTGTAAAGAAGTTGGAAGCTGAGCTCGAGTCGTGTTCGGCCAACTGTCGCGGAAGGCGCGCGGGCGGCGGCGCGCCGGGCGCGCTCTGTGGTCGCCCTAAACCGTATGTTTGCCTTGAATTCGTAACTCGGGGGAACTCGTACAAAAATAACATAACGAGTCGAGCTTGTAATAACATTTGTCCTAATATATTACTATTGTGACGGCTCGCAGCGTGCCGGATTTATGTACTACCGTGCGAACCGTCACCTTATTATTTATTAATATTAATGCAGCCTGTCTCCACCAAAATTATTTTTCATTAGGTATGTGAGCGAAAGACTTTTCCCTCGTGTTTAAGACGTTAATATTGTGTATAAGCAAATCTTTTGATGCGTTAGATCTTTCTTCATATTCTTTTTGTTGATGTTCTATGATGGATTCATTTTTAGGGTTCCGTAACTCAAAAAAAAACGGAACCCTTATAGGATCACTTTATTGCCTTTTTCTCAGGAATGGGTAGAAGTAACAATACTCAGGTCTAAAAATTAAACTTCTAAGTCAACGCAATCAAAAGATACGGCCGTTTATATCGCATATTTTGACGATTGCAAGGGAATCAAAACCTATAGGGTACATCATTTACCACCTATGGTGTCATATTGATATTGTGAAATGCAAATAAAGAATATGAATACTTCCCGTTGACCTACAATCATGAAATTTCACAAGAAGCAAGGCCATGTAGCACAACAAGTAAAGGAAGAAATCCGAAAACCGTAAATTTCAAAGGGGAATATCTTCGAGATTCGATTTCCGTGATGAACGAACTATTTACATACCTAGAAGTCAGTACGGAACCCTCGGTGCGCGAGTCCGACTCTCTTTTGGCCGGTTTTTTTACATCCCATTTGAAGAAAATTTGAATATAAGACACAAATATATATCTTCATGACTTTTTGTTTACTAAACGAAAATGTATAATCTGGTAAAATATATACTAGTTGAGTTCGATGACTTTCGCCTGCGTTCGTATCTTCAAGGTAGGTTGATGTGATGACGTGGATAGAGAGTCGATATTAGCGCATACCCGGTCGTATCAAACGTAGTCTGAACCCGATAATTAATCAAATAGTGCGGTTGCGACAGTGCTACGGCTCAGACTACGGCGCTACGACCTCTGCTACGACTCACACTATCGATTTATGGTTTCCATCCCGCGGTTTCAACCAATTTCACGAGATAAAATAAACCAATGTCCAATCTATTTGCTTGCCAAATGTCATCACGCACGACCGGCTGAGGCATCAAGAAGACAAACAAAATCGCGTTCGCATTTATAATATTATGTAAATGGCATAGAGTTCTCGGTAAAAGTATCGATAAAAAACGAGAAATCGGCATTCATTATACGTATTAAATTCGTCAAATTATATACGCGCACTTCGTTTCAAGGCATTTAGACCGTATTCGTGCTCACAGGCCGTACTCTAGTACAGTCGCTCTATAATATTCTCTATGGTTTTAGTCAATAGCGATTGACACGGAGCGCCGTATTGAATAAGTGGATTTGGATGCAATTAGGCACAAAGATAGGCCATAGGGTGGTTCTATGACTTATCCTAGGAAAACATTACAATAGGTATTTAAGACTGCAGGAAAAAAATGAAAAAGGAGATTATTAGAAAGAGAACTTATGGATGACTAGCTGTCTCGCGCAGTTTCACCCGCGTTCCCGTGCTAAAAAATCTATAATACTCGGGGATAATGTAGCTTCCTATTAGTGAAAGAATTTTTCGAATCCGACTGGTAGTTCCAGAGATTAGCCCGTTTAAACAAACAAACAAAAAAACTCTTCCGTTTCATTATAGTAGTATAGATGTGAATGTTATTTGGAGCTTCATAACGAACACCTATCTGGAATTTCATGAATATTGACGAAACGAGGGACATAAACTTTGATTTCAACTTAACTTTGTTACAAGACCTATTCAAAATACATAATATTTATTGTAGGTTATTAAATAAACAATTTAAAAAAATGTTACTACGAATTAATTGCAATGATATTTATATGGCTAATTTTGTATTTTTGTAATTGGTTACAATAAATTGTTTTTTAATTTAATTTAATTATTAATTCAGCAACAGCCCTTAAAACATCTTGAATAACTTAAATTATATTATGAATTATAGTGAAGCTATGTGTAAATATAATCGATAGACAACGCTTCATTTAATATCACAAAAAACAGGTAAAAACAAAAGCGATATCTCTTAAAACACAATAAAACAACGTATAAAATTAAAATATTTTGTGATGCGATGCGAAAATGTTCTAAGTACCTATAATGAACATGCAAAACTACTTCAAAAGTTCATGAAGTTCACAGTACAGTAAGAAGTACATCATTAATTCTCCGTCAATCCATCGAGAGCTTCTAGCCTAGCAGTGAGACTAGGTTGACTAGCTCTTATGCCACATTTCAAATCAATCATGTGGTCTGTGCTGCGAGACGGGAGCCTATGTGGTTTACATGCTTAAAATAACGTATACTAGAATGTAACCTATAATCTCTTATATTATCTGATTATATTCAAATGATATATATTCATATTGATAATTAAGCCAAATAAAGTGGCACATTACGTGGAACACGAGAATGTATGGTTGTAGTAGCTTCTCTCTGTACTTGCGTAGCCCCTGGCTATGTGAAAATTGTATAAATAAGCATAATTAATGTATATTGTATAAGTATTTGGATTAGCTGTAATTTTAAAAGATCTTCCACACATAAAACAAAAAACAGCCTTGCTGAGTTTTTTGCCGAAGTCTTCTCAGTTTAAGTGTATTCCGAACCGGTGGTAAATTCAACTGTTTGTAACAAATTAACGTTATGAATACTAAATAAATGACTTTTTGATTCTGATTTTTTTAATTGTCTAAAATTAATTTATGGAAAAATCGTATTTATAAATTAAAAACAATTTAATAAAAGTTAAATATTTTTTTTACGTTATACTTATAACTTATTATTTGTAAACTTGCGTTACCAAAATTGAAAGATTTTCGCCAGGCACCTACCGGTATGTTTCGATAGCTGCACTTGAGAGCCAGTTCCATTCGAAGATTTCTGTGCTTATACCACATCAACACTGACTATAGGTGTAGTCAAATAGACCTATATTTAAAAACTAGAAAGTTTCATGAATATCTGTTACTTACATTAAACGCTATTTTAATAATATACTGATTAACCCCTTTACTCATCAAACGTTATTTAACTAATAAGCTGATTAATTGGTCACCTAAATAACGTCAAATTGTTTGACAATGACAGGAAGGTGACGTTATTTATTTGACCATTTATTCAGTAGATTTAGTTAAATAGCGTTTATGAGTAAGGCCGTAAATGGTCACGTAAATAACATCACCTTACTATCATTGTCGGGCCAGCTGGCGCTGTTGGTTAAGACTCTGGTTTATAACTTTAATCTGTGCTCTGGTTAAGATTCCACCTATAGCGCCGCAGGTCGTGGGTCGATTCCCACACAGGACATGCATTTGTGTGCATGAACATGTCTGTACTGTTCTGGGTGTAATTATGTATTTACAAACAAAAAGTGGTATAAGTATGTATTATATCAGATATCTGGTTTCCATGTATAAGCTCTACTTAGTTTGGGATCAGATGACCGTTTGTGAGGAATGCTCCAGGATATTTATTTATTAATTATTTAGTGTCAATGTTATTTACGTGATAACATCGCCTTAATGAAATTGCGTTTTTTGAGAAAGCCCGAGTCCGTACTCTGGCTTTCAGTAGGAATAATAAGCAATATTAACTTTGGTAAGGAACAACTGTTTTTTACTAGTTTCGGTGAATATATACCTTCTTGAGCCTTTCTAAGCGCCGCGGGGCACACGTGAAGTTCCTAGAAAATCTGCATTGCACATTCATGGTACACATTCTCTAAGATTGTAACCTTTTGAAGTTCTAACATATTTTAAAACTTCGAGCGTCAACTTATGAAACATTTCGTTACTTTTTTTTTATCACGATCAATATTGAATAGTGTGTACATAACAATTTCAGATCAGAATATTTTTCTTCGATAACGAGGGGATTGTGAGATACCGCGGAGCAGCCAGCTAAACCACATAATCTGCTTCTCAATGAGATATGGAGACATTATAAAAACATACATACATTTCTTTATAAACATGTGTATATCCGTATTATTTCCAAACAGTACACTATGTTACGTTCTTTAAAAATTTACATGAAGATCAGCGGGCCGATTATGTATAACTTTGTTGCAATAAGTTTCCAATTGAAACCGATTTCATATAGCAGTTTTCTGAAAACTTTTTTACATTCTGGTATCTGAAAATTCAAAACAATGCAAATGGAACCATTTTCGATTTTGTAATATTTACTGATTAACAGTATTTTATTGTTTTTATACCATAAAGTCGGTAAACAAGCATACGGCTCACCTGATGCTAAGCGGTTACCGTAGCCTATTGGACGCTTGCAACACACGTGGCATCACTCACGCGTTACTGAGCCTTTCCCCTCCCCAATTAGCTCTGGCGACCTTACACACGCGCAGGAACACATCAAAGTTATTTGGCTGCGGTATTCTGTAAGGTAGGGGTACTTCCCCAGGCGAGCTGCTCTTTGAGCGAATAAATGCTTTTCTCTACCTCTCTTAAATGAAATTCAATTGTTTCAATCTGAATATGATTGCAACAATGTTACGTAATCCACGTACAGATGAATGTTATTTTACTAAAGCACAGAATAAATAATGGTACTAAGCGCCTTTGCACATTATAAGAAAATTTCTTGTGTCTGATCAGACATGTCTTATAAGACATTCAGTCGCACTGGTTCGTATATGAGACCGTGCACATTACAAGAAATTTTTTCTTATGTCTGATCAGACACGCGTCGTCGTCGGCTGCATATTCGACGTCGCGCCTACGCAAGACGTCTTGCTTAGACACGACATCTACTCATATATGGAAACTAGTTCGCGCGTGCACATTCGTCGTGGCTGCGTCAGCCAAAACAACTATAGTGTCCACGCTTTTATTTCGTGTTTAGAATGTTAATTTATTTATTTTATTTAAATCAGCTCAATTTTAATTTTAATACAATAAATTTTATTTTTATTACTGTTTCATTTTTCATGTAACCCAGTTATGTTATTTTTGTAAAGTTAAGTAGTGGATTAATGTTGTTTGAATAAAATGAATAGTAATTTTTATTTTTTACGTTAATTAAACTTTTATCAAACACTAGCTTTATAGCCCGCGACTTCGTCCGCGTAGATTATTTCTTTTTTCTAGATATTAATTTTTTTCTTGTTTAACGACTTAGTAGTATAAAAAAAAAAAAAACATTGTAACAATATAGAGCTTTGTTCATGGCTATTGTCCGCCACTACGTGTGATATTGACAATAGTTCAGGTAAATCATATGCGAGGATGCCACATAAAACTGAAACAGTCCTGCCGCAAATCAACTCTAGCAAATTTCAGAGTTTTTCCCTGTGACTACAAACCTTAATTAGGAACTGTTATCTTTTAAATTCAAACGGAAGGTGATTTGGGATCAATGGTATACGCGGCAAGAAGACTGTTTCTCCTCTGGCACAACCAGTAAATATTTTGGCCTCAATAACATTGCGGCGGAGAGCTGTTACTTGTAGTCTAGTTCCACAGCACAATTTTGGAGGCCTTATCCTCATGTCTGAGGATCGTGGTCTACATCGGGTTTGCTTCTATAGCGAATGATCTGCCTCCACTGGTTTCTGTCTTCTGGTTTCTGTAAAACTTGGAGGACGATGAGTCTTTTACTTGATCGGACCATCTTGTTGGTGAACGACCATTTAGTCGTTTTCCTTCCGTGTTCCCAACTATGATCAGATTTCCAAACTTTCATCGCCTTTGTGCACCATGTGGCCGAAATACGAAAAAATACGTTGGTGGCATATGGTGGACAATCGTGTTTTAATTTTGAGCTGCGATAGGATTGATGCATTGTTGCGTTTAGCGGTCCAAGGTATTTCCAACATCCGTCTCCAGCACTACATCTCGAATGCATCAATCCTTTTTCTTTCTCGGGCCAGTATAGTCCACGCTTCCACTCCATACATGAAAATGAGGAATACCAATGCTCGTATTAACCGGATCTTTGTTTTAATACCGATTCCTCTCTTTTTCCTGATGTTGTTTAGGCGAGTCATTTCAATACGCCAATACCATGAGCCGAAATAATAAATTTTGAAATTTTCACTCCGAAAGTAAAGAACTTCATACACTAAATTTAATCCCCCTTTTCACTCCTTAAGGGTTCAAATTCCAACAACACCGATATTCGTTGCGTTAGTTTATAACCATAAGCTTAAATAATAAATTTAGTGTACTTCCATACACAAATTCATCCCCCTTTTTACCCTTTCGGGATCGGAATGATCAAAGACGTTGAGGCACATATAAATTAATTTTCAATTGTCAACCTAAACACAAAATTTGAAGGTCCTAATTTCGAAACTAATGGACTTTCATATAAACTTGCATCCCCTATTTTACCCCCTTAAGGATGGAATATCCAAAAATCCTTAGTGGTTGCCTACACTGTGTAATAATATATTAAGTGACGTTTACTTTGAAACTGAATGACTTACATAAATCCCATACCTTTTCACCCTGTCGGGGGTGGAATTGTCAAAAAAGCTGAAACATGTATGAATTAATTTTCAATCGTTAGCATAAATACAAAATTTGAAGATCCTAACTTCAAAACTGACGAACTTTCATACAAACTTTCATCCCCTATTTTACCCCCCTAGGAGTGGAATTTCCAAAAATCCTTCCTTACTGAATACCTACACTGTATAATATTAAATTTAGTGAAGTTTACTTTGAAATTGAAGGACTTTCTAACACAACTTCATCCCCCTTTTCCTCCCTTCGGTGGTGGAATAATCACAAACGCTGAGATAGCTATACATTAATTTTCAATCGTCAGCCTAAACTCAAAATTTGAAGATCCTAACTTCAAAACTGACGGACTTGCATACAAACTTTCATACTTTATTTTACCCTGTTAGGGGTGGACTTTCCGAAAATCCTTCCTTAGTGGATGCCTACACCGTATAATAATACATTTAATGAAGTTTACTTTGAAATTGAAGGACTTGCATACACAACATCATCCCCCTTTTCCTCCCTTCGGTGGTGGATTTATTACAAACGCTGAGATAACTATACATTAATTTTCAATCGTCAGCCTAAACACAGAATTTGAAGATCTTAACTTCAAAACTGACGGACTTGCATACAAACTGTCATCCCCTATTTTACCCTCTTAGGGGTGGAATTTCCAAAAATCCTTTCTTAGTGGATGTCTCCACTATATAAGGTATCTTTGTGCAAAATTTCAAATCTCTAGATCCAGCGGTTTGGGCTGTGCGTTGATATATCAACAATCAGTTTATCATTTTATATATTAAGATAATTATTATTAAGATTACCCTCTTAGGGGTGGAATTACCAAAAATCCTTCCTTAGTCTAGGATGCCTACACCGTATAATAATACATTTAGTGAAGTTTACTTTGAAATTGAAGGACTTGCATACACAACTTCATCCCCCTTTTCCTCCCTTCGATAGTGGAATTATCACAAACGCTGAGATAACTATACATTAATTTTCAATCGTCAGCCTAAACACAAAATTTGGAGATCCTAATTTCAAAACTGACGAACTTGCATACAAACTTTCATCCCTTATTTTACCCTTTTAGGGGTGGAATATCCAAAAATCCTTCCTTAGTGGATGCCTACACCGTATAATAATACATTTAGTGAAGTTTACTTCGAAATTGAAGGACTTGCATACACAACTTCATCCCCCTTTTCCTCCCTTCGGTGGTGGAATTATCACAAACGCTGAGATAACTATATATTAATTTTCAATCGTCAGCCTAAACACAAAATTTGAAGATCCTAACTTCAAAACTGACTGACTTGCATACAAACTTTCATCCCTTATTTTAACCCCTTAGGGGTGGAATTTCCAAAAATCCTTCCTTAGTGGATGTCTACACCGTATAATAATACATTTAGTGAAATTTACTTTGAAATTGAAGGAATTGCATACCCAACTTCATCCCCCTTTTCCTCCCTTCGGTGGTGGAATTATCACAAACGCTGAGATAAATACACATTAATTTTCATTCGTCAGCCTAAACACAAAATTTAAAGATCCTAACTTCAAAACTGACGTACTTGCATACAAACTGTCATCCCCTATTTTACCCTCTTAGGGGTGGAATTTCCAAAAATCCTTCCTTAGTGGATGCCTCCACTGTATAAGGTATCTTTGTGCAAAATTTCAAATCTCTAGGTCCAGCGGTTTGGGCTGTGGGCTGATATATCAACAATCAGTTTATCATTTTATATATTAAGATGTAATGTTACATGAGTAAAATAAAAATGAAACATTTAAGCTCTATAGTCTCATTGATTCTTGTCATATTTAATGGATGTATCCAATAATGCCTACAACTACGGCCGTTTTCTATGTCTATGGTACAAGTCAATCACTGTAAACTCTGTCGTCTGTCCATTTGGTACGCGTGTATTGTCCGTCCGTGAAATATGGTTACAGACAGCGGATAAGACGTCGTGCATGAATGTGTACGATGAACCAGACAAGAAATTTGTCTTGTCGAACGGTCGTGTCTGATAATGTACAAAGGCGCTAACACTACAGTACCAGTACACAATGATCGATTAATAGTGTACTCTATCGAAAAGATTCCAACTAAGTTCCTCGACAGTTGTTCTCAGTAGAGTTGGTATTTACGGACATTAAGCAGTTCTGGTTTTTGTCGTAACAAGAGCTGTTAGTTTACTTTATATATTTAAATGTATGCGATTACTGGAAAATTGTAAATGGAAGTTCAAACGTAGATTAACTCTAACCTTTCTGAAGCTGTTTTCGGAATATAATCCGAACTGTTATTGTAATTATTTTAGGTAAGACTTTTGTGTTTTAGTATTTAAGAAGTTCTCCTTTTTCTCTTAGGTAAAATCTCTAAATAGTCTTAAATTGTATCCCTATTATTGTCTTTCTGTTTTTGCGCTTAGTTTTTTTGAACTACGCTATAGATTGTTATACGGTTTTTGCTATAATGTAGTTATTCCTGAAGGTTTACGCGTATAGATAGATAGATAGATAGATAGATAACTCTTTATTGCACAAAACTATTTAAACAGAGTATAAAAATAAATGCTTACAATTAAGGAAATTACTGTAAGTACAATAGGCGGTCTTATCGCTAAAAAGCAATCTCTTCCAGACAACCTTAGGATGGAGAGGAATTTAGAAACGTTATTAGACGGTGTTGTACACTTTTATAACAAAAATAGGTAAATAAAAATACATAGGTACATACAATAATATAAGTCTTTATGTAAATAAATACATAGATTTAAGAAAATATATATTATTATTAATAAATACAAAGAAAAAAATAAGTAGAAGTAATTCCGAGTAGAAACAATAAATAACATACTAGACAAATAAATATAAAAATTCATGGAAATAATGGCAATTACAGCATCGATTATAGTCAGTCCGAGAGGTAGAAATTTTTCACCAGATTTTTAAAAACAGGGAGTGACGGCGCCCTCCTTATAGAGACTCCGTATAATACATTATCCGGCAGAAAATAGATCTTCCGAGAACATGAGGAAAACCCGGGAGTAAGAGTTTTACAAATTTAGTCTTAAATATAATAATGATGTCTTCAAATAAGTCAAAGCTTAGGCATTATGAAACACAGACAGTTGTCGGTGAATCTACTGAAGTAAAATAATGGTTAGCCGAAATAATTCGTAAAAGCTGATTAAGGATCAAGAAAGAAAAATAAAACTTATTTCGTGAATGTTAGGGTAAGAAAAAGGCACATTTTAATGACCCAGAGCTTTGAATATTTACTACTTAGAATAGATTATTATAAAAATGTTTAATAAATATACAGCTAAAAACTATAATGTGACAGTTTTGATAGAGTCAGTTTTTCATATCTACGATGAATAATGAATAATGATACCTCCTCCTCCTTGCATCATATGTCTCATTGATGAGGGACGTGACCTTTGTGGGTTAATTTATCGCGGACTATTGCTCGTCATCTGGACCGATCTTCTGCTGTGTGCACACACACTGGTGTCCAATGTAGAGCGTATTTGGTCAGACCAACGCATCGGACTTCGACCCCTCGACATATTTCCCTCTACCTTGCAGTTTTCTAATACTTTGTTATTACGGAAAAAAGTTAAGAAAGTTGTGGTAAAAATTTGAAAATTTAAGAAAACTTAACTACTATATAAACTTTTCTAATTTAACCTTGGTAGGGTATGACACCACACAAACGAAGTCGCGTCGGGCAGTTAGTCTTTATATAAAAATCTTTCATTCTTACTTACATCAATGAATAAATATTATGATAATAACAGTCGATGTTTGCTTTGGGAAACAGGAACAGCTATGTAAATCGTCTCATCGCACCAATATGTTAGTGAACAAGTGACACTTATTTGTGTAGATCACTCACCTAATAATTCAAACCAAAATATGTTGGACAAACATTTGGCGATTGAGATGTAATTTGTATGAGGCCAAAGCAAATGTTGAAGCTGCCAACGGAATGGCTTGAATATGTTCCATAAATATTTAATCGCTTGGTTTTATTTACCAATTATCTGTATCACATATGTTTCATCATTACATCATCAGTGCAGCTGCCGAGAGAATGAGTTTGTGATACCTGCTAATATTGGCCAAATCTCAGAAACGGCTAATCGTATTGCGATAGGATTTTCACAACACGTTCAGTATTTTCTTCGGCATAGCTTAGTGAAATTCTCATCATAATCAGATTAGCCGTTTTCGTGATATGGCCAATACGCATTCTCTCGGCGGCCGAACTGTAGGTAACATTAATGATAATCGCAACACTACGTTTTGCTCCAATTGACCGGGCGGCGTGTTGGTAGTAGGTAGATATCCTGACTGCCACGCTACAGAACGGGGGCTCAATTACCACCCAGGAAAATTTGTTTGCATGAACATGATTGTTTGTTTTTGTCTAGAGTTGTATCTTTATAAATGTGTATGCTACACAGGTACCTCATAGCAATTATTTATAATTAATTGCTGAGTTACAGCTACCTAATCTACCTTCATTTTAGGACTGAATATTTAATCATGTCACTCCAAACCTCTCGGTTTCTTGTGAATGATATTTCCCTAATGATCCTCATGGGGGCGTGTATGATGTTATCATTTAATGATAATAAAAGTAGGTAGGTTAGGTTTGATACAATACAATGTTTGTGGTAACCATGACTTGATGCCGTCTTGTCACTGAATGGCAAATGGAAGACATGCCATGTTTGGGCTTAAAGTTTTTTTCATCTGATGCTGCTGTCAGGATCTAAATGATGTGTAGTTCATTTTATAAAAACTTACATCAAACTTTGAAAGGTAAAAGTGTCATGTTTAGGCCACTCAATGGAGACCGCAAGCAAAAACTTTAGTGTATGCAAGACCTGCCAGTATTGATAATTTATTATCCATTATTGAGTTTGATAATAACAATTAATACCTACGTAATTTTTTCAGTTTATTTACAAAGGAAGGAACCTTTACCACAAAACTCATCTGCGTAGTTTGAACTCGCTCGACCCCAAGGTTCGTTAGTTAGGTTTTGATTGGCGAGTTCGAGCTCCAACTGGATCGCGTTTTGGATATTCCAGAGCACAAATCAGACCTGGGAACAATTTACTGTGATTAACAAACGAACAATCTTTGTGATTGTCAGGTATTCTGGGCCTAAGCAAATGAAGTCATTCTATAGACATTTCATTAAAATATCAATTACCAATACTCCAACAAAATTTTATGGACATGAAAGACCAAAATGGACGATTTTTGAGATTTTTTTAAACAAAAAGTGTACTTCGTCTAGAACTGAAGTAACAAATTTTTAGAATAATCCTATATTAGTTCGAGCATAAACTATAAGTCACGATTTCAACTAAGGGTTTAAAAATCTATGTATTCCGCAGGCATTATGTAGAAAGAATGAATGTAACAAACGGAATGGCTTGGGTACCTACTATAGTTAGTTGATTTATAGCATAGCACCTACCTGTGAACAGTTTGCATTTCGATGTTCCAACGAAAGGTTCGTTACATCGACTTGGAATTTCAATATATATCTAGTTGTTCGTTGAATCGAATGGTGGTAATTTTTGTGGGAATACTAGATACTATTAAAATATGTGTATAAATATATACCATTTGTATACTTATGGTAATTTTATTATTAAGAATATTTTTTTCGTCATCATCAAAATTTCAGTTCATTATAGCGATATTCGAAGATTGCTTTTAAATAAAACCTGAAGAAAACATCTTATTTTAATCTATTACCGTTGGTATAAAGGTTGAATTTACAATGCAGCCTTCGTCATTATTACAGAATAATTTAAGAATTTAGATTTACAAATAAGGTATTCTTAAATTTAACAATATTACTGAGAAGCCTTAATGAAGTCGAATCGAGTTTGTCCAAGTTACCTTCAAATTCAATATCGGCTAGAAAGTTTTGTGAAATGCAAGATACTGAAGAAGTTGAGTTGGGTATTTATTAAAATTGCTGTTTTTTTTATTTTACGTTGGCCCAAGATTCTACTAGGTACGGCAATGAATTATGAAAAGTTATAAAACTTTTACTCCGCGTAAGTTATTTATTGCTTGTTTATACATTATAAATTATTATTTTACAAACAATATTCGAAAGATTAATTTATGTGAAAATGGTCGTTTATAAAATGTTTATCAAGTACATTATTATTCCTATAATGAATTAAGTATTTTTATTTTTGCTTTAAGTTCGACTTAAAGCAAAATGTAAGTGTATTATATATTTAGTGGCATCTGCGCTGTATATTTCATTTAAAAGTTCAAGTTGGGGAGTGCTCCTTACGATATAGATAGGGTGAAAGCCGAATTTACTGGCTCATTTATATAACTATGCTTCAATTTTAATTTTAACCAATGTAAAGCGACTTTCATTATTATAATGATAATAGTTGTAGTATTATTAGGTAACTTGGGAATTAATGTCACCTATACATACAGACATTATTGCTAGATCGACCGTCTCCGACCTCTAATACTAATTGATCGTTCTTAAATTCTAACAAAATCAGCGAATTGTCTGCAAGTGGATTTGGAAATTTTTTTTTTATTTGAAAGGGTACACTTCCCATTTGGTCCCATTGTCATGAAATCAGGATTTTATTACTTCGTGTACTTTGAAAGTCGGTTTAAGTTTTTTGTAAAACAGTTCAATTATTAATATAAACCGTGTCGTATCATGTGATATCGTCGGAAGTCGACACATCACGGATGCAATGTTTACTCTAGCAAACCGCAACGCGTTTACGGGCGAGGCGGCGCACGCGCTCCTGTTATTATTATTTATTTTTACACGCGCCAGCTGACTTGCGCAGTTTTTTTTGTTGTAAAGGACCACCCGAACTCAAGTGTGCTTAAAGTGGTCGATGTCAATTTCAATGTTTGTCTTTACGCGTCGGTACATTGTAGACGGGATATGACGTTATAAATCGAACGTGTGCACACGGTCATAAATTACCGTAAAAACTTATAGGTAACTGGGTGGCGCAGCTGTTTGACACACACCTACGTACTATAGGTCGCACCGTATCATATTGTACTAATAGCTCATAGATATTTTGGGTTTCTTTGAGAGTCGAGTATGACGTAACGCAATGAAATACCTAACACAAAAAAATACTGTGGACAGAAGAGGGTTTTGAAAAAAATGTTAACCGAATAGAATATTAAAAAGTGCTTTGATATTCCCAATAAAAAATCGTATGTTACGTCTAAAAAAATCTTTCGCGTCGAAATTCTCCGTATTTTCAGCGATGACAACAATTTTATTTTTAAGAATATATAAGATACAGAATTATATTAGAATGTTAACCGGACACTTATTCAATTTAATGTGTATATTCTGTATAATCTAAGTATATCCGTAAATAACAGTCCATTTCATAGAGTCGACACATTTATGATTTACCATTTTCAGCCCTATTCCAGTGAAGAACGAGTGCTGTCAAAATCGTAGTCAGTCCGCGCCTTAACGTAACAATTGATTTCATGACCTTCTTACTTAGTTCATGCACTATTAAGCACGCAGATAGGACTTTACGAAAAACTCATTTATTGATGCGACTCAAGTTGTCGTATACTCAATAATTGTAAAAAGGAGATATCATTGTACATTTATTTATTCGATTTATTCTTACAATTGATGAATGTGCTTACCCGCTTCACAAGTACCTTACAATACGTCTATTGTGGAAAAAGGGGAAGTCAAGATATATTTCAATGATGGTAAAGTGATTTCTATAATAATGTCATACACTCGAGTTAATTTTTGTTTATTCGATAACATTTATTTGAGCTTTGTAAATAACATAGGATTCATGAGGACTATATAAAAAGAATAATAAGAAATGGGTATTCCGACATACTTAATAGGTCTTCGTCTCGCATCGATCATTCCGAATCGGTCATAGATTAGGCGGTGGGCGGCCATTTAGATTTTTTTACATTTGAGGTGCGTGCCCGCCGCCCGCCTGCCGCTCGCCCCGGCCGCGCTGACTGACGGGAGCGTGACTCTCTTTGACATTATTAAATTAAGTTACGAAAATATAAGCCTTCTTAATAGCATACTACATTAACTGATTGGAAAATTACGCGCTTACACAAAAAATCCAGCAGCTCCGAAATTATAATAATTAGAATAATAATAGCGTGCCTCATTAGGTTACCTACTTATATTGAAATCAAATCTCTTGCTTTTCTTTGATCATACAACAATCCGACGTCTAAGTTTATTATCAAAGAATTTAATATTTTCATAATAAAAATAGCCTGAAGAAAGAGATAATTAACTTATTGCTACAGTAAATTTTATTTAAAATACATTTACGTAAATTTTGATTCGAGATAATATCAATTTACTGCCGTAATATAAGTTGTACTTGCAGTGTGGTAAGAAGGCCCAAATCCTTCCCTGATAAATGCATCCCGCCAGGCGACCCGCGGCCGCCCGTCATCCGTCACGCGGCTATCGCCCGTCTCGGCCGACACAAAAATTCTCCCCCCAATGTTACACTTGATTAATGCTTCAAAAACGCCCAATTAAGCGCACAACCGAACATTTTATTTAACTTTACCCGTATAAGTAACAGCTGTGGGCGAGGGATCGGCATTTTTACCCCATTAATGAAGGTTAAGGAAAAAATCGGCGAAGATTTCAATGCGTGTTTTGTTGAGTCTCGCGCGGTTTATTAGACCATCTGTGGCCTATTTCCAAACCGGCGGTACTAGATCGATACGAAATAACAAATTCATTCATATTGGGTTGCTGTTACAGACAGCGACAGCTTGAATTAGTCTAAAACGGTTTAGAAATTGAGTTAGAAAATGAGAACGATTTCGAATGAATATTTATACCTACTAAATAGCGCTTTGTCTTTTATACCGTCTTAGATTGTCATGTTTAAATCGTTTATTAAAATCTCTTTCAATTTGAAATACGTCTGTGTTGTCAGTCATTGCAAAAGTCATCATTGTTTCTTATCATAAGCTAGGTATATTTTGTACAAAAACAAAGATTTAGAAAGTTGGAACGGATCGGTGATGGCTTAGGAATAACATGGAGTATTTAATAGTAGATCGTTAACCAAGGGGAGTAAGGCATAAATGGCAGGCGAGTATTTTTTTACTTTACCTCTCAAGGGACGTAAAGTATCATTTACATCCCGCTTCTTAGATACTTTTTGCTTTACTATCAGAGTACGAGATATGAAAAATAATGAAGAACTCTACAATAAAAATATGATATACCACCAAAAACATTTTCATGTAAAATGTTGCCTAGACGAGACGAGAAAAAGTTATTAGATCTCATATAGAGCCAAGCTTATAACTCTACACGCCCTAACTCTACAAGCCCTAACTTCACAAACTCTACACACCGTAGTCAAAATACGTGGCTTGGCCGTTTCGCTACCGTCACAAGGGCGTAAGGTGAAAAAATTATTCACTGTTAATTACTTTTCTGTAGTATAATAGTTCTTGTAGTATAAAGGACGATGGCGAAGTTTAAAATGGAACACGTTTACCCTGAAGAAACCTATTCATTCTGGCCTTGAAAATCCCTAGTTCAACTCCCTTGCTGTCCACATTTTAGACGTTGCGAAAAGTTAGCGAATACAAAGTGTTAATTGAACATCAATTGTTTCAGGGTATAATACCAACGATGACTTCGCCACGAGGTGGCAACAGGCCGACCAGGATCCGTGGTGCCTCGGTGCAGTAAAGAAGTAAGGTCTACCTGAAGCAGGGTGGCTGCACCATGGCGTTTGTACGGATGCACTCACGGATCCTGCTGCTCATCTTGATGTTGCTATGCCGAGGTACCTATGTCACTTTACACAAGCAAACTTACTTATCTACACTTTCAATCAAACGTACACGCAGCGAGAAGGTGAGGCCATTGGCGGGGCAGTACTATCAGCAGTACTATAACAATATGTTGTTGTTGGCAACGATAAATTCTTGGAGGAGCGTGAGTGTGTGTCCCTTCTTTAGGTAGGTACCTAGTCAATCCTATTATTTGTCTATAACCTGATTGAAGTTCATATATTATCTCTCGTTCTTAATCACTAAGCTCGCTCGTTGGACTGATGAAAAGGATACAACAAAATTTACCGAACACTACATTTAGATTTTCGTAAAATTAATCATCCTCAAAATTTTGATTTATACCAAATGTAAAATAGCGGATTGGCAATATAGTTGGGGCACCTGGTACCGATTTGCGCAACAAGTAATTCTAGCTATTTTACTTCAACTTGACATCGCTACTCTACTCTGGACTGAAGTACACTACATAACCAGAGTTGGTAACTTTTCCTTTCCGCGATTCCCACACTGCCCACGCTTACGGTCATTCGACGCCCACGTTCGGTCAGTGTCCGACTGAAGATTGTTTTCATCTCGCGACCTATGCTCGTGTAAATTCAGTATATTACCAAATTATTATGAATTTGGGAGGATTCCCACCCACGCTTTGTCGACATATCTTATACGGACACAACGCTTTAGTTCATCGTTCATCAAGCTAATACCAAAGGAGTGGAACTCACTCCCGGGGTCCTGACACCTATAATTGATATTTGCTGGGCAGGTGTGCTGTATGGACGCCGGATAGCCAATAATTAGGCCATTTACATTTACAAACCATCACTGGATTATCAGAGGATTTGCTTTATAATTAGTGAATTTATCTAAATTTTATTTTATTGATTTAAAACTTGATATTTTTTTTACTAACACTAACGAAAAAGATACCCCTGTATAATAAAATACCTATTCGACTTGTTATGAAAGGGCTTAAAGGTGTAAGCCTCAGATGGCTTCTAAACCCTTACGGGGCGCGGATAGTGAGCGCTGAGGGCTGCCAGCCGGGTACCCTCTTCTGCGATACGAGTACCCCACACAATTTTATTTGACATCTTTGTTTCCGTCATAAATATTATAAGTACCTAACTATGCAAGATTTCTGCTTTATGTCATTTACATTCTCTGGGTAGGGCATGACCATATTATTATTATCTGTCGAAAGACATGACGAAACTATAAAAGTTCCTTGTTTGCCCACGAAGCCCTAAAAACAGTATTTCAAGACCACACTGTTTTTTAATACATCATTGCTGACTGCCAATATCTTTGTATTTTTTTTTTCTTATGAAATATTCATGATTGTCCTTTGCATAAAAAATAATGTAAGCGTCACCATTAGGTATTATTTTTAGGCTGTTACTCGAATATCAATAGAAATGTCTAGAAACTAAAGATAGTCGCTTGCAATATAATATAGTACAGAGGTAAAATATAGCATCGTAAATAATTTAATCCATCACGAAATATAAATTTAGTCATAAATCCACTGTACACATAAACTTAGAGCTGATAATCTCGCTACGAGCTATCAGTATGTAAATATAAACAAATTACAGCACCTAATAGTGTACATTGATCGCGTTCGTTCGATGTCTAGCCTGCTGCCTGCTGCCTGCTGCCTAACCCAGGCAGGGCGAAGCTACAGATATAACACCATCAATTTGTTTGCGTAACAAATTGTCTGACAAACTTGATCAGTTGCGACGTGCACTGTTTTTATTATGGACGTATTCTAACTTTTGTTTGTAATTATAAATAAGTAAGCCCCTCGTTTCATGGCTGCTTCCTCAGGGGGGCATAAAACCCGGGTAATTTTTAACTTATCTCCAAATTGGCAATGTGAGCAACATCGCCAATTATGTCCTTTCAATAAAAATGTATTGTTTGCAAAACCATTTATTTTAGGGGATACTTATAATAGATCATTTCCTTGTTTGTGTGTATCTGTGTATGTTGTGGGTTTATTGAAAATAGCACTAGTTGTCTTATTGATTGACCGTAATATAATTAGCAAGGCGGCGGCAGGTGGACGACACAAAAGTGCACTTCCCATTGCTATTTTCTAAATCGAACAATTCACACGTCTCTATTTTCCCTCATTTTTCTCTCTAACGGGACAATATATTGACTTTGCTTTTATTGAAATTACCCTCTTCGTCGCGGGAAGAACGAATTAAAATCGCATTAGGAAATCCCGTTTCCGCCTAACTTTTCCAGTCTGTGCACAGAGTCCCGGTGTATCGGAATAAATGGCCCAAACTTCGTTTATTTATATAGTCTTGCTGAATATTTATGTTTTTGTTCCTAATTTTGCATTCCTGTCACTTTAAATACGAGTTTGCTGAGTGGAGAAAAACTCATTTTGTGCTTTAGGAAAAATATCTTAGTAACTTTATGCGAATTTTGATTGAATCTACATAAAGTAAATTCTTTGTAGGAAATACGAATCATTTAATTATGTACAAATTATGAATATGAAAGACTTGTTGATTGTGTATAATGTCTAATTAGGTATATATATTTTTTGTATTTTGATTTAAAATATTAAAGAATCCAGGCTTGAGGCAATAAGTGTGAAATGTATAACAATTTGTACCTTCCTTGTAAGTACTTAAGTAATGGCATTCGTTGATTGTTACCGACCCTACTTGAAAACGTAATTGCGTAAAAGTACTCTCGTTATACTTTCAAAATAGGAATAAGGTATGAGGCTAATGTGTCCAAAGTTGGTTAATATAAAAAATGCCTGGGGAGTCACGCCTGTTCGCTGTAGCGGGCCCAAATAGGATAATCGCGTAGTTATTGCCTATGTCGGAATAGACACTAGCCACGCCAACTGCTCGTTTATTTACATGCCATAATCCATGGCATAACGTGCCATAACTCCGGTTATGTGGAAATGTCTTACTAGCGACCAAGTCGAGTCGCGCTCTGATGGATGCTTAACTGCCACGACGTATTTGTATTCAATTATGGGCCTTCAAATTACGTCTAACAGGCCCATTATTTTTGTTTCAATTGCTGATTTGTACCTAATAATATGTATGTATATTAACGTAGCTATGGAAATATGATAGAATTGACGGGCCAGTTGGCGCAGTTGGTTAAGACGTGGAGTCTTAACCTATAGCGCCGCAGGTCGTGGGTTCGATTCCCACACCGGACATGCATTTGTGTGTATGAACATGTCTGTATGACCTGAGTCTGGGTGTAATTATGTATACAAAAAGTAGTATAATGGCCCTGATTCTGTTGTTCACAACTAAACTAATTTTAATGTCACCATGTCTCTTTCTAACAAAGAACATAAGAAAAGGATGTAAGAATTAATGTAGTCCTGTCAAATTAGTCCAATGCTTGTTTTCAATATAATTTTAGTCGCCATCTATCGCGGCTACGCCTAAATACACGCAAAATAAGACGGCAAAGATTAATTTGACAACTTAAAATATGTTCTATCCTTTTTCAATCATGTTCGTAAGAAAGAGATGAGATGTGACTAAAATTAGTTTAGTGCGATTTACAACAGAATCGGCACCAGTGTATGTATTAATATCAGTTATCTGGTTTCCATAGTACAAGTTTTGCTTAGTTTGGGATCAGATGACCGTGTGTGAGGAATGTCCCAGGATATTTATTTATTTATGCTTTCGTTGAGATTTGTATTTTAGGTAGATTTTTGAAGCATCATGAGCACACTAAACTACAAATCTGTTTATTTTTTAAGTTTCCTTTGTAAAAATATTCACTTTGTAAAATTCTTTCTGAGGTTTGCTTCGTAGCGAGATAATGAGTACACTGAGTAAGGGAAGACCTTTTACCTGTTCTAGAAATAAAACAAAGACTCTTCATCAATTAGTTTTCATTTTGTTATATTTTGGTTCAATTTTAAAATAAATTGGTCAACTAAAACATGAAATGTATCCAGTTGATTAATTTTTAACACTTAGACGAAATGTGAGGAAACATATATGCTAAATTTCCTACCCAGTGTAACTATATCGTCCTTTCTTTTCTTTTTTTTGTATCATACGAAGTAAATCCATCATATACTGTTATGATATCTGGCTCTAATGATGTAACAAAGCCAAACGAACCCCACACTAAACTATTAAAATTAAGTACGTACCTTAAAATATATCCAAAAGTCTCCCAAAATGTAAAGGAAACCTTAATAAAATAAATTTACCTCAATTTATTTAGGAGTTACGTTTTTGTCAAACGTCTATTAGGGGGGTGCGTCGTAAAGCCCAACATTTCATCCTAAATGCGACAGGTGGTGTCAGGGCTTGATGCGATCCCTACACTTTCTATACCTACAACTACACTTTGAACTACCACAAATAATATTTATTTGACGTGTTTGAGGTGTATTATAGACTAGGTGTACGTACCTTTTTATTAAGACCGCACCTGCACTCGCACTGATTACCTAATTCTACTTTCAACGCAAATGAAGGGGTTGTTGGCATAATTTTCATGTACATACATACCTATTCGACTTGGACTACGAAGGATCATGGAATTATTTAAAATACTACTTGTACTGCAAGAGAGACATAAATTTCAGCCTGTATCCACCGTTGAGTACGTATCTTCTAAAATTTAGCCTCCTATTTTAGAATTGCGTAGTTGAAAAAGGAAAACATTAATGCATCCCCTTCTATAGTGCGATGCACTTCATATCCTATATAGTCTGTTTAGTTAACTCATATAGATTCTGCCTATTTAGAAGATTACTAGTAGACCCCCGCGGTTTCACCCGCGTACGGGTTGAATTTTTATACACGGAACACTTATTATTTTTCTAAAATAAAAGTAGCTACAGACAGACAAAAATGTTTAAAAACTCAACCCGATTTTATTCAAATAAAAAAAAGTTGAACCTCACATAAAAGCTTGGTGCAATGCAAAACTCTTTAAAACTGGAATGTCAAATATTAAAGAATATTTAAACAAACGCACTAAGAAGTATTGCTATCAACTTCGATGCAAATCACCCCGAAAAATCAAACACGGATATTTTTACTATTAAAAATAAAAACCAATATACACTAACAAATACAACTCAAAGAATCTCATTTAATAATTATAAAAACAGAAAGAAATTAAATTAACTACACTCAAAATATTCTAATGAAATAGTGAAAATTAACTTTCACACAAATTATACAGCAATCGCAAATATTCACTAAGTAGGTAATCTAAGAGATTCCGAAGGAAAATCAAGGCATACGGTAAGTTTTTCATTCAAATGTCCAAGAACAAAAAAAAATTGTTTCGAATTTTAATCCGATTTAAATATTCTTTTATATTTGACATTCCAATTTTTAAGAGTATTGCATTGTATATAAGATTTTTGAATAAAATCTTCTCAGATTACAGGACAAAAGGCAGATAGAGCGCGCGAAACACGGGAGTGAGGCCAAAAAAAACACAAAGTTTATTTAAACGAAAGCGTTTTTCGTTAAATAAAGTAAAAAAAAATAATTCAAAAGTGAACACCAGGTATGTGTTTTACAATTTATATTTGCTTTTATGGCGTGCAAATAAAATGGCGGCTGCTACATCTGCCTTATTCTGTAATCTGTGAAAATCGGATTGAGTTTTCAAACATGTGTCATAATAAAATGTACTTAATTTAAATCAAAAGTACTAAGGAGTATTGATATCAACTTCGATGCAAATCACCCCTAAAATAACTTTCTACTCCTTTTTGACCCTGTTAGGCGATGAGTTTCTAGAAAATACGAAACACGTCTTCCATCAATTCTGTTAAGGAATGTTTATGCAAAATTTGAAGTAGATCGGACCAAGGAATCACGTTGTCCCATATAAACTTTGCCCCCGTTTTCACCCCCTTAGAAGTAGAATTTTGAAAAATCCTTTCTTATCGGATGCCTACGTCATACAAAGAACATACCCTCCAAGTTTCAGGTCTCTACGATCAGCAGTTTAGGCTGTGCGTTGATTGTCAGTCAGTCATTCAGGACAAAGCATTTTATATGTAGGTATAAATTAATTACCACTTCATTGGCGCATTTTGTGCTTATTTTGATACAAATTCTGAACCACTTCAGGATCAGGATAATTTTTTTAATCTCCGGACGGAGTTAGTAAATAAAATTCACATCAACATTCATAAATAAGCCAGGCTGTGCCATATTTTTCCGGTAACGTGTATGTAGTGATAATAAATGTATTTATCAATTTTAAGCCAATAATCGTGTTTGTTATGAACTAATCATGTGAACTCTATCGGAAATAACCTGCCAGAGTTGCCAGCTTTGTGCATTATTTAAATTATTATTAAACTACCTTTGGTGGTGTGTTACGCTTTAGTATATTTAATTAAATTAAAACTTTCATGTTTTAATATACCTATAGCAGTGGTTTTCAAAGTTGATTGGACCGCGACGACTCACCTAACACAAAGTTCCAACATCTGGACTGACCTATACTACTATCTACTAGACTATATGAATGAAGAACTTTTCAGGGCCCACCAATATATTACTATATGAATGAAGGACTTTTCAGGACCCACCCAATATATAACTTTATGAATGAAGGACTTTTCAGGGCCCACCCAATATATAACTATATGAATTAATGACTTTTCAGGGCACACCCAATATATAACTATATGAATGAAGGACTTTTAAGGGCCCACCCAATATATAACTATATGAATTAATGACTTTTCAGGGCCCATCCAATATATAACTATATAAATTAATGACTTTTCAGGGCCCATCCAATATATAACTATATGAATGAAGGTCTTTTCAGGGCCCACCCAATATATAACTATATGAATTGTAACGTATCGGATTTTAAACCTAAGGCCGGTACGTTAATAAGAAAAATGGATAAATGAAACAACCTTTACTGGCATAGAATTCATATATTATTATTTAACTACATAAACGGTTATTCATTTTATGTATAATTTTATACAAACAGATATTTAAAATAAATGCCACAGCTTCTCAACCAGAGAATGTGGGTAACCTGAGATGAATTGCATTACCAATTACATAAGTTTAAATAAAGTATAAGGGCGCCAAAAGCAGAGACGGCTGCTTTACCGAAGAAAAATTCAGGTAAAAGTATTAATTAAAGGATATGTGTAGCACCAACATGACCCGTTGACAGTAGATCAAGTCCCAACTGAACCATTTGATTTGGGGTGTGAGCCCCAGCCGAACACATAGATGGGATCTTGAACCCCAACCAAACACATAGATGGTATCTTGAACCCCAACCAAACACCTCCTGTAATTGATTTGTCAATTACAGTAACATAATAATAAAGTAGTATGAAAGAGGGAAAACCTAACCTCCAAAACATAAATTTGATGTAAAATTAATATAATAAAGTTAATTATGTATTTTTTGTATTATAACACAAATATAATCAAATTGATGATAAGTTTTATCTTTTATTTAATTTGGAATGATTGAATCTATGAGGGAAAAATAACCTAATAACCTCATGTAGCACCTAGCTTTCTAAATAATTAAAATATCACTTTTAATAGGTCTAGCATGTGGATAGTTCGTAGGAAATAAGTAATACATACCTTTGTGAAAATAAAGGAGGCTTAAATTAAGAAGATGGAATGAATTCCTAACAACTCCACACCACGCGTCATGGATCGATTGTAGATCCCTCGTCCAGCACAATTCTGTAGAAAACCACGAAATAAATACCGAGGCACTATTAAAACCAAAGAACAAAGCTTCCAAGAGATCAAACTTACCAAAAAAAATAGTAGAAGATCACATATTGAAAAAATTACGTGCGCACTGCACGTCGTCAGGATCGAAAAGACAGGCTCCTTAGCCATTTTTTATAACTTGAAGAATTTCAGAGAGGGTTACAGTAGAAAACGTAATCCGTACATCTGTTGAAAACTACGAGACACTGAGGTCAAAAACCTTATTAACTTGAATGTTTTATTAAAGAAAAACGATGTCTGAAAGACCAAAAAGCACAGGAACAGTGTTTTATTGATAAATACAATGTTTATAAACTTTAATTCGTATTATTTATACCACTAAGGTGGCAAACAAGCATACGGCCCGCCTGATGGTAAGCGGTTACCGTAGCCTATGGACGCTTGCAACACCAGGGGTATCACTCGCGCGTTGCCGACCCTGAAGAAACCTCTTCACACCCTTCTTGAAGAACCCCATGCTGTAGTCCTTTGGGAAAACCACGGCGGGGAGCTCATTCCACAATCTGAGCGTCCACGGAAGAAAACTCCTTTGAGCCCGCACAGTTCGAAACAATTCTGGTTTCAATGTGTGAGGATGGATTCCCCGTCGATGGCGAGAGTTGCGATGGTAGAAGGTAGCCGTGGGCATCAAGTCGAACAATTCCTTGGAACACTCCCCGTTGTACAAGCGGTAGAACACACATAAAGAGGCAAAGTCTCTCCTCAGACTGAGGGGCTCTAAACCGTTTGTGAGCTCGGGATCGTCGACAATTCTAGCGGCACGTCGCTGAACCGAGTCTAAAGGCCCAAGCTGGTATCCAGGTGCCCCCGCCCACAGATGACAACAGTACTCCATATGAGGCCGGACTTGCGACTTATAAAGTTGCAGCCTTTGCCCCGATGTGAAGTACTGCCTCGCTCTGTTGAGCACTCCAAGCTTTTTGGATGCCAGCTTAACCTTGTCTTCCAAGTGACTTCGGAACAAAACGTCGCTAGAAATGTCGACGCCAAGGATCCCGATGCTTTGACTGATGTTCAAGGAAGTGTTCTGGAATTGTGGAGCCACAGACCATGGGGTTTTCTTAGCGGTGAACGCGCAGGCTTGAGTCTTGGTGGGGTTGAAATGGACTAGGTTTAGTCGACCCCAATCGGAGACACTAGTTAGTGTACTCTCGATTTCAGACACCAGCCGTTCGCGGCTTTCCTCCACCTCGGAACGAGGGATATTTGCACGGCCCGCGTATTGAGCGTCCCCTGTACTGTCGTCCGCATAGCAATGAATGCCGTCAATAGACAGCATATCATTGATATGCAGAAGAAATAGTGTTGGGGACAGCACAGAGCCTTGCGGGACGCCGGCATTTATGTCCATGCTATTGGAGCAGCTACCATCGACGACGGCTCTTATGCATCTGCTGGACAGAAAGCTGGCAACCCATTTGCATAATCCCTCGGGAAGCCCGTATGCTGGTAACTTCGTGAGAAGACCCCTGTGCCAGACCCGATCGAACGCCTTCGCCACATCTAGGCTTACTGCCAATGCCTCACCTTGACTCTCGATGGCGAGTGACCAACGGTGCGTGAGATACACAAGGAGGTCACCAGCTGAGCGACTGTGGCGGAAGCCATATTGTCGGTCGCTCAACAACTCGTGATCCTCCAGGTATCTCAAAAGCTGCGTGTTGATCACACGCTCCATGACTTTGGAGAGAAGGGAGGTGATGGCGATAGGCCTGTAATTCGCCGGGTCTGATCTGTCGCCCTTTTTGGGTACTGGATGCACGTGGGCAGTTTTCCACGAAGACGGGACTTCCTTTTTGGTGTAGGAAAGTGCGAAAAGACGCGTCAATACTGGACACAATTCAGGAGCACACCGCTTCAGCACCACTGCCGGTATGCCGTCTGGCCCACTCGACTTATGGATGTCCAGAGAAAGCAATTCCCGCCGGACCTCCCGTTGGGTAATGCTTATCTCTGGCATGGAGCTGGCACACTGCGGGATGGTAGGCGGTGTAGCGCCCCCATCATCCAAAGTCGAGTTCGAGGCAAAGAGAGAGCCTAAAACATCAGCTTTCTCCTTAGCACTATGGGCCAAGTTTCCGTCCGGCTTACGGAGTGGTGGCAAGGACGACTGGCAAAAGTTCCCTTCAGCAGCTTTGGCAAGAGACCAAAAAGCGCGACTCCCGGAGGGAAGGCTAGTTAGCCTCTCACCAATTCTGCCGACGAAATCGAACTTAGCCCTTATTATACTCATAATAATATAATTTATGTTTTGGTATTATGATACTACATACTACACATCACAAAATTATGGTACAAATAGTATAATTATACTACGAAATCCAACCCTGGGTGCCACGCATAATGTAGGTTTGTGGTTACTAAATCTCTTACACGATGTACTACGTATTGCCATTATTATTTATATTTTTGGAAATGTGTTATTTGTTAATTACTAAATACTTATATGTTTTTTTTTGTACCGACGAATCGATGGTGTGCGTAAAAACCAAAAATGGTTTATGTCACACTTTATGTATAAGTTTTATGTATTCTTTTAATAATAATAAATAAATAAAAATAAATTTGTAAAGACACAATAAAAACGTCAACTAAATTGCGAAGTTATTAATATTCCTGTCAAAACCGATTGTACATTTTATTCGCTGGAAACCCTAACTTTTCTATAGGTCACAGACAATAAATCAACTTGTAACATTAAAAGTTGCGTTCGAAAACGAATCGATTTCGTTCAGAAACATATCGATTAATCGATAGAAAATCATTATTTTATTCCTGTATTTCAATAAAATAGGAGGAATAATTAAGATATGTTCATTTAACGAAACATTGATTAATTGGCTATAAATCCCAATAAATATTAAGAGGCTACAGACAATTAATCAAGTAAAAGCATTAAACTTGATTTAAAAAAGAACGATTCATCGACTGAAAAATCGAATGATAATCGAAAGTTATTATAAAAATTAAATAATTAAAAACCCATTTTTACTACGTTACAGAATTAATGACTTTTCAGGGCCCACCCAATATATAACTATATGAATGAAGGACTTTTCAGGGCCCACGCAATATTCACCCATACTTTGGGATCTACTGTAGTCAACGTCGGTAGTGAAAAAACTGATTTCTAATAAATATTTTATATTATATTAAATATTTAAAAGTCAGCATTAGAGTATACATCAGGGATAGTGTAATTAATGATTTATAAATACATTTTGTTCCACTCCTAATACATCCAACTAAATATTCAACAACAGAAAAAGACACAACAAAATATTTGAACAAAAAATACAAGTGATACATTCACTACAGAGAGAGATTACCCAGTGGTTGCTACAGAGGGCACTAAGAACAAATAACTGAAGTCGTTACCATAAAAATATACAACTATATTTTAGAGGAGCGTGTATTCCGCATCGGGGAGGTATCTCCATACTTTTCACATTACTTATGCATAGAGTACAGATTGAAACGAGTCGCGTAGTTGCTCCGTCATCGGTATTCAAAGCCAACCTCGTCCGGCTTAACCGCAACCTGTCTTCAACCCTGATTGTCTAGAAACAAAGAATAACAACCGTCTGTATGACAGTTTCTATAGTTAAACTATAAATACTGCATTTGAATACCATTGTTAAACCATCATACAAAAAGGAATCAATTACTTTGAAAAATGCCTTTTGAAGGCTTTCGAATTGCTCTACTTTTAAACGCTACTTAAATTTATTTTATATTTGTACGTTTCTTAACAACGTTTATTTATTTACTTGGAATATTGAGGCCATTTCGGACTTATGAAATCTACATGGCCTCTTGTAAAGGCGCTAGTACACGTCTTACTTTTTATAAGCGCTTGTCGGCCCGACTCTAAACTGGCCTTTTAAATAGGGCCGACTTTTTCAGCACGTGTGCGTTAATATTTTCTCCGACAAAAAGTTAGTCCACCGATTGTCTGACGTGTGCTCGTGCCCTTAGACTACGACAGCCTTGTTATTTGAGATATTTCATTAATAATATTTTGCATCGTGTTTTGTGTTAGCAGTAAAATATAAACATGAAAGAACGACGACATGTTTTTCATCTTTTCTAAATTGTTTTTCTGTTTTACAATCAAAATAATAAAGTAGATGTCAACGTTATTATTTATTACAACAGAATAATTATCACCTATGTAGTATTTAAATATAATTCCGACATAAAACCTATGAATTCTCATTCCTTTACTATCACGTATAAAGAAGTCCGTCGTAGATTATAATTCGATGTCATATCGTCTTCATTTCATTCGGCACTATACAATACTTTGTTATGGAGTAGGTACCTAAGTATTTTGTATTCTGTAGATATTCTGATCGCTACAGAAATCACCCGGTTCAGTGGCTGGTTCTGAAAGGTTTCGAGGTTCCCTCCTTATCTCGCCTGTGTTGCCGGTAATCGCCACTTCAAATAATTTATGAAATATGACATAATAATTTTTGTAATAAAGGCTGTAGCCGCCGCGGCGCCCCATGCGGATAAAACACTTGACATTTATTATGTTATTGCGTATTTAAATAACATAATAGGCAAGGTATTACTAATAGTAGTATACTAATAAATAGGCACCTAGTATAGGGGCACTAGTGAAGGAAAAGGTGTACATTTCTTTATTGATCAAATTCTATTGTACATTTGAATATAAAAAAACTTTTTGCAAATTACAATAGTCGTTTGCTTGTAGCGTTCCCGTTTGCATACCTGATATTTTATTCGTTCACAAAAAAATACCGTGTCGTGTATATTCTGAACTACGGAAAGTAAATAAGTGGGAACGATCAATCTCGTCAAATGCGAATTTCACGACTACACATGTATATTCTATCTAGTTTCTCACGGTAGCTTCGCGATGATCGCCGATAAAATCACTCAGCGATAAGCATTCTAACTCGTTACCATCGGGTAATGTGGCCCAATTTGTAATGCTCGGTAATAATTCGATTTTTTGCTCGAGTGCGCGGAGCCGCGAGCGGTGGCGGTGCCGCGGTGGCACTGCGGGGCGCGGTGGGCGGTGGCAGCGCGCAGTGGCAGCGCCCGCGCGCTTCAATATGTGAAACAATTTTCTCCTTATGAATAAAATTTTAAGGTGCGTATGCAAATTTCCATTACGAAGGGCTGTCTCCAGTAATGGTGTCATATGGGCGCGCATTTTATTTTCATATAGACTACGTAAAAGCCTCGTTTAATACGACATCTCGGGACCTTAAGTTCACCATTACGAGCAATTTTTACTTAGTTAACTCGTAAACACATAGGCACCCAGCTTTTTATTTCAATTATGAAAAACATCACGTGACTAAGTTGAATAAAACTACATGTCTAACAATGGAGTTACTAGAACCTACACACATAATGAATTAATATATCTTTTAAAACCTACCTACGCAATTACACCGTAAAACGTAAAATGTTCACTCAATATTATCTTAGGACAATTTTAATTAAACTTTTAAATGGGTTAGCTTAATATAGCTTACATTATGTAAGTACATAATATATCCTGTGTAAAATTAACACATACAGTGCTGGAGCGTGTACCCTTCGCTGCAACTACAGTTGAATAAGTTATTTTCACTATTTGATTATGACCAGAGGTTTTCAGTCCGTAGTTAACCTATGGTTTATCCTTTTTACAAGCTTTTATTTAACTTGCAATGTATGTATGTTTGTTTCTTTCGGGTGGAATCTTGCCAGTCTAATTTCACCCACTTCCAGTAGTCTGATCGACTTGAAATTTGGTATACATTAGTATATTGGATGACAATTCAAGTACAGTCAACAAAAATACAGTCACCAACAGAAAGCTTGTATTAAAAATGTTTTTTTTAACTAAAACTTATTCTGAACAATAATGAACGTGGTTTTTTTTGACGGACTACTTAGCGACGCCGCAGGTCGTGAGTTCGATTCCAACACAATGCATTGTGTGCATGAACATGTCTGCATTTATTGAGTATTGGGTGTAATTATGTAGTAAGTATATTAAGTATGCATTTACAAACAAAAAATAGTATATCAGTTATCTGGTTTCAATAGTATGTACGCACGACTACAGATCAAGCTATACAATTCCAGTATAAGCTGATCTCGCATTGTATAGGATTTCCGTACAATGAGAAGTCAGCTTATACTGGAAATGTATAGCTTGATCTGTAGCCGTGTGTACATACAAGCTCTTCTTAGTCTGGGATCAGATAGCCATGTGTGAAGAATGTCCCAGGATATTTATTTTATACTAGCTGTGCCTCGCGGTTTCACCCGCATGCCCGGGATAAAAAATAGCCTATGTCCTTCTCCATACCATAGGCTTTCTCTATCAAAAATATGGATGACATCGGTAAAGTCGTTCTCAAGTTATGGCGTGACCAAGACCAAGATTTGTTTTATTATAATTAAGCTGTCAATTTTATTCCATTTTAGCTTTTTAATTCCGAAATGATAATTTGATTGTTGATTAACCTCGTTCAAAGTTCGTGCATAAATAACATTGCTGAATGAAAAATCTGTGTACACTTGTAGTGATCGCTAATTGATGCTGTCAACGAATTAATGCGACGCTACAAATAAAACGAACAAATTATAAATAAATCTCATTCAAATATAGAAAAGCTGAATTATGTCCGATTTTATTCAATATTGGTAATTTGTCTACTTGTAACCTAATTTTAAATCACTACTTTCAATGCAAATTGAATTTAGTGAACGACGCTTTTATTGGTGTAGGTACTTACAGTGGTTTAGATTGTCTTAAATTCTTATAATAATATTATTAGTCAAATGAGATGATAAGTCTTTGATAAGAAGTGAAAACTGCTGCTGCGTTTAAGTACCTACTTAGAATAAAGAAAGTACTTTTTTTATTCCAAGAGGAATGTTCAGAAGAATTCTAGTGGAAGGAAGCAATTGGATGCGGGAAGCGGAAGGCACAACCTAGCTGAGTAGCCGGGTTGTTCCGTATGAATTAGCAGAGAGCATCGCCGTCGCTGAAAACTGAAAAGCTACCGCGCGATCTATTGAAAAACGTAAAAAATCATTTTATTCTAGATTCTTTACTTTTCCGTGTGTTTGTTGGTTTGTACTACTTTCACGGAACGGAACCACGTGATGTTTTCATAGAGATAGTATAAAGGACGAGAGTGACATAATATCTTTTCCCTGACGGGAACGCAGAGAATCCTTTTTATTAAAATTTCGTTCGGTTTTTTCATTGATGAAAAATCGGCCAAGTGCGAGACGGAATACATGCAGTGTAGGGTTCCGTAGTCAGTTATGGTCTTTAAGGAAGTATTCCCGTTAGAACACCACTCTTTGCTCTAAGTGGAAGTAAATTAGAATTGAATTTTTGTTCACGTTTGAGCACCCAGCTAATATATCGATCGGTGCTCTAAAAGGAATTTCATTAGTGCAATGAGCATGGTAGGTACTCTACCGGGAAGACTTCGTTGTAAGCACTTCAATGGAGCAGTTCAATAGTTATGTTAATCCTTTCTGAATATTTATATAATAAATGAATTTTTTTATTATAAAATATTGAAGTCAAAGCGTAGGTATTGCTCATAAAATAGTAAACTAACACGCGAGCTATACGAATTCCAGGAACTTTAAACAAAGTAAGTAATTTCAAACAATATTTCATTGTACATATTTAATATTCGATCAACTCCTAATATAACTGATCCGTCCCTGCCCCCGCCTCCCCAAACTGTGTTATTATATTGACAGACGTTGTTAGTTTGTACAACAATATGCGATGTATTTGGCAATAGATCCTGTAAACGACGTTTGATGTCAATATTTATCGTACGCTCGAATCTAGGTTCCATATTTTCTTCATTACTTATGCATAGAACACAGATTGGCTACACTAGAGCCCTCTGGAGCTCCGCCATCAATATTCAGCTAACGATTGCAGCCGACTTCGTGATTGCTTTAACCAGTGCTTCACTGCTCATTTAGCTATAATGCTAATTGGATATTTTTGGATATTTCTGACGATATTAATTTCTACCGGCCCGTTCATATAGATAATTTCTATATTAATAACATACCTTCATACTTTTTAAGCTTTCCCGAACTAAATTCATTGATAATTCAGTGTCAATTTGTACGAAAATAGACCCGATTCTTTCATACGTTTTTGATGTCATTATTTATTCTGTAGGGTGAGGATGAAAAGGAGATTATGTGCTATGATTTTGATTTACGTGTTTTTTTTTTAATGTTATAATTGTTTTTATTGTAATAGCGTGACAAGCACGCATGCGGTCCACGTGATGGTAAGTAGCCTATGGACGTTTGAAATACCAGAGGGGTGGCCCATATGTTGATAACGCTCCTTTTGAAGAACCTTAAATCGTGACTCCGTTTTAGTTTTCCATATACCTTAGTACTTTTAACAGAGTACCATATAGGTATTTACATATATAACGTAGTTGATCCTGGCGCAAACATGTGTGTACAGTATTACCATGTCTGGTCAATCACATACATTTTATAATTAGTGTAGAATTTACACGTATAGATGTCGCTACAAACATCGTTTGGACTGATTGAGAATTCATTCTTAGTCAAAACGCTACTAAATCACTTTTGATGAAGCTTTGTTGCAAGGGAATATAATTTGAGGTTTAATAATTTATTAAATTCATATGTAAAACTCGTATCTTAAATATTTGCAATTTAAGTAATTTTACTTAAATCTTACGACCTTACATAGATGGCCTAAGCATCGCGCGTCAATTTACGCAATTTTGTAAAGGATAATGGGCGGTGTCGTACTTTGTGTTGTAAACCTTATCATATCAAATGAAATCTATGTCATATGAAAGGTCTCCATGAGTATTACATTTGTTAGTATGGGCATACTTAAGTATGTATCGCGTGCAAGGAAAAAGTTATAGTGGTTTAATTTATTCAACAAAATAGCTTAGATTACAAAACAGATATTAAGATACTTTTCAGTAAATAGACAGCTTTTACTCGGCGAATTTGCTCTAATATAGTAATGTCGAGTAGCAGCTATATAGTAGCTTCTTAAACATGAAACTTGGGAATCGACAACTCTTTTACTGCACTCATGTGTGGTATAAACGAGAAATGGTAGCTACTATACGACTATTGAATAAATGCACTATAAGAATATCGAGTAAACGTTTACACAACACGGTTAAAGCACTTAAAGCAAAAAATGCTAAAAAGTCGTAATAAAAGCTTTTACACTACATTGTGGGTACTACGTAGCAACTACTCAACATTTATTCGATCTGTAGCCGAATAACTCATTCATTATTCGACTGTTTGCTAGTTCGGGAGCTTACCCAGCAACTACATTGACGACAAGGATGTATTGAAGGAGCCTGCCTGCACTTGCTTCCCTTGGCAGTTAATTCAAGGCTCAATTCTAATTAATAATTATGCCTATAACAGGTGGAGATTTCGAGATGGCATATTAATTTATTACGAAAATTAGGTTTATCATGGCATACAGAATCAATCAGGATGTGATAGAATAGTAGATTGTTATTTAAGGAGCTAAAATTACCCATCATACACGAGGTATTTCTACTTCCGAGCTTTAGAGAGGAGTAAATAGAAACAGAGTTATAATGGGATTTTAGCGCCGTGTGTAACATTCTATTTTTCACTACGATTGCGAGAAAATAAAATCAACCAATACATTTTTTTTTTCTTTCTCTTCCATCTGTACATTATGTTCCTTCTCACTTTATGATGACATGTTCACTATTGTAAAATAAATTACGGTCACCAACTCAATTTGCACTTATTCTAAAGATTTCACGCCAATGCCTTTTATTTAATTTCTTCTATAGCCGTAACGCAATGCATTAGGTCTGTTTTCCGTAGTCATTTGTTGAATGGATATAAATAAAAGAAACTGAAAAGAAAGCGGATAAATTTATTTTGGATGACGAGGATTATTTTTCAGTGGGTCCAATGGAAGAAACAACTTTTATTGGACTTGCTGAACGATATCAGACCTACTCGCTACATGTACAATCAATTATTTATTTTTTAATATTTTTATTTTTTGGAGAGACTGTTCCCTATTTCTTTTGGAATTCTTGCGATAATCGTAAATTTTAACAAGAACTAATTTTTCTAAAACATAAAGTAGATGCTCTTTCTTTACACGTTTCTATTTGTATATTTTTTTAATATTATTTATAATAAGGTTTTTAATATTTAATTTACATTTATAATTTTCAAAAACTTCATAATAAATAATTAATGCCTCCTTAACTATAGAATAGTGTTAGTTCCTTGATTCCATAATATTTATTTTTATTTGTTTAGGGTCATTCATAATTTCGTCATGTTTTAGAAATTTAAATAATGTATAGATAGCAGACTCTCACTATACTGACGATCTTCAAAACAATAAGCTTTGATAGTATCTCTAAACTAACACTCCGCCCCGCCGTTTTACCTGCGCCCTCTGCTTTACCCACTGGATGTAGGGATGGAATTTCTATAATCCTATCTTCGACTACAAAAGGAATACATTGGTATTCCAATTTTTTAGTTAATAGAGACATAGTAATATCCTCCCCTTAAAACATTATTACCCCTTTTTGCCCTACTAGGGTTCGATTTTCGATTGTTCGATGTTCGACGTCACACGCATCGAGTACCGAGCGGTTGAATCCCGCGTCGCGCGCTCATTTAAAAATTCTATATCTCGGAATGTTATTGTCGTATTGAAATAATTCTTTCACAAATATTTTTTATTTTCTACAGAAAATACGATGAGCTAACATTCAGAATTAGTGAACATTCTTCATTGTTGATGAACAATAGCTAGAGTATTTGGGAATTGTCTCAATTAACCGTGGGGTAAGATGCAAATTAAAATCAGTATTTTTAGAATTGAATAACATAATAATAATTCTTTGGACTAGTTTAGGACTTAATGTATGGAATTCTTATCTTTTTTGAAAAAAAGTATATAGTAAATGCTACGCTCTACCTCTCTTACACAAAAACAAAAAAAAATACAAATGTGCCCATTATTCTTTAGAATTAAATTCTTTCAACAGTGTCATCTGTTGTCATTTACTGAAAAACAAACATTGCTGTAGTCACTTAGAAACCCAGAATAGGAATTAGTACCCCAATCTCGCCACCGGCGCTGTACTTGCGCGAGTTATGGTGGTAACTTTTGAAGTATGGGCGCTGTCTCTCTGTTGTACGTAGTATTTATATACTCTGAGGTATTACCCAATTAATATGGCTTACCGATGTACCTGCGCAGAAGATACATTTTCAAAGCACGGGAAACGCTATTGGCCGACAGCTACCGCCATATTAGCGCGCGCCGTGCGGAGGGGCGTGACTTGCGAGTGAGACGGAACTAACAGCTGCAGTGTATTATGAACCGTATAGAAGTGATCTAAGGTTGATTGTAAGTTTTAAGCATTCTTTCGTTAATCTTCGGGGCCATACTTTCTTTTCTGTGCGAACGAAGATTCACGACGCGCCATATAAGTTGGGTAATACTGTACAATTGAAATGAACCTACTGAAAAAAATCTCTTATAAATTCATCGAAGCGAAAATAATAGTAAGTAATCAAACCCTACTCTACCGCTACATATTCATGACAATTGCAAACATTTAAGATAAGTATTCATATATTCATAAAATCTAAATATGTTATTAGAAGAAAATTGTTATGAAGTTTTTCGTTCGTTTATATAGCTCCCGAAGCAAGCGCAATCATGTAATATCTGTAATACAATCGCATCTAATAAGGACTCTTGATACGGGTTCGATAGACGGAATTTGCATAGTCATTTACATTGTACAGGATGAGATGGGATCGAATTAGCTCTAAAATTCTTAACAATATTCGAAACCTTCTTCTTGCTTCGATTCGATGAATTTCAGATGTGGAATATTTTTGAAAATGTTTTCTACATCGCGATATGTTATTTATGATATCATCAAATTAATATAGCTTATCGAAAAGGTTGACTTGCAATACCTGCAAAGGATTTCAAATATAATCAAGAAAAGAAAATTAGATTTTATTATACCTTTTTTTCGCCGAAAATGTTTGGAACATTTTATATCCACTTCGCCCAGTAAAACCATACAATTCGATGATCCATCATGATTTATACAATTTTACATGACAATAGAATTAAACATGGATTAAAACATCCATTAACTAAATGAGAGCGTCCCATTTTTCCGAATTCCAAATGAGGGTCTGGTTATCTAAACAATTGTCTAACAAGCTTATCTTCTATTTAATCAAATCGTATTTCAATGTGACCGAAAAGGTCAAGAGACTGGAACATTGAATTCTCGACTTCGAATCAACTTCACGAGAGCTAAGGAAAATATATTTTGTCGCTGTTACTTTGTGGTTGTAACTTCCTTTTAATTTTAATATTGTTTATTAGAACGTGAAGAAACCAAGTTTGTTTACCCATAAAATGAAAGTCTCGCGAGGTTACGAAACCGAGCGACAACGCAGGTATTCATAATCGTCATTTCGTAGCAAGTAACTTTTAATTAATTTAATTAAAACTTTAATATCACTGTCGCCAAGTTTGGAATAACGACAGAACGAAACAAAATTATAAAAATAATTTATATTTGAAGATTATCCCTTGGTCTAAGAGAATAGAACGCATAACTACTACTTTACATAATCAACTAACTTATGCCCGTGGTTTAACCCGCGCTCTGGAGGGATCTTAAGTTTTCCCGGGATTAAAACTATCCCATATCTTATTCTTAATAAGATAGGCATGTTCTACCAACATACTATACAGGTCGTTGTTTTGGTCAGCGACGAGCGACTCAGGGTCGATAATACAAATGATACTGGTGCTAAAAAAAATATAAAAAAATACTTTTTTTTTTTTTTATAATAAAAACAAAAAATTTTAAATTTTGAAAATCGTGTAATAAGCTAAAGTGTACACATAATACTCAACGGGAGTACGACGGAGTAAAGGGGTGGGGCGATGGCGGCTTGCGCCTAGCTCTAGTCTGTGCACGTGCCTAGTAACCATACTTTGCGGTAATTTTTTTTTTTTTTTTTTTTTTTTTATTTATTATCAAACCAAAAATATCATACATTGGGATTAGTAAAAAATCATTCACAATAAAACCACAAAGGTTTATAAAAAATGGAATGACTTACATCGACATTCGTCATTTACATACTCAACTTACACATATAGTAGGGCCGCACTCATCTCTTCGTATACACCGGACCAGCCATAACTATGACCACATTCCAAAGTATAAAGAGACCAGTGGGCCAGTAAAAAAACAATTTCATAAGTAGGTAGTCCTAAAAATAAATAAATAAAAAAGTAGGTGAACATAATTATAATTCAATGGGACGGTACTCACTTGAAATACCTACAGATGGCAAAAAATGTCAAAGATTCGATACAAGGTGTTGTTTAAGTTTTCTTTTTATGTTAATGGGAGTAATATTTTGTTTAATTTCAAAATCGAGGTTGTTCATTAAACGAGGAATCAAGTAGGAGTTGGTACGTTGCCCATAGGTGTTATTAGCAGATATAGTTTTTAGTTTCTTTTGTGTTATTTGTCGTGTTGTGTTTTTGTGTTCTATATTTATTTGTAATTTTGTGTTGAAAAATTGTTCTTTAAGAAGGTTGTAATTTACTTTGATATGGACAGGAAGAGTATTGCAATGTTTAAATAAGAGAATATCATTGTTAGAACAGTTAAGTTTTACATTTGGTGATACTATGTGTTTTAATATTCTAGTTTGCAGTCGGTAGATACTATTCAGATAAGTTTGGTATGTACGGCCGTAGCTACTTAGCCCGTAGCATACCACAGATTCAACGAAAGCATTGTAAATCATTAGCCGAGTTTGATATGGAATACGCTTTATGATTTCAAATTGAATAAGGTATTTCTCAACATATTTTCAGTATTTAATGGAATTAAGTCCATTTTTGGGGAATATATATTTTGTACTACCGCTCCTGGGTTGCTTGTCGCCGACCAAAACAACACCCTGTATATGAAAAGAATTAAAAAACGTAAGATATTTTTAAGAATTTATTTAAGACTGAAATCATATTTTGCAACTTGTGGTTTAACCGCGTTCCCGGGATAAACAGTAGCCTGTGTATACATACTTCCATTCCATGCTACCGGCTACCTCGAGGCTTCCGTGGAGGCTTTAAAATGTAATCATGTAAATATTTATTATGGTAAATAAATATATTATAAAAAAAAAACCTGCCTGCCCAATTGTATCATGATTAATTTAGGTACCCTTGAGGCATCTAGTTGTAACTTACGAATTTGTAATATTAGTCAAGTAAGATAAATAGTAGAAGCACATTATTATTTAATTTAACAGTCGATTGAAGCACAGTACCGTAGCAAACTAAACTAAATTTTTTCAAAGGAATAAAGTTTAAAAGTTAGTTAATTATTAAAATGTTTTTGGACAATTATGTAGGCAAATAACAAAATAATTCGTTAATTAGCACAAGAGTATTTTTTGTAACTGTTAGGTTTATTTCAGCAACTCCTATTTATAACAGTTCTACTTGCTACGTTTGTTCAAGATTTTATTTATGAAGACATTAGAAATTCTTGCGTAATGTTTGTCGTAATTTCTTATCAGCAAGTTGGTGGATGTTTTATAAATGTTAATCGGTTATCTCCGCGGAATACCCGGAGGTCTGAAGATTTCATAACTCGCGAGCAACCCTCAAGGTATAATCTTGTTTACAAACGTGCCTCTGTAGGTGCGCTGCGTAGACATAGCCCATAATATGTTAATTTGCCCACAACTGCTGCGGCGCGGGCGACCCTGCCTATATTGAATATTTTGTTTTTACAGCATAATTTTAACAAAATGAGACTTGCAATGTTTAAATTATTGTATAAATGTAGGTTTAAGAATTCCTACATTGGAGTCAGATGGCCTTGTAAGGGCATAATGTCACAGGATATTAAATTAAATATATTATTTAGTTTATTTAATTCTTCCATCGAGTAAGTTATTTTATGAAATTACTTTTACTGAGGCGTCTTATTAATAACAATAAATATCCTAGGACATTCCTCACACACGGTTCTCTGATCCCAAACTAAGCAGAGCTTGTACTGTGGAAACCACATACCTACTACATAGTATATATTACTTTTGTAAATACATACTTAATATACATAATTACACCTAGACTCAGGACATACTGATAAGTTCATGCACACAAATGCATGTCCTGTGTGGGATTCGAACCCACGACCTGCGGCGCGATGGGTGAAATCTTTTCCAACCGCGCCAAATGGCCAGTTATTGGAAAGCTAATGAAGAAGCTACACCTTACGCTAAGATACTAGGCTAAAAGTAAGTGTCCTCTTATAAATGAACATAATTGACTGAATATAGGTAGCCTATGAATGAGATGCTGATATCCATCTTATACATGCTAATGAGACGACATAGTGTTTCAATAAGGAACCTTGTGTCCGCATTGCACGTGCCAAGTGCCAAGTCTGTCACGACTCAGGTAAATAGACGGAACTTACTTTTGACTCATTAACAAGTGGGCTTGTATTATAATTAGAATCAACTTAGGAATAGATTGGTAATCGAATTAAGCCTATAGTTTTCCAAAGTATATCTTTGCAAAACAGAGTAACTATTAATTTTATTTGATAGCGGATTTATATATACTTTCTTTTAGGGTTCTGAATCAAAAGGTCAAAATCGGCCAAGTGCGAGTCGGACTCGCAAACGGCGGGTTCCGTACAATATTAACTAACTCATTGTGCTATGAAAACAAAACACCAAAAAAAAAGACGTTAGTTGTTTTGGCGCCCCCCTTATTTTTTTTTATTTGTTGTTATAGCGACAATAGAAATACATATTCTCGGAAAATTTCAGCTATCTACTGCTGTTCATGAGATCTAACTCACTGACAGACAGACGGACGGACGGACGGACTGACGGACAGCGGAGTCTTAGTAATAGGATCCTGTTTGGCAACCTTCGGGTACGGAACCCTAAAAAGGTGGGTGAAGCTCATCGTGAGCTCATCTAATATACATAGGAGGCATTAGCAAAACTCGAGCGAGTCAGCTCTTGCAAGTTGCAACTGTAATATCTGCGGTTTAGACTGCGGTGCGGAGTGGAGTACAGTCTACAGCAAGTATAGTACGCTAGCTACGAAGTATGAACAATAGCTGCAGTGAGTGACTGATGAGCGCACATGCGTCTTCGCATTAGTTAGAGATTGTATTGCATTCCCGCGGAATTCTATTTTAGTTGCTTACGTATTGGTTTTTAATTGAAATTTATTTCGTGACGTTATTGCGGGTAGTTTAGAATGCCCCGAATCTTATTATATTACATGAGCAATATTTGTTTTGATATCGCGAAAATGGCTGTAACGATTTCGATGAAAAATTTCTATATGGGAGTTTTGGGGCGAAAAATCCATCTAGGTCTCTGGGAAAACGTATATTTCCGAGTTTTCGAGCAAATTTCGATCACCCAGGTACTACAGGTACCTGTGCATAGGCTGCGGCATTGGCTACTTACCATTACGGGAACCTTATCGCATTGGCCTACTGAAGACTAGTCAACTGATAACAAAAAAATATTATGTCTAAATACATGGCTGGAATTTACATCAAGTTTATTAACTATAGCCAAGCAACTACTTATATGTGTTCCGCCAGCTGCACTTGAGAGCCAATTCCTTCCTTCTTTCTTCTGTGTGCTTATACCACATTCATGATTTGTCAATAAGTTACTGAATAAAAAGTAAAGTAGGTATTAATTTATTATATTCAAAACCATGGGTGAAGAATCGAGACAAATATAGACATATGAAATACATGCAATATTTAAAGTATAATATGCGAACAATCGAGCACATAAAAGCCTATCCATCGCATAATATTTTTTTATTAATTCAAAATACGTGACGGATGGGCAACCAGTTTGACGGATGATGCACATATCGTAGTAAATAGCCTGTCAATGAACAAATATGTGACAAAGAGGCCTTTGTCCACTAATGGCGTAGGTATTAATAGGCTATTACTTCAGCACATTACTTTTATGGCCCTCTATGAGACGTTCATGGCATGTTTTTCGATCCACAGAGCAAGGAGTCCTATTCGTACCTACCACAGATCAAGGAATCCTATGCGCCTATAGATACGAAAATAATGACAATACTCGTACCCCGTGAATTGTGAAAATCGCATAACCGACGTCAATCAAATATCGACTCTATACCACAGCACTATGTGTTAACAGTACTAAATGATAAGACAATTCATACATACATATACAACGTGTAACAGATTTAGATGCTAGACCGTTAAACGGTTTGTTCAGAATCGATTTATACCTACCTATATATATTTAAAGTTCCATGAATCGATTTATGTAACTTTTAATATACCTATATATATTTAAAGTTCCATAAATCGATTCAGTACGCGATTCTGAACAAACCGTTCAACGATTTAGCATCCAAATCTGTTACACGTTGTATATGTCATCTGTTGGTAACGGTGACGCCCCCACACATGCTTGAATAGTATGGAATATGTTGAGTTATACGTCTCTAGGAGAGAGGCAAGTAATTTTTTTAGTGCTCTGTGGTACCTACCTATGACATTGTTGTACCAATATTCTGAAACCGATCTTTATGACTTACAATACTCGTAAAAATTAATGAGATGTGAGATTATAGCAAGCAAGAAGCGTGTCGGTTTTTGAATCTCGTATTATGAACACAGTTTTTGTTTTGTTTTACTTAGAATATACATTGGTAAGATCTCACCATAGTAAGTAACATAATGTGGCCGGAGGTGGGACCACAAAAAGCGTGTGCGTCAGTGTCTGTCAGTGTTACTGACAAAACGCTCATAGACCCACTTCTATGCTATGATTCCCAAAGCTCAAACCATAGAATTAGAATATTAACCTCTTGATTAATAGAGCGAATGTACTAGATTACGTGTACGGGCAAAATGCCTTGAAACAAAATGCGCGTACATAGTTTAAACGACTAAAATACGTATCATAAATGCTAATTTCTCGTTTTTACCCGACTGACCCGGAAGGAGGGTTATGTTTTTCGAGTGTATGTATGTATGTATGTATGTCTATTTCTTTGTGCCGCTCTGCAGCCTAAACGGCTTGATGGATTTAAGCATATGAGGTGTCGTTAGATTTGTGTTGACTGGGGGAGTGTCATAGGGTATATTATTTTTATATAGCGCCTAAGAATAAAAAAATAGGGGGGGTATTAAAAATAAAAGTTTCGTTATTATAACAATATGGGTATCAAATGAAAGCTTATAAATAGACCATTCCATATATGTATATATTGTAATACTTTTATGCTTGAACGATTTATAAATCGTTCAAGCTTTTATGCTACCATTTTGACGTAAACTGCAAAAAACCACGTTTAATGCAAGGACAGTAGGTACTGAGCCGTTACCATACGTAAATCACAGATTTGCGATGGTTGTTAGCGTTCCTTTATCGTACCGCTCATTTACTTACTAAGACATACAACTCTTTCTGTATAAAACTAAAAAGTCTGAAATAAATTAAATTATTAAAAGAAACAAAAAACCCGACTGCGTAAAACATAAATTAACTGAAAAGAGAAAAACAAGCTCTTAAATCTATAGAATTTTGAATATAACTTGAATTTTATAGAGCTTGTTTTTCTCTTTTCAGTTAATTTATGTTTTACGCAGTCGGGTTTTTTGTTTCTTTTAATAATTTTTTATCGATACTTTTACCGAGAACAAATGACAAGGAGTCCATATCGACATTTTGTCTGACTGTAAATCAACTAGTGTACGATACATCTGTGAATGCGTGTCTTTATAATATTTGATTTATATAGATTAAACCCTGTTTATGTTTTATGTATGATTTTGAGATCTCTAAACTTTCAAATTAATTGAATCGTATCGGAAATAGCAAAGGATATATATGTATCGGATTAAGATATTTTATGCTTCAAATAAATCTAAATGATTGCAATATTGAATATAAAATAATATTCACAGTATACGAGACAGTAATATGCTTTGCTGCAGTGTTTACGCAATTTCCCTCCACTGGAGCCGCGCCAACACCTTAATGTGAGGGTGATGGCACTATAAAACTTAAAGAAAAACATACAAGTGCAAAATTAACTAATTTAATAATTTCATGTAACTACCCACTCATTTAACAAGTTTGTTGAATATCCTGTTCGTGATAGGCTTTAATTAAAAAGCTATATCTAAAATGTTGGAATTACTTCAGCGGTTTCTCGATTTTATCGTTTAAACCCTAAACTTATACCCTTAAGTTTTGAGTACTTAGGTATGTTTAGGCGCATATAAAACATGAGCACAGAAATCGCCAAAAATTCCTCATTTATACGCGATAAGTTGATGTTTTGACGCCCTGAAGACATTTCTAGACCCATATAATACTTACCTATATAGTGTACAAATATGTATTGATGTATAAACGTAATTTATTTAATTTTATATCTAAATGACTCGCCCGACGTTCGACTTCGTCATGGAGCACGCTTGCCTCTAAAACTAACTCTCTCAAACACTCTGGATTAGCAATTCTTTAGTTTGTACGAGTCAGGAAACACAGACGCCGGAAGAAAGTTCCACTCCTTTGCTGACCGCATTATAAATGAGGATGCAAAGTGTTCTGTCCGTATGTTCAGTATGTCGACAACGTGCGGTGGAAAATTTCACGGTGTCTTGTGGTTCCCTTATTAGGATTAATGAATCCACTTCGTAGCTCGTATTAATTTAGATACCATATTTGAATTCCGAGAATATTGTCTGGCCACTGTTTCTAGGGAATAGTGTTTCGCTATCATTATAATCTAGGAATAAGTTACAGCTTTGGTATAAGTACTGAGCCAAAATCAAATTAAGTCTTGACCAAGCAACTAATTAAACAAGCCTACATATACTGACTTATTTGACTGACAATAACAACGTTACAATACCTATTTTTACTAACCAAAATTCATTCGAATGTTTCGAACTTTTCAATGACTGTAAAGGTATTTATGCAGCTTCGTGTACGGTTAAGGCATTAATCATTTATATGGCCGTGTCCTCTCATCGAGCGAGTATGGGCCTCAATAAACGGAGGCGCCACTTGGTCACACAATGCGTACAGTAATTGAAATGTGTTCCGACCGTATCCGTCGACGACGAACTGTCGCACTCCAAACAATAATCCCATTACATTTTTTATAATCCGTTAGTAATTTGGAGACAATGGACGTGATGACTCAGTTAGTTCTATGTTCTTTGTACGCAGATACACCATTAAGATACGCTCTGGTTGAAACATCTTAATATAAAGTACCCGGGAGCAACATCGTTTATATATCTACTTACTAAGAAAACGAGCGACTTGCTTGTTTGTGTGTGTCTGATTGAAAAGTTTACGTTTAAACATGGGAAAGCTATTTCCTTCCAATATTGGTCCAGGGGCCCAATTCTCACCCAATCGAAACTGATCGCTCGATCGAAAAAAGCACGAATTCTAACTTTTACGAACGTTACGTTATTCTGGCAATTTCAAGGTTGGCATATTTAGAAGGGAAACCAGTCAGCTAGAGCGTTGATTGGTCGGGACCGTTCGAATTGACTCCGCCCCTCGAAATTTTACAGTCGAATAGGACTCGAACCGTAAGTTCGATTCGAAGGCTAGTTCGAGGGAAGTGAGAATTGGGCCCCAGATCTCATTTCCACATCGAACGGAATGAAAAATATTGTGCATTAATGAAAAGCTTTAATTTAATCTGTAAAAACACTTTATTTCGAGTCTTTTATGTCTTTTATGCCTTTCATAAAAGTTGTATAAAATTGTCGAAACAAATGGAAATTATGAAACTGTTGTTATTGATGTAGTTCGACAACGTACAAGGTGACGTTTTGTATTCTTGATATTTACGGAGATTGATATATTTTTGAATAGAACATTAATCAGTGAAAATATAGAACAAATACGTTCATTTTACAGGTTTCGTATGCAAATATAAATTGGTTGTCAGTTATTTGTACCGAAAATTAGACGTAAACTATAATTTTACGATGGCTTATATTTGATTCGTAGGTACTCTAAATATATGAATCAAGTTCTGTAAATATGATGGGAATGCAAATCCACATTCGTACCTATATTTTCATTAGGACCGAGCGTATGCTGAAAGTGCCTATTTACAGACCACTGTAAATAGGCACAGTCTATAGTGATGTAGTTTCGATGCCTAGATGATGAGTAGTTAAGATAACTTAGTTTAGGTATTCTCTTCTCTTCCTTTCTTATCTCATTACTGTTTCTATATGTTCATAATAAAGAATATTTCATTAATACTTTAAAAGGTTTATGTGCGGGCAGTACTTTGTGCAAATAAAGTGTTATTTTCCGCAAAGCCAACAAATGTTTCAGATATTTTACTAAACTATTTTTATTTAATATTGTTGTTACCTAAATAATGAATAAATAAATAAATATCCTGGACATTCCTCACACACGGTCATCTGATCCCAAACTAAGCACAGCTTGTGCTATGGAAACCAGATAACTGATATACTTAACATTTTGTTTGCAAATACATACTTAATATACATAATTACACCCAGACTCAGGACATACAGACATGTTCATGCACACAAATGCATGTTCTGTGTGGAAATCGAATCCATGAACTGGGGCGCGATAGGTGAAATCTTAATCAATTGGCCCTAGTAACTGGAAGAAGTATAGGTATACTGTTTTTTTTTAATTTTAATATGTATGACCTATATTTAATTTTCTTAGGCTTGTAGGCTCCTTTTTATACCAGAGACGCGGTTAAAACCACAGGTAATATAATCCCAGATCATGGCAGCCAAATTCATAACCATTTCCTCACGCGTTAGCTCCGCCCGCGCCGGTAGTCACTTCAGGTAGCTTCTACCTTCATAAGTGATACTTGTGAACAGGTGCTGCTTGTGGGGGTTGGTCTGCTTAAGTTTGCCATTTATTTATTTACTTATTAAATATAGATTCAGTCTACTTTGTAGTTTTGCGGCCGCGCCGGGGCACGCAATTGTTGTCAGTGCGATTAGAATGTAAATATTATGTAATGAATCTAAGCTTGTTTTGAAAAGAGTAATTGCTGAGTTTATTGCCGGCTCTTCTCAGCAAATGCAACCTTCCGAACCGGTATTAGAGTATTAGAGTCAGACTTTTCATAAGTGCCTGCGAAGGTCTATTTGAATAAATGATTTTGAATTGAAGTGCCCTCTTATGACGTAAACTGAATATATGACTATATGCCTATAGTGATGAATTCAACTAATAATAGCTAAAAATATATCCGTATTTCCGTATCTGAAAAAAGAAACAAAAAACCCGACTGCGTAAAACATAAATTAAATGAAAAGAGAAAAACAAAAACCTTAAATCTATAGAATTTTGAATATAACCTAAATTTTATAAGGTATTGCAATCGGGGACAACCAATAACCTAAGTATGTATTTTTTTGTAATATTTGTTTATCCCCGACTGCAAAACCTTATAAAATTCAAGTTATATTCAAAATTCTATAGATTTAAGAGCTTGTTTTTCTCTTTTCAGTTAATTTATGTTTTACGCAGTCGGGTTTTTTGTTTCTTTTAAAAATTTAATTTATTTCAGACTTTTTAGTTTTATACAGAAAGAGTTGTATGTATTAGTTAGTAAATTAGCGGTACGGTAAAGGAACGCTAACAACCATCGCAACTCTGTGATTTACGTATGGTAACGGCTCAGTACCTAAGTACTGTCCTTGCATTAAACGTTAGTTTTGCAGTTTACGTCAAAATGGTAGCATAAAAGTATTACAATATATACATATATGGAATGGTCTATTTACAAGCTTTCATTTGATACCCATATTGTTATAATAACGAAACTTTTATTTTTAATACGCCCCCTATTTTTTTATTCTTAGGCGCTATATAAAAATAATATACCCTATGACACTCCCCCAGTCAAGACAAATCTAACGATACCCCATATGCTTAAATCCATCCAGCCGTTTAGGCTGCAGAGCGGCACAAAGAAATAGACATACATACATACATACATACATACATACATACATACATACATACATACATACATACATACATACACTCGAAAAACATAACCCTCCTTCCGGGTCAGTCGGGTAAAAACAATACAACATGTCACTTGAGGATTCTAGTTCAATCGATTGCTTACCTTAAAAAAGTGAATGTGACAAAATATCAGCTTAATTACATCACTAAATTGACCTACCTTTACTATGAATAGGTCAATGAGCCGTAAAGTTAGTTACCGGCACAGAGTAACATCGCGATTGAGCGCTCTTTCAGTGAGTTAATCTATTATTTCGATCTCCATGTATATGATAAGGTTGTCACAAAGCGTTCTTAGTTTGCACAATATTATTTATTTATTAATATTAGGAAGACTATCGACTTAAAACAAAACATAGAACATAGAATAAAAAAAAAAAAGCCATTAAAAAGTCTCCCTTGATAGAAATTTATTGGGTACCAATATGCAGAGTAACAAATTGCAAATGTAAATAAATCAAATAATACTGTCAAATAACAATACAATAAATCAAGTACTGCACTCACCAACATACAGTTAGAATAAAATTGATATTATTATTATATTATACTATAGTATAGTACTAAAAAGTTTTTGTTAAGAAAAGTTTTGCGACCACGATTAGGTACATCGACTTGTATGGTTCGATCTCTATTTATTCTGATTTCTGTCGTCTCTATATATTTGAAAAGGATAAAGACAAAGAAAACAACTCGAACAAGGATGAACATTAGTTTTTTATTATTCGCTTTGATTCAATCTTTAGGCCAGGATAAATATACGTATCTAAGTCCTTACTTTGGTTGGCGGTAGTAAGTAGTTACTATTACTTATTCTGTGCTTTGACTAAGGAGTGTCTCTACCACTGGAATGTGTAATTTATTAGTTGCAAGATAGTTATATGGGCATTGGGCATTGCTAAGCTAACGCACGGACCTAGTTACGTTTATTTATCCTGGTAAAATGTTATGAGAGTTTGAAAAATGATGTCTAAAGTAAGTAACAAATTAAATGCAGCATTTAAAGACAAATCAGACGTCGTCACCCAATTTTACACTGTCAAGTACCGGTGACGCCCCCCACCCGTTGTCCTCGGACCATAAAGCTGGCACCAGTCCATAAAACCTGCAAAAAAACTAGCGAACAAATAAATGTCCCTCGTCTGTTTTGTCAAATCTGTGCAGTACGTGCGCTCTTTGGCGGGCGGGCTTCAAGCGGGAAACACGGGGCGAACTGATTTTATAGCGCTATAAAATCTCGTGAAACGCGCCCTTAAATCACAACGGTACGTCGTATTTCATCGTTTTGGTTGTCAATGTTTATTTTATATCATATTTTACGGATCCCTCCTGTATAAATCACACACGGATTGATATACATTAAGGTCACGTACTTTTGGCAGAAACGCTTAGTTTCCCGCCTCTCCGCGTCTCCCGCGCGCGGCACGTTGACAAGTGGCCGCGGGGGCGGTGATATATCGCCTATTGTTTCGCTGTATTGTACCTATCAACGATAACTTGAAAATATGTGCTCCAAACCCAATGCAGGGATAGGACTCTACTAAAAAATAAACATGAAACCAATACACCCTAACAATCAATACACGTAGTAGGTTAGCAAGTTTTATAGCCCTGGTTAGGTTAGAAAAGTGTCATAGTCTCTTTTTTATCAAGACATTCTCAAAAAGGCCTCTAATGTGACGTAATCTCGCAAGAGATTGGCCACTTTACTTCGTGCCGGGAAGCTATTCATTGGATTTCATCCCCATTCATGGAGCTGTCAGTCTGAATCAGAACTAATCTTGGCACCATTTTTAATTTGTCACAAAAGCGGTAGTTTTACTTCCTTTTGTGCCATTCTTTGCTTAATTTCCATCGTGAACGCTTTTGTCATTAATATTATTGCAATGAGCGACGTATTGCTAGTAAACGTACCTTCTAACTATAAACTCTTCTCGGATATATATTTATGCATTTACAGAATTGTTAAACTACTATACAGTACATATTGAAGTGTTTACCTCGGAATTACCAGCAATTCCATTATTCAAACTTGTGCTTGTATTATTATAACCAGTTGCCGCAGACTGCAACGGCAGTTCAAATAATGAATTTTGGATGTAGAGCTACAGATACGCCGCAAAATGGGTACCGCTGAGATATTTGGATAATATCTATTAGTAGTTCAATTTCACAGCTGTTTCAGTGGAGCTTATTCATAACTACACTTCGATTGAGATTTGCCTCCCTTTGTGCCGCGGTGCCTCTCCAAATCAATCCCCACAGCAGTTATTAGGAAACTAGCTATCGTGCCACGGTATCGCTACATAACAAAACGAGTATAGGAATTTGCCTTTGTGTTAGCCTAGACTCTATACCTCATGCCAAATTTCACTGCAGCTTAGTTGCGATACACAACACGCGAACAGATATTCAAACATACGTTACTTTCGCATTGAAATATCAATCGATATTCCAGTGCGTAAGTAGGGCCTAGTGAATACAACGAACAAACGTTAAGATCACTAAATCAATAGCTGCTTTTATAAATAGGTATAAAGCGTCGAAAGGGATCAGCGTTTAAAGTTGAGAAGCTATAAAATAAACAAACAAATCATCAATTGGCCGTCCGCGTCGTCGGCCGCGTCGGCGTCAGTCGTCGTTCGCGTCACGTCGCCCGAAGTAATCCACTTAGGATTAGCCATAAACAAGGAGGGCCATTGTCGCGACACGAGCGATCTGTTAGCGTCTAAGTATAACTGATAAAGGGCGTCAACGGTATTGTTCGCAGTGGCATTAGGCTTTAATCCCGCGTCGCGAGCGCGGCTCGTTAGCTTGATTGTTCGGTGTCGGCCGGCAGATGGCCGCCGTAATCCGACCCGTGCACGCTGCCCCGGCTCGGCGCGGGCGGTGGCGCTGGCCTGGCTGTGCCTCCACTCCACCGAACCGACCCTCCTCCACGAAAATATAGCCTCTTTGTGTTTGTTGCATCTGCAGGTAAATTGTGCTCCGAAATTGGGCCGTGCATTACTGTACTCGGCTCTCGGCCCGTTGTGAATGCAACCGGTATGAATTATATTATACTTGAAATCTTATTGTTATCAAAGCAGCTTTGCAATGAAATACGTTTATTATACGCTGATAAATGTACGTTAATTTGGCAAAAAGTCAGGCTTTATTTATGAGTTTTTGGTTTTATTTATATGGTCTCCCGTGGTGACTCATTCGCGTTTACAACGATTACGATAATGAAGGTGATCCATTGCTTTGTCTCAGCTAATCTAATACCTGAATGATTAGCTTGAAAATAAATCCAATGCTCCTTTCTCCAGATTGGTATTTTCCTAGGAAAGAAGCGCCCTCTTATCAAAAAAAAATACTCTGAAGTTGGAACACCCAAATGTGCTGATTACTTATAAATATCTCAGTCGTCGAATAAACTTGTAGCAAGAAATAAATGAAACAAATATAATAAGACTTTAATGTGATACGTTGAGCTATTATTTAATGTTATCTAGAATGGAATAGCAGCTTGGAGCGGTGGCGCGGCCGCTGCCGGCTGCCGACCGCGGGAGCTTCGTGAAACTCCAAGTTATTCATTCTCTTTTCACTGCTAATGTTGCCTTGTGACTTGGATTGTGTCTGTTACTTTTATATTCTATCTTCTTGATTATAATGTTTTGCTGAATAAGCTTGAGTTGGCCCACAATATTACACTGATAAAGTACATAAAGCCTTGCAGGGTAACTTAGGTAACTTTCAAGTGCAGAAGCCAGGCGATATATTGTTAACCCATTGGCTCTCGGATGGGATGCACGTAACGTCCCATAACTATATATTATTATGAGAAAACTGGGATGATACCAAGATTGATGCAACAGGGACTAAATCAGAGCTTAACAAAAATGTTTTTTCTTGAAGCTTAGTAAAATAGCAGCAATAATAAAGCGCGTGCAGATTAATCCGAGCGTGACACGTAGCGGCAGTCGCCGAGTCAAATGTCATGCTAGGCAGTCGACTTGTACCGTACACGTACCGGCCCAGTCGACTTGTACCGCACGCAGGGGCGGCTAGGGGCAGCGTGGCATACCGGCCCATCACTGGATGTCAGCGGCGGTGACTGGCTTGACTTGCAAACAGAACTTGTTAACACTCGTATACACTTCACTTACATAAATACTCTACTCCCAAGTAGTGTACTGGAGTGCCTCAAGTTACCGAAATGAAAACTTGTTCGTTTGTTGATTGTAGATGTATGTATCAGAAATACTGTTCCAGGTGGTTAGATTATATAAAAGATTATATGATCTACGTACGCGGGTGAATCTGGTTATATGAGGACAACAAACTTAAGCAGACCCGGAGGTATAATCTTTCTTTTTCGCGAGATCCTAAAAATACATAAATATGCTACTCTCCTTTGTATACAAAATCCCGTTAACAATGGTTAGTTTAATAAGACTTGTTAAAATGTTCATGAACTTTTGTTTAATTGCAAGTTAAATAGAGGCTCTGTGCCAATGTAAACTACGCCAAGCCTTTGTCAGCAAAATTTTAATAATAATTGTTGAATAGAAAAAGCTTTTATGAAACAATAATGAACGAAATGTCAAAGATATTCCCAAGGCACACTAACCTACGGCAAATTGATAAAAAAAAAAAACAAAAAGTATTTATTCAATTTAGGCCCTGATAAGGCACTCATACACGTTAACAAAATGACTCTCCATAATTAAAATGTTCGAATGTTTTTCATAAGCTTTAACTTAGATAAAATATTTAGGTAAATAAAGCTACATAAAAAAATATAAGTTATTTAGTTTATTTCATTCAAATATTCGATATAATAACAAAATTCTTTGATTTATTTGCAATGAAAAACCATGGCGCCGAATTCAAAACCCTGAACATAGATTTTGCTTTGTTTTTCAAACATTGAGAAACAACTCATTCAAACACAATATACAGAAGTGGTAGCGGTAACGTCACAGTTTGCGGAGTTTGGCCACTGCCGTTCCAAATTCAAAGACAATTGTTTATTCAGAAAGCTTGTTTGCATTGGCTTAGTAAACCACTCGTCGGTACATCGCTCCGATCACCGATGGGTAAGAAAAGCTGAGGGCCAATGATCCAGTTAGAGTGAACTGGCTCGCTCATTACCATCTCATTAGCATATGCAAACATTCGTCACACATAGGAAAGGGTTAGAGCGGGCTGGTGACGGCCACTGTACCAATACGCCAAGGCTCTCCCAACCACTCCATGCACAATTATTGTACTTAGCTATTGTCTGCACAAACATACGGTGTTTGCTCTACAAACGTAACGGAGTAAGGAACGAGATTACCTCTTGTTTATAGACTTATGTATACTTGGACTTATGAGTCAGTGCTTTGCGTACAATTAAGGCGATTTAGCATTCGTTACGTGTTGTGCTAGCTAGAGTCTATAATATATCAGGGTTAGAAAGTTGTTCAAGGGCCTGGTTAGTCATGGTTTTATTGCTGTCTGTATCAATTTATTGAATTTACTTTCGACTTTAATTCGTAATTCGCTGTATTCTATACTAGCTGTCCCCCGCGGTTTCACCCGCGTTCCCGGGATAAAAAGTGCCTATGTCCTTCTCCATACCATAGGCTATCTGTATGCCAAATTTCATGATGATCCGTTGAGTAGTTGACGCGTGAAGGCGTAACAAACTAACAAACTCACTTTCGCATTTATAATATTAGTTAGGATTTGAAATTATAATGTTGAACCATTTAAAAATGATTTGCTGAGTTTCTTTCCGGAGTCTTCTCAGTTCAAGTGTAATACGTAAATAACGTACGAACCGGTGCGTGTAGAATTAATTTGTTAACGTTTATACATAAGTGTCTTATCAGGGCCTAAATTGGATATTTTTTTTGTTTGATTTGGTTTGATAGTAGTTCGTTTATTATGTAAATGTATTTTAAGAAACGACGCAGTTTTTCGAATTAAAATTTATTCAAAAATGTTCAAAGACCATTAGCGTATCTTTACCGGTAATATCACAGTTGTCAGATTTCAAATATCGTATAGATATTATATAGAACATAAAACACAATTTCAGTGGAAGTGTGTACAAAATAAATAATTACAGCTGAGCGTCAGGCGCGCGGGCGGGGCGGGCGCAGGAACATTGTTAAACAAAACAAATTCGTGTTGTTATTAACGGCGCCGTGTAAATAATTCATGATATTATTGAAGTTTAGAAAGTATACTATACGAATTTGGGTTATAATTGAAAACGGACCGAGTTCGGCTTCATTCTTTGTAAATTTATCACTAGGGCCGAGGTGGAACCGAACTGACTGCCGAGGTGGCAGAGCAGAGAACGACGGCGACGCGTTGTTCCGATAAAGTTTATTTTATGACTTAAGCGAGAACATTAATATTCATTACAGGGGCGAAATGAACTAACTTTATTATATAATAAAGAAGATCAAAGAATCAACGTGCTGCATGAAGCTTTCCGGGCTTTTTATATTTACCCTCGGATTTCATTAAACGTTGCACCTCTAAAGAGTTACTTTAATATTTGTACTGGACTCGTTTGGGAAAATAAATGGAATTGAAAGACCAAATGTTGTAATAACGCAGTATTATACTTCAATTTAAATTGGTATATTGTTTCAGCGTCTTTTGCAGAAGTTGACACAAAATAATATATACTTGTATTATTTTAATCATCTTCACTGTTAGGCGTTGTAATGCTAAATATTAGGAAACCTTGCCCAAGGTGCGCTGCCTTTTAATAAATATTGCTGGTGACATAATAGAGTTACTAATTTACTATAACATCTATAACGATATGAAGTTGCAAGTAATAATCTTCTGTCTTAGCTCGACTCTTCTTTATTAGTTAGCGTATACTGCTATACAATATATAGCAGTATAAAGACTTAAAGTCATTTACCTTTAAGTAAGTATATAACTTTGTCTGCGTGACTCCCCAGCAAGTTTTCATGTCGTTTCTAGATCTCCAATTCTTCATGCGCCGTATCTAAACGAGCATCGTAACGACACGCCAGTAATCTCACAATGTTATGGCAACTCACTGTCCCAGACGATCCAAAATATACTTTAACACAACATTGTAAGCCATCATTTCAATTTACCAGCTTTTTAAAAACGAGACGAGGCATAGCATTTGAATAATAGTAGCATTTAAATGTTCAAATCGATTTTTCCATCTTGAAATTTTATAAAAGGGAAGGGCAAAATTTGTAAGAAGTCTTTGTTATTTATAATTGCTGCAAATTTTCTTTTTTATTTTCTTTCTTAAATAATTTAGTAAGGGAAAATTATACTAAATAGAACATTTATATTCTTGTCGAGACATTGTCAAAAGCAAAATATTGAAGTGAGCATTTCAGGAGCTCTCCCGAGAATGAACAGTTCATGTAAAAAAAAATCGGCCCGCGTAACTAGGTTTGTTTGTAAACGAATTTTGTTGATTTCGAAAAAACTATACTAGTTACAAACTTCGGTCTATTCTCCCTGTCATATTTACATTTCTGTTTATTAAGTATTTCAGATTTTTCTCTTTGCAAACTTCGGAGATAAGGGATTAGATTAGTATTTATATAAGGTATTTCTAAAGTTATGGCGGATATTTTTAGGGATGAATGTAAAGGTCATTAGTAATCAAAAAATTAGATAATATGTATTAGAAAAATAATCCGTACGATGGTTCAAGAAAAAAAAAATGAACTTTAAGTAGGTACCAGGTATTAATTTATAAATAATGTAGTATTTTCAATGTACGGATTATTTTTCTAATATTGCTTTTTGATTACTAATGACCTAGAAAGACCTTATATAGGTAATAATTTTTTATCATATGTCAAAAAACTACGCGGTTTAAAAGAAAATAAAAACCTGTATACAAGTGAAACCATGTCAAAACATATTTAACAGACTAAGTAAGGGGTCCATTTTTTACCCGTTTGGTTCTGAACCCTATAATACAATCCTTTAGATAGTTTATACTATAAACTATCTAAAGGATTGTATTATAGGGTTTGTATTGTATTTCTTGCTCTAGGTGTGTCGATAAATACATTATTATAACCTGGTCTTATCCATCTAAATGTATCTTCATTTGTAGTACCTCCATACTACAATGTGTTAAACAAACAATATGCCACCTTAACATATTACAATTATCTCGTCTTCCACAGTTACATAAGGTTTTGTATGTGGCGGTGAGACGGTGTGAATTATGCTCACTTAGTTACTGCTCAGTACTTAATTTCACATAATCCATCTGAGTGTCGCGTATCCCACATAATTGCGGTGTGGAATTTTGCTGTGCGTCGGCTGGATTTGTGGGAGCGGGATGGAGACGCGGGTGGCGTGGCGCGGTACCGTGATCCCGCATCAAGTTCCGAATAATTGAGTGGCGCCCTCTCACAACCACCACCGCACCGCTCTAAGTGTAACACTTAATTAGACCACGTGAGAAGTGCCTAATGCCTCTCCGTATACGAGCTTTGTTACAATTGCTGCATTAAGTGTAAACAATCACAGCCAATTACGCTACTCTACGTACCTTTGTTCTACCCACTTACCATTGAATGAAACCCTACAATTTATTCAGAAGGAGGGTACATTAGGTCTTGATTAGTATTTGATTGATTTTTACAAGTTGTTTACTGTCGTGTGTGACATGGCTCAGTGTTTTCGTGAAACTATTTTAAATGCAGTTTTCTCTAGGATATAATAGATATAGGCCAGTCACATACTGAGATAGTTTAGCTAATAAACAAAAATGTATGTTTACCTGCGGGCGTTGTTTTACTTCAGAGAATATTACGCTACATTTTAAGCGTAATAATTCTGCGAAGGAGTGAGATTTAAAAAATTTATACAGAGGAAATAACGTCGCTAATTACTAATTGGTGTCGCGCGTCTCGTACAGTTTATATTATATCTTCTCTGTGAATTCTTTGAATGTTAGCATTGCTTTTAGAATTAGATATTCCATTTTATCAAGCGTCAAGAGAATATTTAGAATGCGTGCTTTACTTACAATTCAGAGATATCGCTATTCGTATCATTATTATTTAAAAAAAAAATCCATCCAATTTTACTAATCACTTATCAGGATAAGTAAGTTTTTGGTCCACGACATCCAAAAATAAAGTTACGAAAAAGCTTCTAGCTACACATAAAGAAAGCTTCGTATTAATGATAATAATCGAGGGGTTGTTTCACGTGCTTGTAACTGACATTTGGAACGGTTCGTAGTCCCTATACCTAATTATAAAGTCAAAGTATCTATCAACTTGTGTGTACGTGTACAAATTGATAGTGAACTGAACACTGAGCACTTGTTAAAGTGAGTGAGTGTAATCCGATATCCAGGAAGACCCGCAGTGCTGCCGCCTGGCGACGACGGCTTCACTTCCAGGATTAAGGAATACGTTCCTTAATTTATATGCCTACAAACATACCCCGCCTAAATCGAACCTATCGAAACTTGGATAAGTATGAGACACTTTATTCTATTATATGACATTTTTATGAGATATTACAGGAACAATAGAGGCATATATTCTAGTATATTAGAAACTTTAGCAATTGTACGTGAACCCCTTATGTTTCGCTGGAGCTATTTCAACACAAAGTTTCGACTTTTACGATAATGTCAGCCATTGCCATTCAAACGCGCTAAAACTTTATCAATGTGTGTGAAAGGATAAGCGTTTGGCTTATGTCTAATGTTTTAGACATCTATATCACGTACCTACTTACGTACGTAGCTAAATACAAGCTTACCTAATAACATTCTCAATGCTTTTTGTAAACGTAAATCTTGCGTAATTATGTAATCTCATAGATATAATAATAAGATAGATACCGCAAAGCGTCCGCCCAAGCGTTACTTTAGATTGCGACCTGTGGCAAATCGTGCCGTTGAAATCGTAAAAATGCCAAATTGTGCCATTATCAATAGTAAAAACTTCAAGGGTAGATTAGGGTAGTGAGCACGCTCGGTTTCATAACATGCCGTATCCAGTTACTATAAATCTGAGGGTAATCTAGAGGAAAGGTATTCTGAAAGGGAAATCTCATGGAACAACTTTTATAGATACGGGATACCGCATCAAATGTTAGCAATACAGCCAGACTTGATGATAACAATCTAAGACCACAGAGTAAAGAAATATAATCGTATCAGACTACAGTTTAACGTAGGTATGTAATAATAAAAAGTCATAGTAAATATTAATAAGCCATGTTTGATGAATAAGGGGCTTTCATATCAAGTAGAGATTGATATCAAGTAGTTAACAAACGAAACCAGTAAAGACTGCTATCCTGAAGCCCAGCAGTGTAGGGTTTTTTTTTATACTACTAAGTCGTTAAACAAGCATACGACCCGCCTGATGTTAAGCGGTTACCGTAGCCATATGGACGCTTGCAACACACGAAGCATTGCTCACGCGTAACCGACCTTTCCCCCCTCCCCAATGAGCTCTGGCGATCTTACGCGCAGGAACACAACTTTACACAAAATTAAGTTATTTGGCTGCGGTATTCTGTAAGGTGGAGGTACTTCCCCAGTCGAGCTGCTCTTAGAGCGAATAAACGCTACGCTCTACCTCTCTTAAAGTTGGTCCTCTCTAAAAAAAAGGGTTGTGAATATATGTCATAAATAAATATCCTGGAATAAATAAATAATAATCTCTATACATAAAAATTAATCCCTATTTCCCTTTGTCACGCTATAACTTGAGAACGACTTTGCCGATTTCATACATCTTTTTTAAGTTTTCTAATACTCTGGAGAATGTTTTTACGGAAAAAATTAAGACAGTCGCTTAGAAAATTTAAGAAAACTTAACGGTAGGGTAGGATATTCCTCGGGTACGTAGGTGAAACCGCGAGGCGCAACTAGTCCTCAATATTGGGAATAGGGTGTGTATTTTCAACATAAAGTGAAAACAATAAAATATAACAAATGTTGATATTAGGTCTTAGAGAGTACACTCTAAGACCTAATGTCATTTGTTTTTTTTTGCAACTGTGCAGTGTATTTCTACTCTTCTGCGTCATAGTAAAAGTTTATAGGTACCGTGGTAGGTCCCTCTCTAACTTACTAGTGTTTGCCACGGCTACAATATCGCTACAGTCAGGAAGGATCTACAAATCAAGACTAGTTTTCTTGTTTATATTAATTGTGAGCCGGGGAACACTATTATCTTTCTCTAGAAGTTAATAAACTTCTTTATCATCATAATGGATGCTTTCCTTAGTTTCCTTGTTCATTTTTAGTTGAGCTTATTTATAGCTAGCTTCCGCCCCCCGGTTTGACCCGTATAAACGAGGGATCTAATGTTGTTACAGGATAAACACATTTTTTTTATACTACGAAGTCGGTAAGCTAGCATACGGCCCGCCTGATGGTAAGCGGTAACTGAAGACATATGGACGCTTGCAATACACAAGGCATATGACTCACGCGTTACTGACCCTTCTGTCTAATACATTTATATTTTGTATTTCGTGGTCTCTACGCATAGAGTTCGTAACATTTAGAGCGTTGAATTTAAATATTTTTATTTTTGTATGAACGTCTGATGAATTCATTAAAAGTCATAGAACAAAAGCTTTTGTTTAACATGTTAGTAATATAGTGAGAGTGGATACGACACTAAATAAAACCGAAACTAAATTCGAGACCGCAAAAAAAATACAGCTTTTCATACATTTTAGCCGAGGAGTCATGTACCTTTTGTATGAAAAGCTGTATTTTTTTGCGATCTCGAATTTGGTCCCACAGTAAAAGGTAATCGTATTTACGAGTACTTTAAATGGTTTCATTTATTGTCGTATTATCGTATCCACTCCGTATATATCTTTCCGAAATGCCCCGCATTGACTGTCTGAAATGTTCACTTGCAATGCAATATTTCAGAATTTCCTATTCCTAAAATTGAAAGTTATATTTTGAAGTTATCAATTCTATTATAAAGGTTCCTGAGTAATTTTTTTATTGACGTGGACTTCTATATCGTAACAAAATAAAATATCTATAACCCTAAGGATATCTATTAAAATAAACAGTCTACATCCAGCGTCTCCGAAATGTGAAAAAAACAGTTCCCGAGGTAGTAAGACAGTCGCATGTGTACACAGTCCTCCCACACGTGTCCGGGACCCGTTTAATTACACATAAAAAGCACAACTGCTTGTTTACTACGCCGGGACACTTATCGAGTACTGAACTAGAACTTTATTGACACATTCACTTGCCGCCATGTAGGGTTGCCTCCATAGATAAATAACTCTTTTTTGTACCAAACAGTTAACAAAAACTAGCAAAAAAGAGTACAAAAGTACCTATACATAAAATTAATTACTGTACAATGGGCGGTCTTATCGCTAAGAAGCGATCTCTTCCAGACAATCTTTGGACGGAGAGGAATCAATATTCTATAAAAGACGGTGGAGTCATTTTATGATAAATTTCATCCTCTATTTTTATGATAGACCTGTGTTTTTACCACAATCTTACTTATAGTAAGTTATTAGCTGTCTCCCGCGGTTTCACCCGCGTTCCCGGGATAAAAAGTAGCATATGTCTCTCTCCATACTATAGGCTATCTACGTGCCAAATCTTATCACAATCGCTTCAGAGGTTTAGTAGTGAAAAGCTAGCCGACAAACAGTTACTTTCGCATTTATAATATTAAGTATTGATGATGGATGGTGGTAAAGTGGTAAACGTGCAAATGAAGTGACGTGAAACGCGATGAGGAAAGCGTACCACGGTGGTAGGGCACTTTTTGGTACTCTCTGGCCGTCTAGCACACGTACAAAATTCGAAAATTCGAAATGTCGTAAATACGTCGCCAAGCATCTTATAGTTTTTTTTTAATACGACTACGTCGGTAAACAAGCGTACGGCCCGCCTGATGGTAAGCGGTTACCGCAGCTATATGGACGTTTACAAAACGCACGAAGCATCTCTCACGCGTTACCGACTTTTCCCCAATGAGCTCTGGCGACCTTACTCACGAGCATGAACACAACTTTACACAACATAAAGTTATTTGGCTGCGGTATTCTGTAAGGTGGAGGTACTTCCCCAGTCGAGCTGGTCTTTGAGCGAATAAACGCTACGCTCTACCTCTCTTGAACCCCTCTACCCCCTCTACCCCTCTTGATAGTTTCGTTAGATGCACATGAGAGCCAGTATCTCCTAGACTTTGTATAGGTAAAATACAGGTCTTGATTTCAACATAAGTGCCTAGCGAGTTAAAAGTACCATTGCTGCATAAAATTTAACAACAGAATATTAGATAGCACGCCTAACAAAGCTTGCTTATATATCATTAAGTAATGTAGGTAGGTACACGCTAAAAGCTTTTCTTTTATTATTATTTTTCCTATTTAGTATAATGCCACTAAAAGATTAAATTATAATCCAGACAGATATTATTGTTGCGAGTTTGTTTGTCCTTCCTTCATCGTAACTGTCGTAACGCATAACAAACAACGGATTGACTTGTTTTTGCTTCACGTTTTATAGCTGAGAAGACAGGACAAAAACATAGGTCGAAACCGCTGTTTTTTTTTAAATGTTATTTCTACTGCGTTTTATGAGTTTACACATGTTAATATTGGTCGGTATATTAAATTGATTCTAAAATGGATTGATTAGTTAATTAAAATATTAATATACTAAAACCCAGTGCCAACCCTATTTTATTATGTGATTTCACAATAAGTGGGAATGCTGTGGTGTTTGCTTTCAATGTTAGAAAGTATACACACTGCAGTAATTACTCCGAGTATGTTTCCTCTGTGTTGTATAATACACAGACAAACCATCATAATGTTCCGATGAAATATTTGTAATCAAACTTTGGATACAGTAGAATTCGTATATTGAAAGAAAATAATAATGGTTTGATTAATCTCTATGTCCCAAATTCTACCCCCTTATTACGTGAGATGGTTTTAAGCAAGTTTGCAGGTTTTAAATATTATATCCGTCTCTTTCTAACGTCATGCGTCATTATGACAAAAAGACGATGATAGCTCAGTGGTAGTGACGTCGGATACCGAGACCAAGGTCTCGGGTTCGAATCCTACAATGAGCTTGAACTTTCGGTGAAGGAAAACATCGTGAGGAAACCACAACACGGTGGTAGGGTACTTTGTAGTACCCGCCTGCCTGGCTACCACCCTCAAGTTGAAAATCTGTCGCTAAGCACCTATTGGTGTGTTCCGACAGCTGCACTTGAGAGCCAGTTCCTTCTAGGCTTTGTGTGCGTTATTCGACGCCTTCGGCCACATCATCACTTACCATGGTGAGATTGCGGTCAAACATAGGCCTATAAAAAGTAAAAAAAAAAAAAAAAAAAAAAAATATAGCTCTACTAGACTTAGCTTAAACCATATAACTTTACCATGACCATAATTATAATGTAATAAGGCATGAATAAGACAGTAAACGTAACCTATTCAAAGTCAATAAAATTACCTATTATTTATCTAATGGAGGAGCAAGGATATTCTTCTCCATTGTTAGGGGCGGATCTTCCATCAGGCTAGGTCATCGTTCCTGATGACTCATATAATATGTCGATGCTCAGGGTAACTTTGATGTTAATTGCTGATAAATGTCGCTACAGATATAAAAATCTTCAGAAAAGACAAAAATACAGTAATGTTACCTATCTAAATTCTGATTATTGGTCGAGCGAGCGCGAAGCTCTGTTTCAGCTTGGGAAAAAATGCTTTCCTACCTATGTCTGTCCAGATATCCGCGGGATGTCCGGCTGTTCACCTCTAGAGGTCGCATTTCTCAACCGATTTTCGTGTTTTGTGAGCAGGATTGATAAATTCCAAAATCTGAATAGACAAGGGAATCCATATATATGCGCTAGGTCACGCAATTCTTGTCTGTGCGATAAGAATGTAAATATTATGTAATGAGTTTAAGCTTGTTTAAAAAGAGTAATTGCTGAGTTTATTGCCGGCCATTCTCAGCAAATGCAACCTTCTGAACCAGTATTAGAGTATTAGAGTCAGATTTTTCATAAGTGCCAGCGAAGGTCTATTTGAATAAATAATTTATGATTTTTTTATATTCAACGAGACTCGTCACTCTACAGCTAATAGAGCCACTAGTTTAATCATATCTTCAAGGCTGTATGCTTACCAGCTGCGGCCAACTACAAACCATTTGTAATAAAAAAAAGTTCTGCAAAAAACGTTAAAGCACGTCCCGATTTTAAGGCGAAACGTCCGCACGGCTTACATGATTTGCTGTTATTATACAAATGAAACTAACTGCATATTGCTTTCAAGTCTTTACCTTCGCCACTTTACAACTATAGTTGCGCGAAATGTTTATTTTATCACAAAATACCTACTAATTTACCACTAAAAGCGAAGCTTTTTTAAAGATTTTGAAAAAACCTGCAATTTAACAATTTAAAAGAAGTTTATTTATTGCAAGCAAATCACGGTGGTAGGGTACTTTGTAGTACCCGCCTGGCTGGCTACCACCCTCAATTTGAAATCTGTCGCCAAGCACCTTTCGGTGTGTTCCGATAGCTGCACTTGAGAGCCAGTTTCTTCTAGGCTTTGTGTGCTTACGACCTTCGGCCGCATCATCACTTACCATGGTGAGATTGCGGTCAAACACAGACATATAAACAGTAAAAAAAAGCACTATTCAACATTTAATTTCGACGGTCAGTTGGCGCAGTTGGTTAAGTTTCCACCCATCGCTCCGCAGGTCGTGGGTTTGATTCCCATACAGGAAATGCATTAATGTGTGTGAACATGTCTTATTATGTATATTAAATATGTATTTACAAAAAAAGTAGTAGGTATATGTATTATATTAGTTATCTGGTTTCCAGTACAAGCTCTGTTTAGTTTGGGATCAGATGACCGTGTGTGAGGAATTTCCCAGGATATTTATTATTTATTTAATTCCACACAATTAATCGCGAAGTTATAGCCATTATATACCTACCTATTTAATAATTAAATACCAAATTGACATTACAAATCGAAATATCACGTGATTTTTAACAATATCTTATGTCAATCCCATACAAAGGTTGATCGTTTACTAACGATGACGATTGTCGACAACCATCTTGTCTAGAGGACTGAACTGAAAAACAAATATTAGAACATTAAACATAACTTAATCTATAGGAAGTCTAACCGACGGTTCTTACGACTTAAGTATATCGTTTGAAGCAGCATTCAGAAGTTTGAGTTTTAAAAACGTAAGCTAAGAACCCTTTCCGATCGCACAGTGGGCACTTAGCGTTTACTAGGTACCTAAGTGGTTTAATTAAAACGTTTAAACGTTCGCAAACACTACAAAACGATCTAAAAGAACCCCATTAAAATAAAATTTATAAGTAGTTGAGAGAATTTAGGTTTCAATTATTTGCCATGGTAAACGAAGTACGATGTAGGTTTATTTATAAGTTTAAATTTTTCTCAAGGATTCTCCTTCTTTTGTTTTGTCACAGTTTAAGCTACGGAAACCGCTTATCATCAGATGGGATGTGTGCTTGTTTGCTACGAACTTGTACTTGTTTAAAAAAGTGACTCGGAGGTGCCATAAATACTCTTGCTTTTATGGAAAATGCAATGTATAAAATTTACTTTTTAAGAAAGATTTCCAAATACACTAAAAAGTCTTTCACACATGGAACCTGTAACTCCTGACTTTATATCTTAGTTTTAGATTCTACGCTTTTAGAATTAGTCAGTTTTATTAAGTTCAAAATCTTTCTCTTATAAACTGATACATTTATTGTTTAAATCGTTCTTGGCTGCCAATAATCCTGTAAAACCTGTTGTTCAACTTGATACTTAACTGTGTCCTCCCTATAATTGAAACTCCTACACAAACATAACCTTTCAGCTTAAAATATGTCTTCGGCGAATTGCGTTTATAGGTACGTACACACTCAGCTGTAACTTTAGTGTGGAGGTACCTAATCAATATAAGTGAGTCGCGATTAAAAGGCACTCAAATGAGGCCCATGTGCAAACTATACTTATCCAATACAAACGATAGTTGTGTCGAACATAAAACAGATGCCTCACTAAAAGGAACGCAATTTTTTATAACACTTTTGTAATGTAACATACACTTTAATTATCCTTTTTGCAATGTTAGCAGTTGAACATAATAGCGCACACAGAACAGCGCAAACTATATTTTTAATTGAAACGAAATCAGTGTTCTCTCATAAAACTTTTAATGAAGCTATGGAAGCAGTAGATTCCGCAAATAAAACTAACAAGTCTATGCGTGCGTGCTATTGATTTTATAGCAACAGAAATGTTGCTTCGCTTGTCCAGAATTAAGAGGTAAACATTTTAAGTGATTTTGTAAATTGCAATTTATTTTTTGTAATTGAAAATTTTAACTGTTTATTCGACAGCTTCGCTATCGAAAAAAAACTTTCAAGGGACCAAGGCCCCGATTCTCGCGTCTTCGATATCAATGTCGCATTCGACATTTGCCGATATCTCAAAAATTCTATACTACGACAGAAATCCATATGGTTTTGTGCCAATGTCTAATGCGAAAACGATGTCTAAAATACGAGAATCGGGGGCCAGGAATATAATATAGCAGTGAAGTGGCACCATGGTACACGCCATCATGGCTGTCATGACTCAATCGTGACTCATACTCATGACACATGGATTATGTTCGCCAGTCACTGTGACGGCTTGTCAATTCATTAGCCCATAGCGTTCTGTTTAGTATCGCGTGAGCTTTTCCAAAATGTTACACGTTCCGTAAAGGTTTGAATGCCGGATCAATTCGCTACACTCATCTAGCAACATAAGTACCTAATTCGGTAGACCTTAAAGGTCAATTTAGATTGTTATTGTAACTGGTTTCTCAACGATATTGTTTAGATATGTTACCATAAAAATATAAAAAGATGCAAACCTGGGATGATTGTAGCCCTTTTTTGATAACACATATTGAAACCATAGATTACTAGGAGTCGTGCTTGTTACGAAAACACCTGATGCCCGTGATAACTTCTCGTTACGTATTCAGAGGAAAATCCATATTCTTCGCCAATTTTATTTTTATATGCGGTTCTTAAATGTAATTACGAACTCCATGAATTACTTACGGTTTGTAGATTTAACAAATCTCTTAGATCATTAACAGGAATGCTTTAAAAGGAGTGATTAAAGCTGAAATGCATTTATAAGAATTCAATTTGCAAAGAAGCTAAGAATTCTACATTTACCGGTTACATAAATTGATAACAAGCATAAAGCGTTTCCTCAAATAAATAACACATAACTATAATCATATAACATTTTGAATATTCCACTCGCTCATTAATCGTTACTATTAGAAACAGAAAATTATAATATACAGATTGAATTTTATTTCAGCCAGTGAGGGCAACTTCTGAACTACAGGCCCGCTGCGCTGCTGAATTTTGAAGACCTACGAGTCAAAAACCAAATATTCTATTACCTAAATAAGTGAAATGTGGATTCGTCTATACAGGTCGTTGTTTTGGTCAGCGATGAGCGACTCAGGGTCGATAATACAAATGATACTGGTGAAAAAAAAAAAAAATTTTGAAAATCATGTAATACGCTAAAGTGTAGACATAATACTCAACGGGAGTACGAGGGAGTAAAGGGATGGGGCGATGGCGGCTTGCGCCTAGCTCTAGTCTGTACACGTGCCTAGTAACCATACTTTGCGGTAATTTTATTTCAAATTGAATAAGGTATTTCTCAACATATTTACAGTATTTAATGGAATTATTGAGGATGAGCAATGATTAAAACATTAAGACGAGCTAAAAAATAAAAACACGTCCGCTCACTAGCGTATATTTTTTTCACACAAAGCCGACAATAGAAACAAAATAATGACATCGAAAATCACACTGAAAATTTGAATATAAAAAAGCCAAAAAAGGTTAGCTCTACAGTTAGGTCGCCAACATGGCCCCCGACGGTGTGAAGCACCCAAAACTATTGGCCGGCGACCAGCAGTGCCACCTTTCGTGTGGGCCGACGCAGCACGCCCCCTTTGGTTGCGACATCTACAACTCTCACTATGCCATCCTTGCCTGGATATACTGCCACTATTCTTCCACGAGGCCAACAGGTTCTAGGAAGCGTCCCATCACCAATGAAAACTACATCACCAATCTTTAGTTGACCCATCTGTGGTAACTGTTCGCGTGGGGTAAGTGTAGGCAAATATTCCTTCACGAATCGCTGCCAGAAGTGATCGGCAAGTCTCTGGGCTTTCTTCCAGTCGGCACGCCTGTGAAGATCAGCGTCATCAAAAAGTTTTACCACCGGTTCGTAGCTAGAGTTTCCGATTAAAAAGGTGAATGGTGTGATTGTATGCTCCGAGTCTACGTCTACAGACACATGGGTGAGAGGTCTTGAATTTACAATACATTCGGCTTCAAGCAGCAGCGTGAGCAAAACCTCTTCTCTGGGTGACCGTTCTTTTAAAGTTACCGAAATTGCAGTCTTAATTGACCTCACCAACCGCTCCCAGCATCCTCCCATAAATGGTGCAGAGGGTGGTATAAATCGCCATTCAATTCTCTTGTTGGAGCAGAAGTCAAATAGATCCGGTAACATCTTCGCAGCACCAACAAAAGCAGTACCGTTATCGGAGTAAATGAAAGTTGGGGAACCTCTTCTTGCAATAAAACGCCGAATAGCCATTATGGCAGAATCTGAGGAAAGGTTCTGAACTACCTCGAGATGTACTGCTCTTACGGTCATACATGTGAATAGAGCTACCCACCTCTTCACAGTGCGTCTGAGAATGGTGACGTTCACAGGTCCGAAATAATCTAGACCCACGTGAGTAAATGGACGCTGATGATGTGCGAGTCTGGCATCTGGTAAATCTCCAATCGGTGGTGTTACAGGCTTTGCCTTACGATTACGGCAAAACTGACATTTCTGTGACATTGCTCTCACTGTTGGTCTCAGGCTGAGGATATAAAACCTTTGACGTAGCTCATTAACCACCAACTCATTATTTCCATGCCCAAATGTGACGTGGTAGTAGTGGATCAACAATCTGGTAATCTGATGCTTTCCGTCCAGTACTATCGGATGGGATTCTATGCTTCCAGCAGCGGCAGTACGCCCATCAAGACGAAGTAACTTATCTTCACCTAAACTGAGTGAAACATTTCTTAGCCTACTGTCACTCGAAACAGGACGTGCTGCTAGAACTGCATTAAACTCATCAGTAAATGACTCTAATTGAACCTTCTGAAATAAATAAACCTCTGCAACGTTGAGGTCTTGAACAGTTAGCAACGGAAAATTGGAATTGTCTCGAAGCGAATCGGAAGAAAATTTTGAATTTAGGCGTATAATTGACAGAAAAACTCTTATACACTGATGTATTCGAGCTGTAGCACGAAGTAATCGCAACCAACTACTAAAACGTTGGTGCTCCGCAACTACCGGTGAAGGTAATTGAGGCAAATTGGCAACTAGGAGTCCCACCGATGCCGAATGACGTTTAAGCTCTTCAGTCACCGGAGGGATTTTGCACGGTGGTTCAAGTGGCCATTCCGAGTATGGAGACAAAAGAAATGCTGGGCCAGTGAACCATCGTGACGACGTTGAAAAATCGTAACTATCCCGTGTAGCGTCGTCCGCGACATTTAAAGCTGAGGGAACATACCTCCAATTTTGAATATTGGTTGATTCTGCTATCTCACCAACCCGAAACGAAACGAAGGCTTTAAATGCACAGGCGTCGCTACGGAGCCACTTTAAAACGGTTAGGGAATCCGTCCAGTAAAATGTTTGACTAGGCTTTCGCCTGTGTGCTTCAATAGCATATGTACCAAAACGAGACGCGATAAGGGCCGCTTGCAGTTCCAATCTGGGAATTGAAACTGGTTTCAGTGGTGCTAATCGGCCTTTTCCCCCAATTAACGCCAAACTCACGCTGTCATTGACGTAAACGAAACGCCAATAAGCTACGCAAGCGTAAGCTCGTTCACTTGCGTCAGCAAAGACATGAAGTTGAACGTCCTTAATACTACTAATAGAACTGTCTATATAGCAACGAGGAATAGCACTATTAGATATACTTTGAATTTCCAAAAACCATATTTTCCAGTCATCAATTAAGGCACAAGATAAGATTTGATCCCAATCAATGCCTAGTTTCCAAGTTCTCTGAAATAATACACGACCTTTCATAATAATAGGGGTCAAGAAACCCAAGGGATCGTAGACGGACATCAGCAAAGATAGAATGGAGCGCTTGGAGACTGACTGGAAACTGTGGTAGAGTTTTTATGAAATGAAGCCTATCCTCATGAACTTTCCAGGTCAGACCTAATACACGAATTTGCGAGGGAGATGCTGGACCTAAACCCACCTCGTTAATGTCAACTGCTTGCAACTCAAGGGGAATTAAAGCCAAAGCTTCCTTTTGGTTTGACACCCAAGATCGCATCTCAAAACAGGCAGCTCTGTGAATTGTCAGTATTTCAGAGACTTGCTGAGCAGCTACACTGATACTGTCAAAACTTCCCAAAAAATCGTCCATGTAATGATCTTCGATGACAGATCTAACAGCATCGGGATATTGCAATTGAAATTGACAAGCGTTACTATTCTTAACCCATAATGCAGTGAATGGACTTGAAGCTGCGCCAAATATCATCGATGACATACGAAACTCTTGAAGTGGCAAGTCAGATCTGTCTCTCCATAAGAAACGTTGAGAATCTCTATCCTCAGGCCTAATCTTAATTTGTGGAAACATCTCTCTAATATCTCCTGTCACGGCTACCGGACCTTCCCTAAATCTCATTACAATGCTAAGCAGCGGTTGAAGAAGATCAGGTCCCGTCAAAAGCATAGAATTGAGACTAACACCGGCACACTTCGCTGCTGCATCATGAACTACACGTAGTTTCTTTTTCTGTGGATGAATAACACCGAAATGGGGAAGATACCAAGGAATTTGAGTAGATGGAGGCCCTGTACATAGTTCTGCATAACCCTTGCTAATCATAGCTTGAATATTCTGCTTATAGGCGTCGGAATATGATTTGTCCTTAGCTAACTTGCGCTCGAGGCAAGAGAACCTGGCCAATGCTAGTTCACGGCTATCGGGAACAAATGAGATATTATCACGCCATAAAAGACCGGTTTCAAACCTACCAGAATCCAAGCGTTTGGTGGACTCTTCTAAAATTCTTAACGCACGTTTCTGACTATCGCTATGATGATCTACCTTTACTATTCCTATAGAGTCCAACTTAAAATAGTCTTTAACTAGGACGTCTAAAGAAGAATCCGTGGTATGTTCAACGTCGGCGGAGACATGATGGACTGAATCCAAATTGTACCTATGCGACATATAACCGAATAGAACCCAACCTAAAGCAGTGTAAATAGCGGCAGGTTGATTGCGAGTGCCGTGGCGAACTGCTTTTGGAAGCGTAATATCCCAATTATCCGCTCCTATAAGCAACATGGGCTTTGCATCATCGTAACACAGGACGTCTTCAAGATCTGACAAATACTCATATCGAACGACATCTTCTAAACGTACGGATTGATTATTAATACCTAAATTGGAAATAGATCGCGCTCTAATGTCATAAGTGTTCATACTATGTTGACCCTTTACCTTTATGTCAACATAATTTACCTCTGTCAATCTATTCAATCCACCAATGCAATTAATATTCAATCTACATTTGGGTCCCTTAGCTCCTACTAGGTCTGCTACCGATTGATCCAAAAGCGTTGCGGAACTCCCATCATCAAGGAGAGCGTAAGTATCCACACTACCTTTGGGGCCAATTATAGAAACCGCTACGACTTTAAGAAGAGGCTTGAGACTGGACAGATTCACGGGAATAGAGCTATGAGCTACAGTAGCGGAACGCTGCTTGTCCTTTGACATACATGGTTCGTTACTAGTGCAGGTTTCTATGGCAGACTGTACCTCATTTCCAGAAGCTAACGATGGCGCTGACTGTGTATCAATATGAGCCGTTGTTGTAAAGCGGTCTCTGTGCAGGAGCCTATGATGCCGCCTATCCGCTAAACAACCTTCTACACCACACCTTTTCTTGCAATTTCTGTATTGATGCAAACCTTTTTTCAGACATTTACGGCATACTTTATTATTTAAGACCCATTGCCAACGATCGTCTAAAGAGAGAGATAAAAAATCTCGACAATCACAAATTTCGTGTTCACTCATTTGACAGAATTTACACAAATCAAAACTCTTTGGTTTAGCAGATGATTCTGAAGAGGTTGCGATTGTATAAATTTTATCTTTGATAGGTTTGACAGATGGACCTTGTTGATTTTTGCCGACAGGTGTCAACTCTGGCATAATAAATCCAAATTTTGTTTGCAGACTGGCCTCATTTTCAAAGAACTCCGACAGAATTTCCAATTTTAACTTGCCAGAGCCGACCCTCGTGGCTGCAAAATCCGCCCATCTCGACCTAAGTAGAGGATTTAGTTTGCCAATTATCGAATTGATAAGTTCGGGAGCCGCTAGATATTCTGGTTGGTTTAGGAGTCGAATGACTTCTACACAGTTGCGTATACGACAGGCAAAGACATTGAGCTCACGCGGAGCATCATTCGCGCCGAGTCTAGGAAGACCACGAACAAGAGCTAGTTGCTGAAGTATGATGTTCTCAGGTTGAGCGAACCTAGTTTCAAGAGACTTAATTATCTGATCCGGATCGTCTGCGGATGCAAGAAGCATTGTAACTGCCTCTCGCGCCGGACCGTGAAGAGCTGCGGAAATTCTGGCGATGTTGTCGCTCGGTGTGAAGCTCTCTCTGGACTGCTCAAAGGCCCTTTTGAAAGGAAGCCAGTCCAAAGCACAACCATCAAACTTAGGGATATGACTCACCTTTATTTTCTTCTTTCCCAGGTCCACGATGGCATTTGCAAGTAAAATAAAGTTATCTTGAGTACCTACTGTTTGATTGCTACCTTTATTTCTGAGAACATTACAATTTCTATTTAAATGTTGTGTGCCTAAACCTGATGTATGTAAAGTGGTGTATATTGGGTCTTGAACCTTCTTACGGTCGCCGGCGGTGCTGGGCGCATAGCCGGGCAACGAAGATAGGGGCGCATCTCTGGCCTCTAACACGACGGACGCAGCATTGTGCGGTGGAAGATGCACCATAGAAGTAGGAAGCTGACGTGCATCTTTAGGATTTTCTGCATATCCTACTGCCCTGTCAAGAGAACCCACTGAATTATTATGTTCCGAATTATTTTGAGATCTGACTAACCATTCTTCGACCTGATCTTGTTTGAAGCTGCAAGAAGCGTTGCTAGCAATGGCAGCATGCTCAGCTTCAAGTTCAAGGTCTGCTAACGCCTTTTTACGGGTAGCGGCTGTAGCGGCTGCGGCAGCTGCACTGGCTGCGGCGGCAGCGGCTGCAGCGGCTGTATCGGCAGTGGCTGCTTCAATTTCAGCGAGGCGCCGTGCATGTTCCACCCTAGCGGCTAACTGTTGCGCCTTTATAGTGTGGGTAGAACGTGCACTTGACTTTGTGAGCGACTTCGCTAATGAGCTTACCTTCTCTGAACTACCAATTGAAGCACATTGACCTACAGACGGTGGAGCGACTTGTTCGGCAAGTGAGCGAGCCCTTGTTCTCATAGGCATTGTATCCTTTACTTCTGACACCAATATTGAGGATGAGCAATGATTAAAACATTAAGACGAGCTAAAAAATAAAAACACGTCCGCTCACTAGCGTATATTTTTTTCACACAAAGCCGACAATAGAAACAAAATAATGACATCGAAAATCACACTAAAAATTTGAATATAAAAAAGCCAAAAAAGGTTAGCTCTACAGTTAGGTCGCCAACAGGAATTAAGTCCATTTTTGGGGAATATATATTTTGTACTACCGCTCCTGGGTCGCTTGTCGCCGACCAAAACAACACCCTGTATACTTCAATTAATAACGGGCCAGTGTACCAGTATAAACAAGAATAAATATCGAAGTCGTAAAGAAATATCAAAAATATAATTTTATAGAGAACAAAATTAAACAAGTACTTCAGGAACTTCAAAATATTCCAGACAAGCTCAATGAACTCATATGAACTTTAGAGCTAAAATGTCACGTGTTTTTACAAAGCATTTTTCAGGATTAAAGCATTGTACCTACTCGTATTACTCACATACTTCCAGATGATTTAAAACTCCAAGCTCGAAGGATAACTTATTGCCTACAAAAAGTTGCACAAACTTGTGATTCACCAGTTTTCGATGTGGATTCAATTCGACATCTGTTACCGGCTCTATAACAGGATAGTGTGATTACCGAGGCGTACTATTGCGTCCAAATCGTTCTCAATGGGCGAGACTGGCATTCGCATACCTTATATACTAACTGCAGATAGCAATCGCCTTGCTTTATTTAGCCTAAATTGGAATATAATGGAAAATGGGCTGCTTTATGATTCGTGAACAATATTTTATTTTGTTATTGCAGTAAAACTGTCTTGCGAATTAACTTTGCTAAGAATACTACAATTATATGAACTCTCGTGGAATATAGATTTTTTCAAACTACAATATTTAAGTTATTTCCTATTTTTATTTTTTCACACAAAAATGATTTCGCTCGAACAAAAGGTATAAAGACAACTTTTCCACAAGTTGAGCGAATTCTAGAATAATGTCTTATTTTTGAATCCTCGTTATAAAAACGTATGAGTACGTCGTACGTAACCACCTATCACCTCAGACACGGCTGGGTGCTAGTTGAATCGACAGCACGTGCACTATCTCATAATGGTACTCAGCCACGCCGCGGCGCCATCGCCGCCGCGCCGCCGCCGTCACGCCGCCCACCGCGCCTGCCCGCTTTTGCTGACACCTCACTTAGCACCATTTCCGTCTTCACAAGAGTGTCTATGCTAACCCTTTTGAGGGTTCTGTACCAGAGTTACCCATTATGACAAAGGATGGATAGATAATTTAATATGTTTTTTTAAGTGCTCATTGGCATGGTGAATTACATAGGTTGTTCGTTCTTTTATCCCGAATTTAGTAACAAATATTCTTTTATTATGAATTTCTTGACCCCCGTTATTTGTTAAACAAAAATGGTTTATATCATGCGGGTAATCCGTAAGGTGCGGCTATGCTACGCGAACCGAGTACGAGCCGAGCCGCTATTCGTTCGTCGCTCGTGATGTCAACATCGACGTACAATGAGCCTACGTAACACGAGCGCAATGCGAATCCCTGTGTTCGTCAAAAAACTGTCATTTGGCGGAGCGCAGTCGAGCGAGAGCTGTAGCCGGATTCTCGTAACAAAACGTCAACGACTTCTAAACGATTTTACAATTGAATTGCAATCGAAACTGCTTTTCATATTCTCGTAACACATTATGCACGGTTGACGAACGGTCCTATCGAAGTTCGAGTAACGTGTCGATGCAAGCGTATTCCGGTACATTAAATCGAAAAAGTAACGATTTAATATTTTTTTCTCAAATAAAGGTTAAATGGTAAATAATTAATAGGATTAATATGGCAATATTGTTTTTTTTTTGCCCACATGATTAGTTAGG